>BMAV01007997.1:0-56213 GCA_019973955.1 Trichonephila inaurata madagascariensis
CGGCTCTAGCCTTTGTTCGTTCATGCAACTCGTATTATAAGTTTGGCCGTCTTGAGAAGTTACAAATTTGCTATATTTTTTTATATTATATAATGGGTTTTAAAAATAAATGTATTACATTTAAAATAATTTAGCTATTTGCTATAAACACGGTGGAAGGCTGGCAAACTTCTAAAACCAGGTTTAACCTCACTAAAAGCAGTCCTCAGTCTGCTATGTTTATTGAATGCTTTGTGTTTTGTTTTACTTTGATGTGCTTTGTGGTTTTCTCTCATATGTTATGAAATATTTTGATATATATATATATATATATATATAACAAAACTATATTAGTATAGCTTATTATACTATATATATATCCAATAAAAATGAAATAATTCCTTTTAATTTAATCTAAACTTTCTAATTTGTAATGGTCCTAGCTCTTCAGGACTCGCGTGTAAATAATTAACTAGCTTGCCCGTCTGACGGGATTTAATCGAAATCGTATCTCTTAAAAATTAAAATAAACTTACATGAGGCATTCTTGTACGATGTCTTTTCACCAATCAAAAGCTCCGTACACGGAAGTCATATGAGATGGAACTTCCATTTGCTTCTTCATATAAAAACCCGAGACTCTTTAATCGTCCTTCGTCATGTAGCCTGCTGCAACTCATGTTTATCTTTGTTTCTTTGTTGTGCTGGCCATATTTGTTTTGTGTTTAAGATGTACAGTAAACTGAATCAGCTGCAACTAAATGATTCCTTATTCATCAAAATTTAAAATCTTATTCAAATAAAAGCCCATTATATATATATATATATATATATATATATATATATATATATATATATAACACATATTTCTAAAAGTAGTTCCATTAACAGTCATGAAAACATAAACAGAATGGTTTTAAAATCTATTTCATCCATTCTTTGCTTTGTAGCATTTACAATTTGTCTATACTTATTTTATTATACCATAGTTAATATATTTACGAAAATTCTACATTATATATAATTAAACCTACTAAGAGTCTTCCAGCCATTTTTAATTTCATAAACATAATGTTAATTCTATAAAGTATCTATTTTCTTCTTTAAATATATATATATATATATATATAAAATTATATAAATTATATTATATATATATATATATATTATATTAATATAAAAATTAATATAAAAAAAAAGTGAAGAAGTACTAAAACCCTACAGTGCTAAAGCAGAAAGAAATTGAATTCACCAGACACAACAAATGTAGATGCCTTTAGACTAACTGAAACCTATTATATTTCTAAAGCTGTCGCAATTGGAAAGAATTGGGTTACAATGTTAGGACCCACCTTCCCCGTACAGCAGAAACTTTCGACATAATAAAGGGGAAAAAAAACCCAAATTGAAAAGTTAAACCTAATACAAAACGTGGAAGAAAACTCTAATATATTAAAATGAAGCAAGAAAAAAGAACAATAATAATGCCAGGGGGGAAAAATAATAATAAAATTAAAAAAAATTAAAAAAAATTCGGAAAATAATTACGGGGATCGAAAAAATTTAACCCTTTCCCCTATAAGCTCCCAAGCGAAATGACGAAAAACAAACTATTGAGACGACTATTCGAGAAAAAGGAAAAAAATTTGGGGGGGGCCCGGGTATTTATATATAAATTAAAAAAAGAAGAAAATTTTTCATCTATTATATAAAATTTCTTTTTTTCAATTTTTTATATATATTATATATATATATATATATATTTCGGATGCAATTTGTTGCATTTTAGTAATATTAATCCAGATTTGACCAGGGAAGAAGAAACTCTATACAGGATTAAGATTATATTCAGGAATTTTTTTTAAAAAGGCTGTTAATTGGAAGTCTTTTTTAAGAAAATCAAGTACTTTTATTATGTTAAATTCAAATTTTTCCTCACTACACCATTTATTATTAAAATTTATTTTATTTTATTCTGATAACTCTCCTGCTCTTAAGAAAGAAAAACTGTCAAAAGGATTACTTTTTTTCGTTTAAATCCAACCGAGCTGAATAATTTCGAAAGTATCCAATTGAAATGGAGCAAGATAAAGTTGACGATTTAAAAAAGGAGCGCGATACGTGAACAATAGTTAAATTTCTTCTACACTTTGCTATCTTTAGAGCCAACTGAAGACAACGTTTCTGGTAAATATCTTTCAAGTTAAGTATCTTTTTCACAACAAACGGTTCATGCGTGGGCAGTCATTTATTGTTTCGAACTGCTTTCTACTTTCAAAGTCTTTTCCCCATAAATTTTGCTATTTAAATCGTTTTAAACTATCTCATTTATGTGCATCACAATTGTCATAATTCCATTCTTAAACGTACATATTATTTCTTTATAATATATCTCAAGGAGTAAAATATAATTACACCAAACTCGTTTTTTACACGGTCTTTTTTTTACACGATTTTGAAATAACATGGTACACGAATTTCACGAATATTTTTTTTTATATGAATTTTTTGTTCTAGCATGAATTTCAAAAATACTTGGGGATTAGTGACCTTTGGATGAGGACGATTTGATCGAATTTATCACAGTTTATGATTATAAAGAAGTCGATAACAACGAAGTTGAAGTTCAGCTATTAATAGTTTATTTAATTCGCGAGGTTTGAAATTTTCTACATGTACGGAACAACATTTAATTACT
This sequence comes from Trichonephila inaurata madagascariensis, assembly GCA_019973955.1. Classification (NCBI taxonomy): domain Eukaryota; kingdom Metazoa; phylum Arthropoda; class Arachnida; order Araneae; family Nephilidae; genus Trichonephila; species Trichonephila inaurata. Next base: position 2,678 of record BMAV01007997.1, read on the forward strand.
CATGATCTTGACATAGAGCATGCATTAAATTTTCAACGTAATTTTTCGTAGTAGGATATCAAGTATTATATAATCAACTTGAGAAATCAAAAAGACCCAGCCGCTAATAAGACTTCGTAATTACAAAAAACCCAACAGAGGCTGTTAATAACGAATGAAATGAAGTAGATGAAGTTCAAATACTAACAACTAATTTATATATAATTCGCAAGGGCTTGAAATTAGCTACAATCTTGAAATTTGAACATCATTTTCTTACTCATGATCTTGACATAGAGCGTACATTATAATTTCAACGTGATCGTAAGTTTTGTGTAGCCGGATATCAAGAATTAATATTAGAAACTTATTAAACAAACAAAAACAAAACAGGCGTTAATAACAGATTTTGTAACAGAAAAATAAATAAATAAATAAAATGAGGCCATTAATGAACAAAATTCTTCATTTGAATCAAAACCGACAATTGTGCTAGACAATATCTAACATATCTACTGATGAAAGCATTTTTGATCCAGTTCGTAATAAACGGGCACGCTTGTTATCAAGTAGCGATGAGTAGTTAGTAATTTTATTCCTAATTTCTCAGTTTAAATTTTTATGTGTTGTATGTACTTATAGATTAAATTTTCACTGCACACTAATTTTAATTTTTTAAAAATAAAAACGAATTGCTTTATAAATATATAAAACGAATTTTATAATTACTTTTTTTTGCACGGTTTTACAGGAAAATATTTACAGATTTTTCATCTTACACGATTTTTTAAAGTTGTGGAACATATTCCGAAATTTCCTATATATGTCACGTATTTTTTTACACGATTGCTTAAGAAACGTTTCTATCGTGTAAAAAAAAGAATTGGGTGTATTTAAGAACTTTCAAAAAGTTCTGTCTTACTGTTATACAGCAATAATTATTTTTGTATTATAAAACTTTTTTTTTTTAAAGTATTGTGAAAAATCATAATTAATTTTCTTTTTCTAATTTAAATAGATAATTTTGACTTATTACTTTTTTGCTTCCTGATTTGGATCGTAATGATTAAAGTACTTAAATTGTTATGTGTTATAAACCAATTTTTAGTAATGTAAATTTTGATTTTTCCAGAAAAACTCTTAATTAATAAAAGAACTTGGGCTATACTTTTAATTAGTTATCTTTAACCAGAGAAAGAATTTTTGCATTTTAGTTTATAGTGCACCTTAAAACAGTTTTTGAGATTAAAATTTTTCATTAAAGAATTTATTCTTGTTTTATTACTATTATTCTTTTGTAGCCTATGAGCATTCAATTACCGTAAAATTCAGCGTATAACGCGCATCTATGCCTTCAGGCTGCATTTTTAACGTTTTAGGTATGTGCGCTGTAATAACGCGCACCTCCTTTTTACGAAAGAAAGCTCTTATGTTTTGAAGTAATTTATTCGAGGTATTATCCCAAACTTTTGGAAAAATAGCTAACTTCTAGAACTACAACCCTTTAAGTTCATAAGGAATGTCATTTCTTTTAAATAAACAGCATTTCGATACACATAGAAGTTAAATTTTTTTAATACTCATATTTTTTTTCTAAAGCTTTCATTTTTTTATTGGGTGTATTACGCGCACCCGTAACTTTCAATCTTATTTCAAAGGTTGAAAGTGCACGATACACTTCAGATTTTACAGTAGTAATTAAATCCAAGATTATTTTTTGTAAATAATTTTATTTTAAAATGACGAAATCGAGTCCTCAAGTCCAAAAAATCCATATATACTCATAATTTTTTTTCTCAAAGTCTAACGTTTTCTTCGTAGGAAAATTACAGCAATTATCTTTTTAATAATAATAATAAATTTAAATTGTCTAAAAAACAAAAACAAAAAAATCTAATAGTTTTATTTATTGCTGTTTTATTAGACTATCTTTCTCTTTATAATCCTCATTTGCCTTAGAATAATTTTAAGACCATTGTTTGAATAACTCTTGATTATCAAAAAACAAATTGGACTGAAATATTTTGTCTTCATAACATTGAATAACTTTTTAAAGTCTTTTACATCTTGCGTTATATCAAACCTTCCTGAACAATAAGAAAAAGTATTAATAATTTAATATCAATTTTGTCATAACTAAGCAAATTATTTAAGATTGCGTTGTCATTGTATAGCCCATAATTGTAATGCATTTTCCTATAAACACACTACTGATATTTTATTTTAAGATAAGACGCCTTTCTAAATGATTTCCTGATTAGTTTCTTGACATTCTGAAAGGAAATTGTAAGTTTTGCTCAAATCGGTTCCCATCTTTGACAGAGGAGTGATCTTGAAGATTTAGAATAATTTGAAGGAAATCTATATCGTTTCTGATAAAGATTGTTCCAGAAGCATTTTAGTACGCTTTAGGCAAAATAACATTTTCTCCATTCCTAGTCAAGACTTATGATGACAGTAAATAATTATTTGTATTAATTTATAAAAAACAAATCGCTTGGAAATTTTTTCCTATAGCATTATGAGTTTCAACTAATACTAATGAAAGAATTTGATATTTTATCATTTTCTTAATGTGCAGTAAAAATTTAGTAGGAAGTTCGAAGTTGCACTAGAAATAATATCCTCTAATACTGCACTCTCAGAAACAAATTTTTCTTTCAGTTATAAGATATACCCAAAATTCACCGCTTGGGTGAAAAATTTCAAAATTTCTTTTATGCCTTTATTTTATAGCACATACATTTAAGATTCCAAAAACACCCTATTTTTGTTTCTACGATATTTAGAAGAAAAGTTATAGCATAATTAGTAAACCGGAAATGGAGTTTACAAAACCGGAAGTAGATCCCTACACAAAATATATTTTAGATATTGAATTGAAATTTTCAGAACATGCTTTATTTTGTTCTATCTGCGTTATGATTCGAAATCTAATCTCTATTGTATATATTTATGTACTTTAATGTTTTTTTATAAAAAAAAAATTATTAATTTTTTAAAAAATTGTGTTTTTGCATACAATTTGGCATATTTAAGAAACTTTCAAAAGTATAGCAAATCTTTTAACTCCTAACACATATAAAGATGTTATTCACGTACTATATAAATATTATTTGAATACATTTATTAGAATTTTGTGTAACTGCAATTTTTCATCAAAATTTCACTAAAAACGATAATTGTTATAGTCTATAAAACTCTCAAGAAAACAGCAAAAGGTTAAAAAAAGTCCGAATTAGTTAAACATCAAATCAAAGATATCTTGACCTATAAATATGGTGAGTTTAAAAAATGCACAATTAGTAGAATATTTTTTATACTGTATTAAAATCTTTAAATGCATTTTCTGAGAAACTATGTTTTTCAATTTTTTTTGCTTCACCGTGAAGTTCTCTACAGGATTTCTTTTTAAAATATTGAATTGAAATTTTCAGAAAATGCTTTGCTTAGTTAATAATTTAATCTCTATGTCTCTTACTATAATTTAATCTCTGTGTATATATTTATGTATTTTATTGCACTTTTTGCGAGAAAATAACATTAGTTTTTTGTAAAAAAATTGAGTTCTTGCATAAAAAATGACATATTTCAAAAACTTTCAAAAGTATTACAAATCTTATAGCTCTAAACACAGGTAATGATGTTATTTATGTACTGTATAAATATTATTATTTGAATATATTTATTAGAATTTTCAATACAAGGTTTACCGTAACTGCAATTTTCACTCAAATTTACCATTATGTCCAAAATTATTTTTAATTTTGTGGAAATTGTACTTCAATTCCTGGTTTATGCCCCATTTCAATAAAAAAGTGTTTATTTAGTTTAAAATTTATATATTTTAAAAAAAAGTGCTCCGAAGGTAGTCACATATACCTTAAATATTTTATTTTCTATTTCTTTTACTAGAGTTCAAAGAATTTAAAATGACTGGTGGTGCAGGTCGCCTGAAAATAACTGCAGAGCTGGAAGGATATAAGGAAGACGTATTGAGAAAAGCTGGAATATCTAAAGTGGTAAGTAGATCCAAATAATTGACCAACAACTAATAAAACACGAAATATACTATAAAAAACTATACAACACCGTCACTTAGAAGTACTTCATCGTTTTTGGCATTCAGCATAAATTTAGTGTACGAAAATTTCTTGGTTATAATTTAGCAATTTAAAATTATGCCAGTAAGAATGTAGATGCTGTTATACATTAAAAGTGAAATACACATCTGAAATGTGAGTTCTGGAGCACAAACTGCAACTCTAGCTTTTTCTTCAAATAAAAAACTACAGCTAGACCTAAGGATATCAAAATTTCTTGCTCTGAAAATCTCTTAGTGTCATTTCTTTTTCAGCCTCAGATATCATTGTATAAAAAATGTTTCAGTAAGTAAAAAAATGTATTTCTTTGATTTTTTTACAAAGAGAATCGGGGATATACTGACAGTATTCTTAGAAAAGCTAGCAGAGGGAGTTATTGAAGGTCATTGCGATTGACTGGAAGTGAACAAAGAGGTTACTGTCTTCACAGCACTCTTCTCATCTGTTTTAGTTTAAATAAAACAAATTCATACACTTATTTATTTCATGGATGGGAAATCTTGCCATGACCAAGAGACATACACATTTATTTAGACTTTGGAAATAATACCTAAAAAATGAAAAAATTGAGCTGTAACGTAGTAATTAGATTCAGTGATAGACATGTACAGTTACAAAAAAATATACTAAAAAGAGAATAATTTAATTGAATTAATAATAATATACTTATTTTATATTTATTTATAATTTAATTGAATAAATAATTGAGAATAATTTGCATTACATTGAGAGATTCAATTTCTATTTTAATATTTAGCGTGAATTTAGTTGTAACTTGGTGGAAATTTGGCTTAAATATTGTTATATATAATCATAAAATAGTTTACTAAATTGCTATAAATTTAAAGAAGCAAAGCAAAAATAAAAGTATAACCAGACAGTATAGGTCAAAAATAAGGTAGCTACAATAGTACAATAGCAAACTCTTAACCTTGGGAACTAAGATTGCAGGTTTAAACATTGTTTTCAGGTCAGAGAGAGAGAGAGAGAACTCTCACCTTTAATTTGCCTAAACAATTGGACTGTAGGGAAACGAAATATGAATAAAGAACAAGTCTTCATTTATTCTAAGAATAATATCATTTCAAGACTAATTCAGAGTTTAACTAATTCATCGAACCAAACATTTTATTCGTTAATTTAGGGGTTATTCGTTATATCGGAGTCCAAACAAAATGCAAATTTTTTGCACTTACCTTTAAGAAATTCAATAGTATGCAACTACACAAAAATATCCATATTCAGAAATTACACGCTTTTGATTCAACAGAGCTAATAATACTATTAGGGAATTACTATACACCAGTTAATTGGAAAATTTAAAATACTGACTAATAAATGTTTTACAATCTTTTTGAGATTCCTGTCTCAAAAGAGTTCCTTTCCGACTTTATGCAAAGAAAAAAGAACTGCGTCGTTTTTACTTCCTGCTGCATAAAGTATGTTTTCACAGTTTCCTATCAATTTAAAGAATTATTTGTGGAGTAATTAGTTGTGGAAGGGGATGAGATAAGAAAAGAATTTTCTCTCCTATTCAAAACTCACACGGTAGATTACACTCAAGACTCATCTGCACCTGTTAAGTTTAATATTGGTCTGCACCGTTTCCGTCGGAATTTGCTTTTTACAAGGTGTCTTTTTCTGTTCCAGACAAAAAGGATGTCATTTGAAAAAAAAAATTAAATGATGAATAAGTGTAATATGTAGCGATCAATATGCATACCGTTAAACTGTGCTTTTTAAAATTATTTAATATTGTTCTGCAGAAGGTTTTAAAAATAATATATTGAGAGAAAGGACATATTTTTAGCATATACTCTACATTTATAGAAAAAGAAATGAAATGAATCACTATTAAGATTTTTTGCTAAAATAACTTTTTTTAATTACAGTCTGCACTTTTCTTTCTTTTTGACTCAGACTGTAGAAATAAAATAAGGAATGCGAGTTTATAATAAAAGTTATTCACCGCCAGGTGGCCGCGGTAGCCGAGTGGTATAGGTGGCTTGCCTTGTCACGAGTTCGAGCCCAGTACCACTAAAGATCCGCCGTGTAGGGCAGCGATGCACGTTAAATCTGTCGAGAGCTGAAACGTCCTCCCGTTGGTGTGGTGTGGTAGTTAGGAGAGGGGGTGCCAGCTCAGGTGTCGTCCACGTCACTTGACCATGGTTCAAAATTACGTGGTCCGTCGCCAAAAGCCCTCGTGTAGCTAAACAGTGCGACGTTAATAATCAATCAATATTCACCGCCAGTATCCTACTACGAGGCACTAAAAATGTGAAGCAAAAATTATAGATATTTTGAGTGATACCTACGAAACAAGTTTTTCATCAAAAGACAAATGTTTCCATATAATTATAAAAATAGTGTTTATATTTTTCCTTTTTCACACAACTTTTAAAACGAGCTTTTGTTTCTTTTTAGGAGAACTTGAATAAGATTTCTGGATCCATTGACTTAAACCTTGTAAGTCTACGAGATATTAATGCTGGATTGTATTCGATGGAAGACAGTGAGAATCAGGTAATTTTAGTTCCATCATTTTTAAATATTTTTATAAATATATTTGCTATAAATTTCAATAACATTTGGATCAGTGACGTAATGGAGAATATTAGAGCCCCCCTGCAAACTCAGGTTTAGGGCCCAAAGCCCAAATAAGCAGCGTCAGTCAAGCTATGGGCCCCTTAGAGTTCCTGGACTGGCCCACAATGTGGTATGTTACACCACAATGGGTGTATGTTAGGCTAATTTCCGTTAGCTAATTTTTAACACATATATTCAGTTGAGAATGAGACCTATATGATAAATTGAGAAACTTACCACATCTACATTCGACGTTATTATTGCCTCAAACTGAATTGAATTCTGGTTCAAACCTCAAAGTAAAAAATTCATAAACACATACCCTATTTTAAAATTAGTTACCAAACAAATAAACAAATGTTTTAACTTTTACTACAGAAAAATATTTTAATGGTTTTCGAATAGGATCAAAGTGCAGTATCAACTCGGACATTTTTTAGAAATAAATTGAATTAGTTTTTGAAAGATTTTATTCAGTTCCTTAGCATTCAACAGTCTCAATAAAGGTGTATTTATACCCAAATCGTATAGTATAACTATTAAACAAGCCAGTGGCGTAACCAGTCTTGATGGGGCCCTGTGTCCATGTTTCTTCAGGGGCCCTTTCTAGGAACCCCTTAACATTTTGTGATTTTTTGCTTACACGTTTTGGGGCTCCAAAAGCTTAGGGGCGCCGTACGGTTCATACGGTGGTAGTTACGCCCCCGCATTGTGGGGGATGGTAGGGATTCTAGGGGGCCCAAAGCTTGACTGACGTCAGGTACCTAAACATGCATAAAAATAGAGATTAAAAATTCATTATCCCCCCTCCCCTTCCAAAAAAAAATTACTTCATTTTTTTGTTCACAGTATTTTTGAATTTCGATATTTCAATTGTGAATTTATCTAATGTATCATGAATTTCATATTCAGAAATAATTCAGTTTTAAATTCGAATTGTAAAACGAGATACTTATTCTAATTTTAATCGTATTCAAATTTCTTCCACACTTGAGCTAGTAATTAATTTATTCTTTGGAGATAAGGCATAATTGATTAAAAAACAGTGAATTTTAAATAAGTTTGCTTAAAAATATTTTAACTTCGATAAATTCCGTTGTTTTATTTAATCTAAGTGAAAAACGTTGATCTCACATTTCTTTTCAGGAATATAGTTGAATGTAGAAAAATTATGAGTATAGGATATCCAAACAGAACGGATACTTTTATAAGTAATGTAGAAGATGAGAGAAAATTTTCGTTTAAAAATATATTTAAGCAATTAAAATTTGTGGTGGAATTTCCAATCACAACGTAACATTTCATATGTAATTTATCATATTTATATTCTAATTACATATAACTAATTCATTAATAATGTATCAAACTAGTATTTTTAAACAAGGCAAGAAAGAGCGACAATCACAAATTTCAATATTCCTCCAACTTTTGAATTTCTACATAAAAAGTATTTTGCAACTATTCATTTGTAGCCATCTCAAATCATCGATGGTAGATATCATATAAAATTTTTAATCCCAACTTAATTTTTTAATCACACTATTAATAAAAATCTGAGAAGTTAATCAATAAGTGCCAAACAAGTTTTCAAACGTTTTTTTGTAATGAAATAAAAGAAACCACACTAAATTAAGTTCTCCTTTAGAACATAAATTATTGTTACACATCTCTTATAGATGGCAGCACAAATGTGGCTAATTTTTTTATGTGCCGTTTTGTTGAGAGTAAAAGGAGCGAAGTGTGTGTGTGTGTGTGTGTGTGTGTGTGTGTGTGTGTGTGTGTGTGTGTGTGTGTGTGTGTGTGTGTGTGTGTGTGTGTGTGTGTGTGTACAGAAATAAATCTTTCGCTAAACCATTTTGAAAGACTGGCGAGAAAAATAACTGCTTTTACATCGTAAATATCTAAAAGAAATAACGTCCTAATATTTTAAGAAAGTTTATGTTTAGTTGCGATCACAAAACTCATTAGTTCTTCCGGAGGTAAAAACAGGCGAAGACTAAACTGGAAAAGAATAACTTTGTAGACTTGCATCCAGTGACTATATTAAATAAGTATTTCAAAATGAAATATGCTTTTCTATGCAGTCTTTAACAGCCCGTCAGATCGATTTCTTTTCTAAACATACTCTTTTAAGAATTTTGATGTTCACACAACTCTTTTTTTTTATGCGGCCTTTTTTTACACGATTTTGAAATTACACGGTACACAAATGTAATGATTTTTTTTACACGAATTTTTTGTTCTTGCACGAATTTCAAAAATATTTGGGGATTAGTGCCCTTTGGATGAGGACGATTTGATCGAATTTATTATAGTTTATGACAGAGGTTCTCAAACTTTTTTGCCTCATAGACCCTTGACAGGTTTTTCGGTTTGGGGTAGACCCCAACTAATATACTTAATATTAAATTTTTGCAAATTCATCAACTTAAATGTGTTTTTGATAGCAGGTGTAGAGCGACTTCCTTTAAAAGATTTAAATTTCTAACTGTAGTGAAGTACAACATATAAAACTTAACAAAACACTTGTGTTAATTATTTAAATTAAAATTAAATTAATACATAAAATAACAAAGCAACAAACAAATGCTTTTAGTGGGAGGGATGAATCTGGGGGGATGCAATAACAAATCTTCAACAGTTGGCATCAATCTTGTCAGGTTTAACCCTAAATATCTCCTCGGTTAATAGTGCCCCCCGTCTTTTCTTCTATCCTTTTTTTGTTTCGGAGATTTGCAAGCACACTGTAACTCCTTCTCATTTGGAAAAACAATTAAAAATTTTCAAGATATTCCATAATATGGAAAAAATAACAGGTATATCTTTTTAAAGCTAACATTCTTGACACATCCGTTTCTATACTTTAAGATCTTCATTAATGCTTACTCCTAGTGCCTATTTCTTGTAATCTGACATTTTTTTTTCAAAAAAAATGACCGTATGAATTCATTGCCTACTGAGGTATTATGGTAGTCAAAATATTCTCACAAACCTAGTTTAAAAACCTAAAAAGGGGCATTTAAATGTTGAACGTAGTTTAAAATGTCTTTTTCCTGGTAGATTGTCTGTGACATTTGAATACCTGGAAAATTTGCTACGTCCAGTATTATACTCCTTTATCTTAATTCTGGTAAGAAAGAACGAAATGTGGTCCTTATTTTAATAAAAAATTTAGGCTGTCGCCTTGTAACTGCAAATTAACCTCATTCAATTTAGTAAATAAATCTGTTAAATAGGCAAGTGTGGTTTCCACTTGATTTAATTTCCTTTTAAAATTAAAGTCACGATCTGGTTTATTGAGAGTCACTATCGTAGACCCCCATTTACACCTCATGGAACCCCAAATTATTTTTTCGCTGATGTGGACCCCTTGCAGGTCATCATAGACCACTGGGGATCTATATAGACCACTTTGGGAATCACTGGTTTATGGTAATAAAGAAATCGATAATAGCGAAGTTGAAGTTCAGCTATTAACAGCTGATTAAATTCACGAGGACTTCAAATTTGCTACATCTACGGAACAACATTTTATTACTCATGATCCTGACATAGAGCGTGCATTAAAATTTCTACGTAGTTATTTGTAGCAGGATATCAAGAATTATATAATCGACTTGAGAAACCAAAAACACAGCCGCTAATAAGACTTTGTGATTACAAAAAACCCAACAGAGGCTGTTAATAACGACCGAAATTTTTCATTTGTATCAAAACCGACAGTTGTGTTAGACATATCTGACACATCTACTTATGATAGCATTTATGATCCAGTTCCTAATCTACTCTCACGCTTGTTATCAAGTACCGATGAATAGAGAGTAGTTATATTCCTAATTTCAATTTTATATGTTGTAAGTTTTTTTAGACTGAATTTACACAGTGCTCTAATTTTAGTTTTCTTAAAAATAAAAATGAATTTTTTGTTTTATAAATATGTAACATGGATTTTATAAATACTTTTTTGCACGGTTTTTTTAGGAAAATATTTAGAGATTTCATCTTACACGATTTTTTAAAGTGGTGCACACAAGGGGGCTAGGGGTCCGGCCACCCACCAAAGCCTTTTATTTTTTTCCGATTGATTATAATTCTAAATATATAGTCATAAAATTTGATTAAGTATTTGTTATTAATAATTAAATTTATTAATTAATGCTAATAATTTATTCAATAATTATTTTTTTTTTGTTCCCGAAAATTGGTAAAATCAAAAGGAGGAATGAGGGACTTTCAACCCTGCCCTCCCCGAAAAATTCTTGTGTGCTCTACTGATATCCCCAAAATGTACTGTACGTCGCATGCACTTTTTTATACGTTTTTTGTTTCTAAGGAACATATCTATTGAGTAAAAAAAAGGGTTAGGTGTTTCTTAGTTATCATAAAGCAAGCAATACGCATATGCAGTGCTGCATATAAAATACAAAATTATATTAAATTCAAAGAGGGCCAAATACTTTATTATAAACCGTGTTCTGTATTTTTGAAAAAATTGTTCTTCGCTTTGAGATGGATTTTTACGAGCTTGAGAGTGTATATAATCCGATATACACCTTGCACCATTCTTAATTGCTTTTATTTTTGAATTTACTCGGGTTTTTTTTAATAATTTCTTTTAATTCATCTAACAAAATTTTTTTACTTAAATATTACGAAGGTTTGGAAAATAGGAATTAATTATTTTTTCTTATATAAGTGCTATACTCTTCATTTGCATTAGTATGGTTGAATGTAAAATATGCAATATAACTATATTTAGTTATACAATAAAATATAGAGCCATTTAAAACGAATAAATGATCCAAAGTTTCATTATATCCTTTTCAGTTTCTTAAGTATTTACTATCTGGAGAATTGCCTATTAATATCTGTTACAGAATCCTGTTTACAGCGTATTTTAATACCAGTGCGGATATGAATGACGAAGTCTCCTAAATGATTCATAATTTTAACACAGCTTTTCTCAAACTGTGGGGCGCGCCCCCCCTAGGGGGCGTGATAACCCTAAGAGGGGGTCGCGATCATATTGAAAGTTCAAAAACAAAAGATTATTTAAGAAAATTATTAATATATAGAAAGTAAATAAACAATACATTCTGATGTAATAAAAAAAAATTAAATACACATTTACACTGATATAACACTCTTATAAATGTATTTAAGGAATAGGAAATACTCTCTTTTGGGTGTCAAATCTTAGAGAAATAAGCTGGTCAGAGTTATTTTTAAATGAAAAATTGTCTGCATGATCTGCAAGAATTTTCAAATAAGTTTCAAACACTACGCACACATATTTAGATTTATTGCACAGTCAAAAGATATATTTGTTGCATTTTTATCTTTCATATAAAGATATATACTAACTTTATGGTATGAGATTATGCTTAGTTATATGCATTTATCCTTTAAATTCTTACACAGAGTAATCTCAGAGTAAGATTCTAATTAAATATTAATAACAAACGTTACGAGGAACATATTAATAAAAGAGTATATTAACAATGAAGACGAGAATTCCTGTCTTTCACTTTTAACTGTTGGCGATGGATGAAGGAAATTCACGTCGTTTATAGTTGCCAACCATTACGGAACATATATTTACCACTTTTTGCTAACAGTATCTTTTAAAAATATTTTTAAAGCTGGATTTTACAGGAATACCAGCTACATTATTTTCACTTGATACCATATGCAATATGTTAATATTTAAATTACCCCTCCCCCCTCAAAAAAAATTCGGTACTAATCTAAAATTGATTGATTAACTGTTTGAAGCTACACCAGAGCTATATTGGCGTAATTGGATTAAGTCATTGAAATTTTAGTGAAAATAAATGTAAAAAAAATTGCATCTTTTGTTGAACGAAGCATTTATTACATTTAAAAAGATTATTTAAAAATCAACAAAAGCTAGACAAATGACAAATGCGCTCAAAAATTGCTGTTAACAGATCTTAACCAAGGGAAAAAAGCGATAATTGCTTTATCAAGAAAAAATGGAAGAAAATTAATAACTAATAGATTCGAAAACTTCCATACTTTTTTGATGATGATAAATAGACTTTTTATATATAATCTGTTTAAAAAATAATTAAAAAGTTAAAGCTACTCAGCAACACACACACGGAAAAAAATTGAATCAAAAGTTGCTGTATTTAGAATAATCTTAGAGTTTCAAGATAATTGAAGAATGTTACATTTAAAGACGAGAACTCATTTTTGCAATATTTTATCGTAAGGGTGGGTATTTCACCTTTAAATTTCTGTAAGATCGAAGAATATTTCCTTTTATAAAAGAAAAATACGTTTTGAGAAGATGATGTTGGTATCTATACAAATGTGATTTGTTTTTATCAATCTTATTGTGTTTTTAAGGCATTGTCTTCAAACTAGCTAATTTGAAATTAATTGGTGATTTTATTTTTTGGGAGGCTCAGCTCAAATAATAGATTATAACATGAAAAATTTCACACAAAATAAGGTATCAAGTTTAGATCTGCATTCTACTTTTGCTGTTCGTTTTCCTCTAAAATGTTTATCTGATTATGTTGGGCATAAGAAATAAACTAAAAAAACCACAAAATACATTATATGGAAAATTTGCGTCTTTTTAATTTTAACATTAAAATTCTCCGCTCTGGAATAGTAACTATATATTAATTTTTAAGAATATAATTAACTATTTGCAACTTGATACTTATTTAGTTGATAAAAATAGTGATACAAACTAAAAAAAACATTTGAAAAAATTATAAGTTACTCTTTAGAACCAGATAACCTTATTAAATTTCTTATTACTTACATTTTTATTATGTTTAATGGTAGTTTTTATTAATTTATGTCTTAGTATCTATTAGATACTTTACTCATTACGCCGGATACTCATTATATGCCGGATTTTACAGTAAGTAGATTATTTTTTTGTGCTAAAAAATATTAAGGATATACATTAAAAAAATTATAGTGCTAATTTTTGGAAACTATTTTCTCATCTTATTTCGACCCAGTAATGTAGAAAAATGAAGGCGAATGTTGGCACTTTTTGAAACTATATTTAACACTTCAATCTTAGCACTAAGTCTAAGAATTTGCTATTTTATTACTGTTGTTCTGTATTGTCTTACTATTTTCTTACCTAATATTTAGTATTAAGCTGAGTTTTTGCGACACATACTTACATATATTCCCACATTCCTCCCCCCCTTTTTTATCTCCCGTTTTAAATTCTTCATACTGTAAAGTATGCTCAAGAGCAAGGATTTTTATAATTTAATTTCATTCAGAACGAAACACTTAAAAAAACAAAAAGATTTAAAATTTTATTTTTCACAATTTTATTCTTTAAAGAATCTTCATACTTTTTTCGTAGTACAATTTCTTTAAAAGTTTAATGCTGCGATTTAAAAGCCGGTTTTGGAAAGTTGTTTTATAAAAGCTTTGTATTTATAACAGAAATGCGATGATTCCCGCAATGCATAAATTACATTATGTTTGAAAAGTATAATTATTCCAGCATGCAATTAATTACACTGCAGAAGGAAGATTTTCATTCTCCATTTTTACGCTAATCAGTTGAAAAATGAATTTCAATTCAACAAATCATTGGGAAAAAACTTATTGATCTGACTTCTCCATAATTACGCAAATGAGATCACGTTTCTAATCAGCACTTTTTTCACCACGACCTACAAGTTCTTTTAATAAGTTTTTATTTTCCTAAAAATATATATAGATGAAGATTTGTATTACAAAATAATTTATAAAAAAATTCGTAAAAACGTTTTTACAATTTTTAATTTCCTGGGGGAGTAGACATGGCACTTTAGAAATGCGATTATTCTTATGTTCTTTCAGAGTTTTTCTCTCTCTTTCCAATGAATCCTAGCATCCCTACAACTCCCTCGGTGTTGTAGAACATTTCCAGGAGCACTAGTCTTTGTGAAGTCCATATAACTCATCCAGATACGGAGTCACGTAAGCGGGGAAGTGGCTTCGGAATTCAAATGAAAGGCGCAGTCTGAATGGATCGTGTCGTTGGCCACGCTCCAGATCAAAAGTATATGTATGGGATTCACCAGGACAAGGAAGAATATTAAAAACAAATTCATTTATAGTCATTGGAATCATGGAATCAAATGATTTTCTTATTCGTAGTCCAGCTAGTTTGAAACTTATTAACTTATTGATTATTTATCGATTGCGAGTTACTAGTACAGAATCCATCTAAATATCTTTAACCATTTCAGGAAAAATTTCCCATCTGGATAAAGAAACTAGTACCGACTCCTAAGGATAAAAAAGGGCGTGATATATGCAATTGTTTTAACTAAACTAAAATGTTTTTTTTTTAAATGTATGTCATTTCATGAAAATTGCCGATGTAATGATTCTTGTGCAATATAAACAACTATTTGTGATGCTAACCACAAATTTACTTTTAGTTTCGTGACTACATATGTAACATGTAAGATTACAAGGTCCAATAAGGCAAATTTTATAATTTGTTCAGACTAAAGTAATTGAATTTCACATTCTCTCCGAATCATACATCGTAAATTAACAGCACAATAGTGACTAAGTCACCTTTGGAGAAAAACATTACGTTATTTATCATTAATAATTGAAGCCTAGTAACCAACAAAAAAATTTTCCAGCTACTATCCTATGTGCTTCTTGGATGGTAGCATATAACTTTAAAATCTTACGTTTGTTAGCACATATTAATATACATAATTCCTATTTAAATTACTTATTACCGTTCGACCCTTTTAAAGGGTTTAAGGCCTCAGTAGCTGAGTGGTCATTTTTGGGAAAAACCGGGGCCCAACTTCCCTAAAAAAAATATTGGGAGTTTTTCCTTGGGCTGAGCTAAAAAAAAATGCAACCTTCGTGCAGCTGCCGTAGCCTCACCTACCCGCTGCAAGAGCAATTAAAAGCCGTCAGATCCATTTTACTCAGCAAACAAAACCGCCCGGGCCCGCGGGAAGGCCAAACAAACCCGTTTTTTGCCCCCCGGCCACCCAAAATAAACTCTCAGGTTCCCGGCCCAACTCTTCCAGGTGTTTGAACTCCCCCGCCCCCATCCAAATATGGGGGGGTTCCCCTACCCACAGACTCTTTTGGGTGGGGTAGTGTGTAGCGGTATCACACACACACACATCTATATAAGCCAGTAACAACCTCCGGATTGGAGGGATCATTTTGGTCTAGTGGTATTTTTAAAAACTTACGAATAACAGAAGGTCCCAAAATTTATCGGGGAAGACCACCCTTTTGGAGGGCTGATCGTTTTATTTATCGTAGCTAAAAGGCCCTTTATTGGCGGGGGAAAATTTGGAAAAGAGGTACCAATTCAGGTGTTAGGCTCGTCATTGCCCTGGCTAAAAATTACGGGCCCATCAAAAAAAATTCGTATATCATATCTTTTTTAAAAATTGGGGAAAATCACAAAATTACAAAATAAAAAATTTTCTTACTTGACCTGGGAAATCCCAACATTAACGTTTTTTGGGGTTTTTAAAAAGTAAAAAAGGTTTTTTTTTTATTTTTAATCAATTCCCCTTTTCCCCTCATCGTAAATCAGGGGGAAGGGTTTTTTAAGTAATCCGTATCGAGGGTGCTTTTAAACATTTCCCTTTTTTAAATTCAGAATTCCAATGAGATTTTTCGTAAAATAGAATGTGTGTTTACTCTAAGTTCATTATCAATAAAGAAATCCCTTAACATTTTTAAATAATCCATTGCTATTCAATTCTTAGTATCAGTAGTTCTTAGTTTGCACTTACAAGTAAGACTGATTTAACGGCGGAATGACATCTGAGTAGAAGCTATAGAATAGAAGGACAAGGGGCGGGGGATCTTGAACGAAACCCGTCCGGGGTTTCCCGGGGGCTCTAGAAAGCTGCTGTAGGCTCATTTTAGATTTTCCAGGGGGCCGGGCTTCTGGGATCGCTTTTCCCTACAAATTGGGTATCGCTGACTCCCCCAGATTGTACTCTGTGTGACTGGTCTGCCAATGACCGCTAAACCCTTTTGGTCGTTTTTTCTGTACAAATTAGTCTTTTTTTCCTGTTGAAAATGTGGGGAAAACCCGTGGACTAAGGGCCAAGCTGCTATTGTAGTGCTGCTATCTAAAATAAAAAAAAACCACCCTGAGAAAAAGGGTTTCCCCATCTTCAAACTTCCACATCATTAAATAAGAGGGATTTTTACCCTTGACGGATTTAACGTTCACCCCCTTTTAACGGCTTTTGTTTTGATTTTTGGGGGACAAAAACCACTGAAACTGAAAAAACACGGGAAAAAATCGTGATCGGGACCTCTCGTTAAAAACAACAAATCGGTACAAAAAATTTTTTTTTTCCTGCATTAAAGGGTTTTAATTTAAAATTTTTTCTAGTTCTGGGGATCCAGCAAAATTGCTGATATCATCATAAACCCCTATCATATAATTTTAAAAATTTCCCTTTTTTAAATTTCCCTTTTTTGGAAACTCAGAAAATTTTTTTAAGTTTCCCCTGGTTTCTAAAAAGGGGAAATAAGTTTAAAATTAAAATTTTAAAAAAGGAAGGATAGTTAATATTAGACTGAACGAGAGAAATTTTCAACTAAAAAACTACATATATTGTTACAAACTATAGTATTAGATGAGCAAACTGTGTCAAATCTTTTTTAATTACGCCAAAAATATCACAAAAATATTTATCTATTTGAAAATTAGAGAATTAATTAAAAAAGACTCTTTTTCCATATAATTTTTCAAGATTATATGGAATTCGATATAATTCACTTAAGTCAACATTTTACTGGAATAGCAAACTATATAAATCTTGCGTGAGAAGCAATTACTTCAAATCTTGAGAAAATAAAAGGTAGGAAAACAAATATCAATAAGACAATAAAATAACAAAAGTTTTACCATAAAGTCCATCGTAAAAGCGCATCTATATTTCCCAATCTTTTAATTTTTTTAGTTTTTTGGGTTTTTATTCGCCATATAACGTGCCCCTTTTTTTTTTACAAAAGGGAAACCAAAATGTGGGGCGCAATTCTTTGTTTTAAAGTTTTTTATCCTAAAACTATCGGGGCTTTAGAAAAAAAGGCAAAATTTCTAGAATACAAACGTTTTAAGTTCATGGGAAATGTTTTTTTTTTAAAAACATTATTTCACGTTTATATTAGAAGTCAAATTTTTTTTTCTATACTAAATCTTTTATTTTTTTTTTAAAGCTCCATTTTTTTTTCCCCCGGCGTATAACCCCCCCAGTCTACTTTTTTTTTGTGTTAAATTTCGTTATCCCGCTGGATTTTACGGTATATACAATCGATTTAAAATACAATTTAAAATTTTAACGTGTATATGGTTTTGAGGCATTTAACAATATTTTTTAAAATAAAATTTTCAAAGATTCTTCTTTATTTGCATTACGAAAGACGAATACTTTATTATTCTTAATTTTTTTTTACGTTTGAAAGTAGAAATAACTTAATAATTTTATTAACTTTAGAATATTGTTCGAAATTTCCTCTGTGAACAAAATATTTTCCACTACAAAAATAAGCTCACATAAACTAACATAAAAACAATATAAAAACCCACCCGGTTTTTGGAAATTAAAAGGGGAATACTCGTTGTTTAATACATTAGAAAGTATTTGATATGAAAATCGATATTTTTTATCATTGGTCTTTAAAAATTTTTTTCCTTTTTCCCCCTTATCACTTTTGGTTTATTCACCCCAAACTTTTTGGGCTTCTTTTTTCTAAAAATTAACGTAAAACCCATTGATCTTTTTTGTCCCCGGCTTATCGCGTCTCAACTGAGGGCAACGCTTTTAGCCTGGGAAACCAGGGGGGAAGATGGGGTCGTAAATGGATTTGGGCTACAGTTTATGGAAAGGGTAAAAAAAAAAAAGAAATGTCTCTGCGTTTTCTCTTTACTCGCGACGGTTGGGTATGTTTCTCCCTTTTTATCCCGTAAAATTTTTATTTGTACTGTACAGGATCTTAGATCACATTAAGGTTCTGAATAAGGTGAAGTAATCTGTTTAAGATCGCGTTAAGTTTTCTAGTAAAGTAGAGTAATATAATGTAGTCACATTTAAATAAATTCTTTTAATAGAGTTGTGTAATCTAATACGATAATAATAAGTTTTCCATTATGGGTTTAAAAAACCCAAAAAAAATCCACCAATATCTGTAATTTAATAATTTCGGATGCATATTAATTGCATTAAATAAGCTGATAGAAAAGAATGAAGAAATCTTCACAAAATTTTTAAGTATTATAATTGCTGATATTAAGATTATAAAAGCTTAGCCTTTAAAAATGTTACTTTGTCTCCATAATTAAAACATATTCCCTTTTTCTTAGGGTAAATTTTACTTACCTAAAAAATTTCGTAAAAAAAGTACTTTTAGCCTAAGATCAAAAATTTTTATGCGCGTTTTTACGCCGGGTATAAAAAAGATAACTTTAAAATAAAAAAAAAAGAAGAACAGTAAAAAAAATTATTTTTTTTTCATAAATTAAAATACTGTTTTTTTAAGAGGGAAAAGATAATTCCTTTTGAACTTAAAAAGGGGAAAAGGGTCCCGAAATATTCTATTTTTTCAAAAGTCTGGGATAATACCTCCAATAAATGGCTTCAAAACATAAGAACATAGCATACGTATATTTCAGGTTTCTTCGTAGAAAAGGGGGAGCACGTTGTACGGCAAATATATCTAAAAATTAAAAAATGTAGCTTGAAAGTGTAGGTGCGTGTTATATGCAAGATTTTACGGTATATTAAACAATTTTATATACTAACGAATACATTATTATGATGAAATTTTCCCGAAAATCTTTATAGTACGTAATTTACAGAATTTTTAACGAACTTTTTACACACAAAACCAAGTTTGAATAATTTAAAAATAAAAATATCATTGAGATATATTTTAAATGTAAAAGTATCTTTGGGATTTTTAAACTAAAAAAAAAATGGATTCCCCCGGGGGTAAAAATAATGCTGACTGACGGCAGCTTTTAAGCAAATAAAAGTGGTGTTTAGCCAGTTTTAAGGCCGACAAACCTTCCTTTCTGATCATAATCCTTTGAAAAAATAATGGATAGAAGTTCAAAATCCATTATATATATAAATATATCTATATATTTGGATGTTTGGGATGGGGAAAAACCTTTTTTCCCCCAACCCCTTTTAACCGATCACTATGAAAATCGGGATGTATTATTTTTTTTGGAGAAAGGGTTTTTTATTATTCTTTTTTCAACTTCCCCCCCAGGTAGCGCTTCGAGTATCAAATTTGCACCTTTCAATAATCCCCGAAGTTGTCATCCTTTGGGCACCAAAGTGAGGGAACGGCCCCATCGCCAACATTTTTGCCATTTTCCCGTTGAATTTCATTATAAAAAGTAAAAACGGCGTTAGATGCGGAAAAATTCAATTTCAACATAAAATAAATACAAATAGAAAGTAATATTAAGGTTTTCACATTTTAGAAAAAAATTATTTACCTTTTCTTTAAACCCTTCATTCACAAAAAATGCAACAATATTTACTCTTGCTGGAAGGGGGGAAACAGTTTTGGGGAAAGGGGTTTTCAAGCTCGACCCCCCCAAAAAAGTTGGGGGGGTTATAAATCATAAAAAAAAACACTTTTTATTAGCTTTAGATCACAACTTAAAATTTAACAAATATGTTTTTTGGAGGGTGGGAAAATGCAAAAAAACTTTTTTTTTTTTTGTTTAAATTTTTAATCCTTAAAACTAACTCATTAAAAACTTCTTTACCTTTAATATGCATTATTTAATTTTTGAATTTACCCGCGCGAAGAACGTGTATACCAGCTAGTATGTCTATATATATAATATTTCAGGAATGTAATTTTTCCCCTGAATTCTTTTTGTAGTTCCAAATATGCCTTTGTTGTAAACTGTATTTCTTTTTATTTCACGCTCGAAAGCATTACATATTATGGAATGATTGACAATTATAGAGAAAAAGAAGTAATATTCTAAAAGCAAACAATTGTAGTGTTGGAAGGAATCCTAAAATCATATTTAATTCCTTACGGTAGATAATAAACCTTTTCTGAGGCAGAACGTGTACATCTTAAGAAGAAACCAAAAGAACTATTTGTCTGGAAAAGGATTGATTCAGATGGTCGAAGGCGAATTACTCTTTCTAAGGCAAGTTGGGGAGGCATTTTAGTGTGTTTTGGTATCTTCATAATGCATGCTGTTGTGGGGTAATCAGGCTGATGCATCCACATTGGACTGGCTTATTCTCAAAGCAAGGATCGGGAACTTAAGTAAAGAAAGCAAAAAATATCAAAAGCAGAAAAAAGACGTATCATGCATTTATTCAATGAGTTTTTTTGAAAGCGTTTAACTGTGCCACTTAGGAATTGTTAGATTTTAAGAGTTTTAAAGGGACACAGTACGATTCAATTGACAAAAATCGGTCAAAAAATCAAATAGAATTTTTTTTTCCTAATTTATTCTTTATATACTTTTCTATAACCTCACAAAATTTGAAAGCTCTAAACTTAAAAAACGTAAAATTATGATAGTTTTTACGTTCTTTTTTATTCACACATCCTTATGGCACAAATCAAATCTTTAAACTTACTTATCTCAGAAAGATAAAATAACTAGTTTGTCTTCATTTAAAATGTTAAGGCTTTTTTTATATTGTGCCTAATAATTGGAATTTTTTTATCTTTTGCTAACAGTACATGTAACAAAAGTTGGTAGGCATTTTTGAATCAAAGCAATACTTATTTTTTTTAAGTAATTAAACTCGGAATTTATACATATTTTAAGGAATTTTCAATAAGCATTCGTAAAAGGAAGTATTGTACGATTACCAATCATGTTATCGCAAAACCCATACCAACATTTGTTATACATAGTTTGGCGTACTTGTAAATCAAATTTCAGGCTTGTACGTAAACTTTTGTGCGAGGAGTAGTATTTTAAAATCACTTCACAAATTTTTCGTTACAAATTTAAATGGCTACCAAAAAGATTTTGAAAATCCTTAAAGATTTTTGCGTAAATCGTACCACATGTCCTCTTAAGTAGAGTTAGTTTAGTGTTAGTCAGAATTTATTTGTTTATATCTAAGACCAATGATTCTAACAGAGGACTAAATAACAGGTCATTATATGAGTATTATATTTTCTCTTCTTGAAAGTTTGCCATGAAATAATTTTTCAAAGGGGTGCATCGAGAAAAATTTTTTCATTCAAACGTAATGAAGTGAGTGAGTGAGTGTAGGGTTTTATGGCGCAAGAGCCAATTTTAGCTATGCTGCGCCAAACATTCGTTAAAACATGAAAACAATTGTTAAAATATCTAAAGATTGATAAAATACCTTTAAAAATTTTAAAAAATCACAAAACAAATTAAAAAAAACTATTCTAACGATAAAAGAAAACAAACTTTGGGGGGGGATTCCCCCCCGAAAAACAAAATCTTAAAATAACGAATAATGCATAAATAAAGATAACATGTAGATATAACTAGAAATTCACTTTTATATTTCGGTTTTAACCCCGACTTTTTTTTTTACGGGTTGAGTCAACAAAGATTGATTCTTCACGTTTCCCACAGTCCGCCACCTTTTTCCGAAAGTGGTTTTTTTCCCCCTTTAAGGGAATTATTTTTCTTTGGTAACCCCCTTTTCCCATCGTAAAAGGCTTTCCTCTTTGGTATCCTGAAAGGTGTGTTTTTTTAGGTTTGGGGGTCAATTGTATTTCTTTTTTGGGGAATACTTTTTTTAGGACGTCTTTTTCTTTTTGGAAGTTTTTTTGCATTGGGATGTAGGGGGGTATTGGATATAGAGGTTTCAGTTTCCGAGGACGTTTTGTGGTAAGTTAAAAATTAAAATTACTTGGATGAAACAGTGCTTTATTAGATAAGAAAATGCAGGGATGAAAAACTATTAGATGTGGGGGGGAGTAGTGTCTATTAAAGGAACAGATTTTAAATTCTGATGCGATGCAACAGTGACAGAAGTTTGGGGATGGCAAGAGGTTTTTTTGATTATGGTTGATGTTTGGGAAAACTGTGGGAATTTTCCCGGGAAACTTGTTTTTTTGGAACGGTATCAATGGTTGAAATAATTTCAACGGCGGACATATTTTTTGTAATGGCATCATTTTTTTGTTATGGTTACAGTTGGGGTTTGACAGCCTTATAAGTCTGGGGTAACTGTGGGAAATATTTTTGGGCTTCTTAAAAGATATTTTTATTGGTTTTGATTACTTGAATTTCTTTTCAGTTCTCCCTTGGGGCAGATTTTGAACCGGGTGGCTTGGAGCAGTTTACTTTAAGCTCTGGAAAGCAATCGTGGAAAAGTAACAACAACAAAAAAGGGCCACGGCAGGAAGGGAGGTCGAAACCCCTGGCACTTGAAAAAAAGGGAAAAGGGGTTGGGAAAGTACGGCGAATTTTCAATTAAAAGCCGGGTTTTATTGTTGTCGGGGTTTGGGGGTTTAAACGTTAAAATTTTAGTTTGGTCGGTTTTGATGTATCTTTTTTTAATTTTTTTCTTCTGACCTAACCCCCACCAGCCCCTCAAGTTTCCCCTCAGTGTGGGCAACAGGTCGGTTCGAAATGACACCCCCCAAAAAGTTAAGGGGCTTTGTGTGGAATTCAGAAACAGGACAACTAGAAAGGTTTCGCTAGAAAAAAGACCGGTAATGGAATTGTTTCAAAGGTAATTTCCCGGGGAAAGCAACGTTTAAAACCCGGGTTACCACCATTCCCATTAGGGCTTTATGGATAGCAAAAAAGGCCGTTTTTTACATTTCATTGTTAGGTAGAAAAAGGTAAAAATCGGTATTTTGAAAAACTGTATAAAGAAGATTGGGAAATCGAGGCCCTTTCCCCGGGACGCGCATTGGACCCAAAAAAAGCGAACACCCCCTTCCTGGCGTCCTCCACCCCCCCGAGTCCTACAAGGGAGGCAGGTGCCGTCATCTGGCAAAAAGGCACGGCGTTCCCCAAACCCCGAATAAAAGTACAGGCCCAGGGCGAGGCCCAACGGGTAAACCCCAACCCCCATCTGCGCACTAACCCTACACGGGTTTCTCTTCGGGATACCGAAAAAGGTATACCACCCATTGACAGGGCGAAAACCCCCACCGTCTACAGTGAAGCGTGGGGCCAAAAAAAACGCAAAAGGATTTCCTCCTACGGGAAGCGGGCAAAGGGGAAAGCAAAGGATCCCAGAACACCATTTTCCTCCTTCGGACCCGGGAGGGGAAACATGGGGTCGGGCCAACGTTTTTATAAAACAAATAAACAACATAATCAAATTTTAAAAATTTAACGAAAAAAAATAAATAACTCAATACAAAAAGAAAAAACCAAATTTTTTAGTAGTAAAACGTATGTTTTTTACTAGAAAAACAAAATTTGAACAAGGTTCATCTTGAGTATAGGTCTGTGGTCTAGACGGAAAGAAAAAGGTAAATTTGAAATAAAGGAGAAGGGCCGAAATAGAAAGATCACTAGGGTACCCTGGTTCGTGAAGCCCATGTTTACCAAAGACAGTAAACCCCTTAGGAAGAGGAAAGATCAAAAATACCTCGGGCGAGCCGAACTCACCTAAAGGAAGTGAGCCCCCTGAGGGGAACGTAATGAAGTGAGTCATTTCGTTATTTCCTTTTATTTGGAGTTTGAAACAAAAGTACTTAGCTTTTTAAAACCATTTAGCTTTCAGTGCGGTTATTTTAGAATGTGCAAGATTTTCAAAATGCAATCCAATAAGCACGACTTTTACTTAAATTGTGAAAAGTAGATTTATTAATATTTTATTTTAATGTAAGCGTTATCATATTTAAAATGTTTAAGCGTAGCAAATTTCGTCTTAATAATTCATCTTGTCATTCATAATTAATGATTCATTGGTTGTTTTCCATTATTGATATTTAATTTAAAGTACAGGATAGTTTTCTAAAAATTTTTTTTATGAAATGATGTGAGCATTTTGATTTATATAATAAATACTTCATTCATTAAGGGGGAGTAGAAAACTTCTATACCGACAATGTCAAATTGGCTGTTTTCGATGTACCTTTTCTCAAAATCTATTATATATACATGTTTGAAATTTTTCACACTATTAAAGTACACCTT
This sequence comes from Trichonephila inaurata madagascariensis, assembly GCA_019973955.1. Classification (NCBI taxonomy): domain Eukaryota; kingdom Metazoa; phylum Arthropoda; class Arachnida; order Araneae; family Nephilidae; genus Trichonephila; species Trichonephila inaurata. Next base: position 27,500 of record BMAV01007997.1, read on the forward strand.
TCTCATTTCACTGAAATGAGCTTTTAGCTAATTTTAAATTTGTTCATAATTTATAAAATATTTTATCAAACATAGTAAAATTTGACCCATTTTTTACATAAAAAAATTTGTAAAAAATAAAATTTTGAGTTTTGTACAAAAAGCTCATTTTAGTATATATTAGCCATCATTATAAATAGATCATAAAAAATTTAGATACATGTGAACTGTAGTTTCTCAGAAAAGGTACATCGAACATCAAAATTTACATTGTGAGATAAATTGATTTTAATGTGTACAGTGAGACTTCTAATTGGCTAGGGAAAAAAATAATAAAAGGCTCGATTTACAATAAAAGATACACGTTTTGGTTTATATCAGACGTTCAATCTTTAAGCAAAAACGAAGTACTTTGTTTACATTTTTCGCCATTCAAATGGGCGTGGCCTCGTTTCAAAGATTATTTAAAAATAGGTTTTAAGGGCTTCTCTAATTACCCTAGAGGTTAAAGTAAGATATTTTTAGAAAGGTTAAAATCTGTACAATTTGAAAATGTAAAAATCTCAAATTGTCAAAAAAAACCCCTTATCACCCCTTAATAAATATTCCTTTCATCATAAATACTTCATCATATGCATTTAAATTATATGTAATATAAAAATTAAAGCCGTTTATTAATAAAAATATTGGGATAAAGAAAGTTGTATCAAGCTAGAAGTTAAGCACCAGTGTGACTAAATTGAAATCAAACACTTTCACACGAATAAGGAATTGAAGCTATTTGTTAAACACTTAAGAAAAATTTTGGACAAGTCACAAAATTCTTTAAATTCTAAAATGGACGTAATTAAAGGGAACTTTTAAATATGAAAATGTTTTGCTTATCGATTTTTACTGGATACCTAAAAGAAGTTTCTCTTTAAATAGCATCACTTTTATAATAAATTTCACCTAACGTGAAAAAATATCGCCCGAAATCTTTCTCCGCATATGTTGGTTTCTCTTGCATCAGACTTATATTCTATGTATTTTGTGAGATGAGAGTTTTCAGAAACTTTTTTTGTCTTTTCAAGAATATTCGATTTTAGAAAGAACTCTTTTGAAGAAAAGGTTCTGAAATTTAAAAAAAAGAAATAGTGGGAGTTCTCCTGTAGTGGAAATTGAAATTTTAATTCCATTATATTTTAATTATTAAGTGCATTCTTCAAATTAATTAAAAATTCAACTAATAATAATCCTGAGAAAAAATTTAAAATTTTTATGGTTTCAAAATACTAACATGTGTTTTAGACCAGTGACTTTGAAACTATTTTTCTCATCGTACAATTTGGTTGGAAAATTTTAATTTGACATACCCTCTAAGTAGAATTTATCATTTATATATTTTCAAAAGACTTCGATGTCACTTCTGATGTACGTGGAATACAGTATAAGATCCACAGTAGTGAATATTGCATATTTTGCAAAAATATTCACACTTCATATTTATTAAAAATAATATCATAACTTGTTTTCTTTTCTAAATATCGAAGATAAAATTCTAGCGGAAGAATTTTTTTAGACAAACAAATAATTTTTTAAATTTCATAATTACTTTTTCAGAAATTTTTTTACACTTAAGGCTGTTTTCGCCATATGTACAAGAGCGTGACCTTAGCGAGGAGCACATTTTTAGACAGAAAAAAGCTTCAATTTTTATAAAAATTTGTGACATTGTAACTCATACATTTGTTTATAGTGTAGTGTTTTTAAAATTTCAGAATATTTCATAAATAGTTAGTTTTTCAATTTTACATGTAAAAGGATAGCTTATGTAGCATTATAGTATAGGAGAAAAAATGCGAAACACATTTTATAAAAGAAAAAATGTGTCAAAACTCGTATAAAAATGAGTAGTATGATAAAATAAGTGATTCTCTACAGGATAGTGAAGCCAAAATATAATATTAATGTTTGCGTACTTTTATATATGAAAAAAATATTCATCATTTAAGTCCTATTCTTAACATTAGCCGAAAACAGCCTTAAGGTATCCGACCAGGTTCGGAGATAAATTTTTCAAAAATTGATTTTCCGAATAATTTTATTGTTTTAAAGAACATAAATAGGCTTAAAAAGTCATAACTATTAAATAACTAACATGTATCACCCTTTTTAAAAAAATTATTTTTATGAAAATTTAGCAAAATTTTTTAAGTTAAAAAAAACATGATATATAAAAATAAATCGCACATTATGCAATTTTAACGACATTGATATACTTCTTGATCCCTCTGAAGTGTCACAAACCGCAGGATAAAAAATATTTTAAGAAATAATTATTTTTTATTAGTATTTAAATTTGATGGTCATGATTTTTCGGCAAAATTACTGCATGTTCTAAGTTAAAAATGGCTGTAAAATGTGATTAAATGTAGCTGTCTTAAGGTATCCGACTACGTTTGGAACCGTGATTTTGCAAAAGCGTATAAATGGATAATATTTATGATATTTAGTATCACTTAGATTAGAAAATGTATATAAAATTGTTTTAAGAATAGTATTATAATAAAAAATTATTTAAGTATAATATTTTGACAAAAAATGAACATAGAAAAACCCATTTTCAAACTGTTCTCCTTTTGTGAAAAATGCTTCTATTATAATAATATTTTGCCTGTATATAGCTCAGACCTCTGTACAGAGGCTCAACTAGAATTTTGAAATATATAACTTAGAAGTGGGTTTATCCATGTTTTACGACAACAGAGGGAGAGATGTTAAGAAAAAACGCCGATAATTATTTCAATGGGTTGTAACTCTGAAAATAATGTGAATTTTTCAAAAATCATAGTTGAGCCTCTGTACAGAGGTTTGAGCTATATGCAGGCAAAATATTATTATAATAGAAGCATTTTTCACAAAAAGAGAACATTTTGAAAAAAACATTTTTCCAAGTTCATTTTTTGTCGAAATATTGTATTTAAATAAATTTTTTTGTCAAAATGTCCTTAAAGCAACTTTATACATGTATTCTAATCTAAGTGACACTAAATATCATGAAAATTATCCATTTATGCGTTTTTTTAAAATCACGGTTCCGAACGTATTCGGATACCTTAAAACCTGCGTTTTGTTACACTCTGAAGGGCCCATAGCATATACGTTATGAATTTCATTGCATTTGTTTGGATTATTTAGAAGATATCCGTTTTCGTGCACAAATTATCATAAAAAGTTCATTTCTCAAAAACAAATTAAAAAAAAATATCTTTATTAGTTAGGTAAAGTAAATGCTATAAAAAGAACTTAAAAACTCTAGTTTTATGTATTAGTCCTTCTTCCTCAATAATTAATTTCTTTTTTCCCTAATGACCCAAACAACACCAAACATCAAACACCTAAAAAAGCACTTTTTAACCTCTCTAGTCGGATACTCTTAAGAAAATCGAATAAGTTTAAACTATTGTTCCTAAAACTTTAAAGGTTGCTAGAAATAATAGTATTAAGTACTAGCCGTTATCCACAAACTTTATTGGGTATTTCATGATGTTTTATGATTATATATCGTTCTTTTAAGTTATTAATATCTAAGTTCTAGCGTTAAGCTTTCTATTGTACAAAAAACACTCTCCACCTCTTGATTTAAAAGAATAGGACTTGAATTTCTAAAGCGAAATTATATTTATCTTTTACGCCCCCATACCTCCACTTGTACTAGATTACCAAAAAACAGTTTTTGGCAGATCTCTACTTAACAAAAGAATTGAAAGCTTTCCAATTTCATAGTTCACTGGTTTAATAGTTCAAAAACAGTAGTTTTTATCTGTAACGTTCCTGTAATCCTCCCCTTCCCCTTGGCAATCAATTTCCACAAAACCCTTTATTAGCGGATTTCTACTTAAAAAAAGGAGCATGCCTGCCAAATTTCAAGTCCGTTAGTCTAATAATTTGAGATTTCATGATGATTGGGAGTCGCTTTTCTCTCATATATGTTGTTACTAATGCCACCCAATCGGCAAAGGCCAGATCGAGGCCCACGAAATTCATCATGGCAAAGGGTTAAGTGACGCCTGTCGTTAGCCGTAGCTTTGAGCACCATACAGGTGACAGTATGATTTGGCTCTATTCCACCCCAATTTAGAGGGAGAACACTCTGGGGGTGGTCAGAGGGCTCCCACCTCTCTTCCCCTTCCACCAACCTCACGAGAGGATTTGCGCCTCGACGGCTATTTAGAGTACCCCATACCTCAAAGGCACTATACATTTACAAACATCCATGTCTTCTCCGGGATTCGAACCCAGTCCCTACGGCACAGCAGTCAGCGTCGTTAACCACTATACCGGAGGGGCGACACCCCTCTCTCATATATACATATAAGTAATATACTATTATTAGTAATACTATTAGAGAGGAAATAAAGTTAGTAAAATTTAAAATTTCTGTGTTTCAAACGCAGAACGGTGAATGAGTATATGTAATCTTTTTAAGGCAAATATTAATTACTTTTGTTGCTATTAGTAGTCTACATTAAAATATAAATGATTTTTATTGAAAGCTCGTAAAGCTTTTTGTTACGCACTTAATCTGTTTCTTTCTCTGTCTTTCATTGTAGTATTTAAAAATAGTACTACAAGATGAACAAAAATTAGTTATCACAAGAACAATTTCCATTTTTAGCAGGAATAGATTAAGTCTTAAAGTCTGCTTGTAGAATATTCAAACACAAAACGGAATGTATACCAGAGACATAATTCTACGCTCTTCCTTAAATGTATACATTTCTCAGTATGTCTATTACTTTCAAATATTAACTATAGTGAAAACTGGCGTATAATGCGCACTTCAAGTACAAAAATAATACCGAAATTAGAGGACGCGCGTAAAACGCTGGATATAAAAATTGCTTTAAAAATAAAAAAAAGATGAGTATAAAGCAATTAGACTTTTTACATACATCGAAATGACATATCTTATGCACTTTAAGAGCTGTAGCTCTAGAAGTATACTATTTTTCGAAAGCATGGGACTTTTAAAAACATAAAACAAAAATTGATTTTAAAACATATGAGCAATGTACATGTTTATTTAAGGTTTCTTTGCAATTATAGTTAAAAAAAACTAAAAACACGCTTTTATAGTGTGTGTGAATCGAACTAAAAAGTAAAAAATAACTCTTAATATTAGAATAAAATGATTAACGGGAAAATTAATGTCATTGGGATAAAAGCGTGGGGTGCTCTATATTAATTGTTGAAATTTCTTACTAGTTCTATTCCGAAATGCTGAGTTAGTGTAAATATGTAGTACAAAACCCCCCACGCTTTTACCCCAATGACATTAATTTTTTCGTTAATCATTTTATTCTTGTAATAAAAGTTTTTTTACTTTTTAGTTTGATTAACTAAAAAAGCATGTTTTTTAGTTGTTTTTTTTAACTATAATTTATATATTTTTCTCTTTTTAGTTCAATCTACAATAAAAGCCTGTTTTTTTAGTTTTTAAAACTATCATTTATTCTTCATGAATTTATCCTTGAGTTCGATATTTGGAGCCGGAATTATGTGGCTGCTGGAATTGCTCTTCAATGGATATTAATTAATGGGTCTGAAGGGTATTTATTCTCTTCGTTCACGGGGCCTCGGATGTGTCCCATATCGTTATATTTCAAAGATTCCGTCTCTATAGGCACAGGTCTAACTAATAAAAGTGTGTTAAGAAGAAATATTAAATGTCAATCATATTATCACCTTTTAAACGTATTGCTATAATATTAATTCGTATCATCACTTCTAAACTTCTAAAAGTATAAATATTTTTTATAAAAAAAAATATTTAGCAGTAAGAACATAAATTATTTTTATTCGCATGCACGAGTCTTTTTTTTTTATTTCCACCCTGCCCTTTTTCACATAAAGAACACTTTTTTTGTTTTTGTTTTATTTGTATTAACTGCAATCCTATTTGTGGTTTTAGGGTTTCACCTTAATCTTTCGGTCTCCATATTTGGAAATGGCATATGGAATTAGTCGCTAAATCTGAAAATGGTTTATGCAATTAGTCGCAAAATCTGGAAACGATATAATGAATTAGTCGCCAAATCTCGGAAATTCTTAAAATCCTTATTCCTGACCATTATGATCAGGATAATGAAACAAAATGATGAAGTTATTATATTGTCATCGATCCTTGACAAGTGTGCAAAATTTCGAATTAATCTGACCTTTTAAAGTGGGTAAAAATCGAGTTCAAAGATTCCATTACATACAAGTGAAACTTATAAAAGCGTGTTAAAAAGAGGATGCACGTTATACGCCGGGTTTTACGATAAATCAAAAATTATATTTGATGAAGGTTTTAGAAGATGTAAGAAATAATTTCGACTTGTTATTTTAAAAACACAATCTGACAACGCGAGTGTGAAGAGTGTTGCTAATGAGAGTAGTAATTATTATGAATAAATAATATTTACTAAGATACGAGAGTTTTAAATTAAATATTACAGTAATCCTTCACAAATCATCACTCTTTATTCCAGGGTAAGTAAGTGTTTTGTAATTGCCAAGTTCATATCGCCACTCTGAGGCTAAATAGTCTAAATAATCACACTCATCCATCTTCTCCTAACGTCTACTTGATTCATTATCTGCTGACAAGAACTAAAATTACTATAACGCTGTAGTAAAATATTATTTTAACGGTTGCATGGACTTCCCGGTTATACGAACTGCTTGCATAGAAACAACTAGCAATCTGCTGATAAGGTTACGGTTTCAGATATAAAAATGGTTATGTCAAATTAACAATACGGATAAAATCTCACCTTTTCAACTTACTAATGTGAGTAGAAAATATATTGAATTTAATTAATGGAACCATAGTGATTCATTTCTGTGCTTACTTTATCAAAATTAAAAAAAAATAAGAAAGAAGAATAGAAAAAGTACACAGTAATGCTTTTTTACCGTCTTGTCTTCGAATAAAAATAGTTGTTTTTGAAAAATCTCCTTCAATTTCAAGTTCATAATTAAAATTCCTTAGTTTTCTATTTCTCCAGTTATATCATTCAGTAATACTGTTTGGAAAGTAATGATTTATTTTATGTACTCTGTTATATGGTATTCAGTTATTCACAATGCAAAAGATGAAAATAACAGCAAATAGTGAATGTTAAATTAGTATTTTGTTCCTGTAAAATAATTTATAATCAAAGCTAGAAATTTGAACTTGGAACTCACAGTAAAAGCTTGTTTACATTTCATACTAGTTGGGCATTAATTTTTTTTAAAAAAAAATCTCAATAATATTTCGTATTAAATGAAATTCCATGTATTACCATTCTTTTTTTTAAATTATATATATTCTACAAGTATATACGGTGTCAACTTCATTATATATGCATCATATATACTTTGATATTTACTTAAGCATTGTATGTTTGTGACATATATATTTGTTTTTCAGGAAGAAGATACTTGCGACGGTGACTCATGCAAAGGGCGATGAATGAATTATTTTATGTAATAAAATATGTTCCTTTGTATATACGAAATAATTGAGTTTTATTTTTATTCTAAACTAAAATATCTTGACATACAGTTCGAGTCTCTTTTTTTTTTTTTTACTACGACCTATTCAACCCCAACTGCATTTATTATGTTTTATGAATGTTAATCAAAATGTTTTCGTAATACAAATATAAAAAGCTTGAAAACGTTGATTTTAATTTATTTATTAAAAAGAAACTTATTTGTGATAAATATTTTTAATGTCAAATTGTTGGGTAACACTTGACGTAATTTATTCAACTCTGCTTCTCAGAATGTACTTTTATGTGCTTTTGAAATTTTACGATTAAGGTATTTTGCAAATGGGGACATAGTAAAAGAAGTATTCAAAAGCTTCCAAAATCTGCCTCTTTCCCAAAGTTTTTCTTTTGTTAAATCTTTGGATATTTTGAATTAATAATTTTATGTACAAAAAAACAGAATAGTTTTTATTGAAATGTTTTATGTATACAGTACACAATAGCATTTCCATAAAACAAATTACTGATTCTAAAGGCTTCTTAGAAACAAAATGAGATACATGGAATTAAAACTCTGCAATTACTTCTAAATTTTTTTTAATTTTCTTTATTAACATCGCTCTTTAAAGCTGCACGTGGGTTATTAGAGATTAACTTCGTAATTCTGAACCACGGAAAAGTGATGAGGGCGATACCTGAGCTGACTTCCCTTTTCCAAACTTCGACATAACTCCAAGTGGGGACATATTTGACATGCATCAGCACTTCTACATGGTGAAAAGGGTGATTAAGTGTTTATTAACGTCTAAGGCTGCACGAGGGCCATTAGCGACTAACTTCGTAAATTTGAACCATTGTCAGGTAACTAAGACATTTAAGCTGTAGCATCCCTTCTCCTAACTTTCACACTACCAGGAATTTGAGTCTCGACAGATTTAACATGCATCAGCTCCTCTACACGGTGAGACTTAAGTGGTATTAGGTTCGAATTCATGACGCTCTGGCTACGAGTGACCATGACCATTAAACTAGCATGGTAGGGAGAGCTCATTGAATTGAGTTTGGAGATATTGTATTTTTGCTATAAAGTTGTTGATGTTGATTGTGATGCGCAAAGTATGCAAATGGATTTGGATTCTGAATTAACAGTAACGCAACCTTGGGTCTTATTGTGTCTTTGGTTTCTTTCTTTTTTTTTTTGCCTTTTCCTTTAGTTAGATAATTCTTTTTACTATTCAACCTAAGCCGAGAACTGTGGATGTTTTTGATGAAATAAAGCAATGATTGAGTTAGTCAGATTTCTTTTTCTCTACCTATTCTCTAGACATTTTCTCTGAAATTAATCAATGAAAACTCGTAGCAACTCCCCACATAAACATTGAAAATTGAAAATCTTCCGAGATAATTTTCTTATGTGGATCCCAATGTAGTATTTTTTTTTAATCCTAAGTGGATATTTATTTTTGAAAGAATTGAATTTGAACCTTTGGAACTGAAAGTGTGTCTCGAGATATTCCCATAGTACGTGAACTGGTTTCTGATGCTTTTCATGTACCGACAACACCCACTCCATAGCTACAATCATGTCGTGCCCGGATTACAGAATCATTTTTTTTTCTATCTCCGAACGAATCTTCGGAAACTGTGGTATGGAAGGGTGAGGAGAAGTCAAAGCAAACCTCTTTATATTGATGGCATTTCAAAGGACACACCCAAGAGAGAACAACTTGTTGGTGCTTCCCACAAGTCATTTCGGCTATCACTCAGTCATCATAAAGTTCAAAATAATTAGGATATCTGACAAGAAAACAGTGATGGACATTATACTGTAAGAAGTCTGTCTTATTAAACGGAGAAAAATAAAGTAATTTCAGCTTTCATCAAAATATGCTGCGAAAGAATGCATTGAATGATATATGTAACAAAATAACACACACACACACACGAATGAAAATTTTTATGCATATATGTCTCTACCTTTTCGCAAGTTATGTATATAATGGTGGATAATTAAAGCTTAAAAAAAGTTCTGTAATATTTTTAAACAAATTTTCTCGATATGGATATTTATTAATTATGTTAATCTTTCTAGCTTTTATGCTAAATTGTATTTTTTTCCTCTCAGAGTAAATATAAAAATAATCGGTAACATTTAATTTAAATGCTATAACGTTTTCGATCTCGCAGCTGCAAAATTGACTTCCCTATACAGAAGGCATCACGCCTACCATGTCCACATGCGAACACCTAATTATTACATGGTTCTTTCATCCGATATCGCATCGATGGCTGTGTAAAAACAAAGCTTCCTGCGAACCGAAACCCCGAGTGTAATTCGAGGTGTAAGAAGCGACCGCTCCCACACCAACTAAGTAGAAAGGCAGTCCATTTTAAACATTGGGAAGAACGCGGTTGTGTTTGCCTCCTCCGTCACAAATAACATTATGTAAAATGGAAATAGTCATTAGTTTGAATAACTTGTAACCCACACAAATGTACATACTGTAATTAATAACTGTGGCCGTAATAATCCAATTTTTTCTATTTTAATTTCCCCAAACGTCACAATGCTTATTCACATTGGATGTTACCTATTATAATGGAATAGAAAGAAATTGTCAGCTTACATTTCATTATTATATTCAAATATGTTTACAGAAAATGTAATACAAAGTAAACATCGATGTTTTTTTTCAATTGGTCATTGTCGTTAGTTACGTCCAGATACACGAATATGCTTGCAAAATTTAATAACGTTATATTTTTTATTTAATTGTTTTAATTATAAATAATTAAATATAGAAATATTTGATCAGCATGTTTGTAAGAAATTGATTCGAGCTCCACAGAAAAAGTTACATGGAAGACATCACGAAGCTCATGTAATAAATCTTCTAACGAATGAATTCTGTCTCGAAAAGTAGGGCAATATAAATACACAAGAATCTGAAAGTTATAAGCTATTTTTAAAACAAGGCTGTAACATATATATTTCGATGAGTCTATAAACAACGAATCCGTTGACTTTTATTAAGCTATAAACGGATAAGAGAATATCTAAAATTTGTGTGTATGGCTTACATTTTTCAATCAATTATAATTACACTTAAAAAAAAAGAATTCACTTGTGTATATATTTAGTTGCAAATTCATTTTACTTTTTTTGGTTTAACCATTTACTTGCATATAAACAGTATCCTTTCACAAATTTTTAGAAAAAAGTAATATCTACTTTTACATATAGCTATTTCTACAGATAACATGACAAATGATAATTAATTTTGAAAAAATTTAACAAACGGAATCATTTGTCAAGAGGCTCACTAAAAATTGTTACGTTCATTGGGTATTTAATCTAAGAATTTTATGCACGAAAATAAATGCTTATAATATGAAAATATTTATATATGCGTTTTAGAAGCCAGCACAGTTGATTTGAGCTCTAGCATCCAAAAAATCAAAAAGAGATTTAACTATTTTTCATTAACTATAATTTTGTACTTCAATATTTTGTTGTATTTATAACTCATATATAAATCATTAAAAAAAATTTCTTATAAAGAAAATTAATCAGAAAGAATCATTAGGCTGTGTATATGATAACATAATACACTCACAAAAGCACAATTTCTCATCCATGAATATAAAGGAAAAGACTAAAAGTGTGAAATATGAGAAGATACTACTTTGGTAAAGAAAAAAACCCTTAAGATTAATATAATTTCCTACGTTTAAACGCTTGTTATAAAGAATCCATTTTTCTAGGAATAAAGTTTTCTTTACGTATATTTTATCTATTGATAAAAATAGATGAATGTTGAGTAAATTTAAGAAAAGTAACTTGTGCTTTATATAAAATGTGCTTCATGGTCTAATTCATTGAAGTCAATTGAAGTTCGTTTTGCCGACTTTGGCTCAGTATCACATATTTTAAGTCAATAACAATTTATTTAATTATAATTCGACTTTTGATCCAAGAGAAAATTTACCCTTATTTGATAGAAAGGTTTTGTTTCATAAATAAAACATTATGAAGACTATAAAAAAAAGGGTATCTATAATCGCCAAAGTAATTTATTTCACTTTCAGAAAAGAAAAAAGCAAACCAATTTTCCCTTACTCTAATATATGTACTTAATTTTACGACTGATAAAAAAGTAAAAAATCTTGAATCAAGTCAAACACCATTGACTCAAATGAAATATGCGGTATCCATAAATACGTTTGCATTGAAAATTAGCTGGATTATAATTGGCAGTATTAAGAATGTATATGTATATTTTTTAATTTGTTCAGTTGTTTAATGTCTAAACGTTACTAAAAATGATTTAAGGGGACACAGTACGATTCAATTGACCAAAATCGGTCAAAAAAATCAAATTTAATTTTAGCCTAAATTTTTTTTTATATACTTTTCTATAACCTCACAAAATTTGAAAGCTCTAAACTTAAAAAACGCAGAATTATGATAGCTTTTACGTTCGTTTTTATTCACATACCTATGGCAAATCAAAACTTTAAAAACTGCCGTATCTCAGAAAGATAAAATAACTATTTTGTCTTCATTTAAAATGCTAAGGCTTTTTTTTCTATTGCGCCTAATGCTTTGAAATTTTTTTTTACCTATATTATACATAGTTTGACTTACTTGTAAATCAAATTTCATGCGTGTACGTCAATTTTTGTAGGAGGAGTAGCATTTTAAAATCACTTCAAAAATTTCAAGTTTTTTCCTTAAAAAATTACATGGCTAGCTTTTTATGAAATTTTGAGCACAAAATATGTTTAACATAGTATACATAGATAGGAGACAACCAAAAAAATATTAAAAATCCTTAAATTAAAAATTTTTGCGTAAATCGTACCATGTCCCCTTAAGCAAAGAAACAACTGAAGAGAAATAAATAAATTGTGACCTTTATAGTTTCAAGAACTTTTTTTTTTAATTTTCGAAACCAAAATGTCTTTTTTTCCCAATGGGTTACATATTAGCAACTAAGCCTTTGCAGACACCTTTGCAAGTCCCCAAAAGCATGAGAGCCCTTTCATGGTGGCACCATCTAGAGGTGGATCTCGCTACCAAATTTTGATGCTTGAATTATTATTTTTTTTAATTCAAGCTCTCTTCGGATGCTGAATACTGCTGTGATTTAATTTTGCCAGAACCAAATTGAAATTCAAGGATACCTTTTACATGCCACATAATCATATGGCATGCGTGCCTACGATTTTCGCATCGAAATCAAAATGCTAGATGGAGTAATTAAATAACATGTATTGTAGCTAGAGCTACAATGGTCTTTCTTTTTTTTCTTCGACGAGTGCACTTTTGATATGATTTTATTTACTCACGTGGTTTCTTATAACTCAAACAACATGGGGCTATTGCCGACGGACTTCCCAATTTCGAGCCCCGCTCAAGTTGTGACGGGGCTTTATCGCGCCTTACACTAAAATCCTCTTGGGGAATCTTTGGGGCCATAATGGCATTTCATTCCAACCAACTCAAGAAGAAAACGTGATATGCAGATTAGGAATGATTATATATATTGAAGCCTTAGCATTCGCGAAAAAGGCTAGAAGAGTCTTAAGGAAGCTAAGGAGAGCCTTAGAAGTCTGAGGAGGTCTTAGAAAGTCTTAGGAAGTACTATAAAAGCCATATAGAAGTGGTTTCGAAGCCAGAAGGCTGCCTAGTTGCCGGATCAAGTTGGATTACAGTATTATATAGAAGATATAAAGGTTGGTAGCTGTTCGCCTTGGAATATCGGTAAGCGATAAAACATTAAACTTTAGTGATAGAGTGGACTCTAGTTAGTTAAGGAATCAGCTATAGATATAGATTCGGTGGTTAATTTATCATAAGGATAGTGAGTAGGATTTAATGCGCTATTTGCTAAGAATTGCAATTTATGTCATATCACTCCTGATCATTATCCTCTAAGACTTGTGTTACATTGCTTAATATAAATTGAGATCATAATAAACTAAATCTATTACGGAAGGTTTGAGTGGTCAATCTTTTATCCTCCAAACTTCCACACCACGCCAACGGAAAGACTTTGTGCCTCGACAGCTTTAACGTGCATGAGCCCATCCAACGTGTTGTCAGTGGCATTCTCGTGACTCGATAACGATAGCCACAAGTTCACGACCATGACCATTTGGTTACTGTAGACTAGAAAAAGGAACATAAGGAGTCTATGTATTTATGTTTTAATATTTAATTAAAGTTTCGGCTTCTCTAATTAGCATTATACCAGAGCTACTAAAAATTTTTAACATGACAGAAAATAAATGTGTGTCTTAATTAAAAATTTACCAAGTCTACTTATTAAAGCTGCATAATCTGCCTTTGAATCGTGATTTAAAACTGCGTTTCGCTATTTATTCCCTTTTAGTAACAGCATTTTTGAGAGAAATAAAAATAATAGCAGAATGTATTTTGTCTTTCTGAAAGGGGAGTATCATCTGTCAATTTGGAAGAAACTATTACATTTTGAAACTGCTCACTAGAGAAAGAGATATACATTTTCAGAAGTTTCTCTGAATGATTACGATGCTCGGCAACTTTCCAGTAGAATCTCGATTTTTCACAGAGGATTTTTAAAATTCTTTTTGAAAATATTTTTAGACAAGAATGATTTGATTGAAATTTTTTAAAATTATTTACTTCAGCTATTCAGTCTCTAAAAAGGATTTATTCAAAGAAAAATACTTTTAAATATGATTTTATCAAGAAAATAGTAGTCTAATGTTCATGGATTTTCAATTATATATATTATTTCTCCCTATATATATATCTTGTTCAAATGTTCAATCGTTAATAAAATACTTTCTATTCATCCATTCAAGTTCAAATACATTTCTTAAACTTGTAGTGGATGACACTTAATGTTAATACAGTTTTTTTTCAAATTTTAATTCATTAATTAAATTTAAAAAATGAATAGCAAGTAACAAACAAAAATAATAGTTCAGCAGCATATATAGAAAGGAAAATCGTTCGCTGTGTCACTGTAGCGCAATGGATTGAGCATTGGGCATCTAATCCAAAAATCGTGGGTTCGAATCCCACCTGGGATGGTCTGTTTTCTGGGAATGTGATTTCTTTTTTACTATATACTATTTTATTAGAATAACTAAATTTATTAATGAGAATATAAATAGTAAAAAAAAAAGTCCAACACCCTATATAGAAAAGAAAATGGAAAATTGCAAGGAAAATCACTTTATATTTTGTTACTTAATATTGGGATTCTGTTATATACACATATTTATATTAATTGTAATTATTTAATAAAAAGTAACTAAAAAATAAAAAAAAAATGTTGACCTAAGTGGGAATTGACTTAAAAAATTGCTTTTATATTACTTGTTTTATAAAAATGTTACCATTTAATTATTGTTTATGTTCCTACATATTATTGATGATTTAAATACGTTGTACTCTTTGAAGATTAAAATCTTGTAGTAACGATATTGTAAAATTTTACAAATTTTAACTATAAATTTTAACAATAGTTCATAATATTTAAACTTAAGATAAAATTTTATTTTTTTAGAGAAAGAATCCACTCTGGCTTTTTCATAAAAGATAAATGTTTTGCAATCAAATAAATTGTTCATTAAAGTCACATTCTGAAGCAATACGGGACTGTAAGCAACGATGTCGTAATTTTTAACCTCTGCCAAGTGATAAGGATGATTCTTGAGATAGCACCAAACTTTCCAAACTTCCACTCCACGTTATGGATGAACTTTAAGCCTCGACAAATGCAACATGTTCTTTACACGATGTCTTTAGTGACATATATTCTCGAGTCCCCGACTTGACAAAAAAGTAATGCCACAACCACGAGTTTTCAATACTAAAACAATATTCAAATAAAATGTTGTTATGAAAGCAGGATAGTAACAATAATTTCAATCTTTTTTGAAACTGATTTCTTAGTTTCAAAAATAATTATAAAATAAAAGCTTCCTGAATGGAAATTAATTTAACAGAAGACATTGCTGATAGTAACAAAAGAAAATGAAATAAACTTATGACAAAATGTTTTGAAATTCCCCAAAAGTTCATAGTTATATAAACTGCTTATATTTCTTGTTAATTGTTTTTAGTATTTGAGATATCAAATAACAAACATTTTAGTGGAAATTGTTAGCGTTGTTTGAAAATATCAAAATATTTTTCCTTTCTTTTTATGCTTCAAGGATCACATAACTTAAAAATAGGAGATAAGTAACATTACTTCTTTTACTTCTAATATAACGTTGCATTACTTTGCTTATAACTTATCCAGGAAACTGACACAAAACATTCTTGCAGAAAATTTTGAAAATGGCTTTAATCCTTTCAGAGTAATGACTATGAAGAAAATTTATATTAATGAAGAAAATTTTTAAATATACATTTAATTTCACTGTATCTTTTGTAAAAAAAAGTTGAAAATAACTCATCGTATTTTTAAATTATTAACAAAAATCGGAATTGAGACTAATTAAAGTATTCCTACAAGATTTTTGCGAACTCAGATGATTTCAAAAATGAAAATGATTTACAATTAATTATTATGGTCCCTATCCACATTCAATGCATTTGTATGAAGCTAACCAAAATATTCTTAAAAGCTGAAAAAATATTCCTAAATTATAAAAAAATGGTTAGTTGTTAATAAATGTAAATTTCCCTGACCTAAAGGACATGATCAGAAATTCATATTCTGCAATGCCTCAGTAAAAAATGATTCAAAACCAGAAAATATACGAAACATCCATACTATAGTAAGCCAAATAAAACTAAAATACATTTTCTGATTGAATAAATATTTAAAAAATGCACAAAAGTCAACATAAAATTTATTTTTTGTGCCAAAATCAACCTTATGTTTGATGACCTAATTCATAACTTAAAATTTCTGCACATATTCGTTGCTCTTGTTACTGCCTCATATCTTGATATACTAGGATAGGAAAAAAAGAACCTGTTTGATCATCAGTTCCTCTGAAGTCTGAGATATTTGAACCTGTAGGCCTACGGGCCTTGTCGAAGTAAACAACAAGCGGGGTGAGTGACCTGTTTGTTGCACTTTCAATCCACAAGTTTTGCTTCTACAAGTCCAGGAGTTCAAAGTGCGAAACCATTACTCGTTTACTGTCAGGTAGAACGGTATCTTTTGAAGAATTTGATTGTAGATCACCAGTCATTTCTTCAGGTAGCAAAAAAGAATATTTACATTTATTAAACGTTCTTTCGTGAATTTCAGCCAAGAAATGATATGGTCAGATATTTACTTTTAGATTATATTGCGTTAACTAGTATATTTTATTTATATAATTGAAACATTTTGTTTTTAAGCTACATTTTCGGTAAATATGTGTTACTAACGCGACAGTTTGGCACATATTAATTTTTCATGCTTGCCCCTGTGGAAATTTTTAATATAAGTATATAATAATAGGGCTCTTTTAAATCTATTATTTTTTTCATAGAAAGTAATAAACAGTTTTAAAAAAGGGGAAAAAATAACAGAGATTTATTTAAGTTTAGATGTTTGCATGTGTATCACGTTATTGCTTTTTTTTTTGGATAATGTACATTGGCTTTCGAAAGTTAAGATACAACGTGTTTTTTTGTGTCTAATTTGAAAATAGATGAATAAAAGAAAAAAATGGAGAAAGTATGCACTAAATAGTTTTTTTTTAATGTGACACCAAAATTTACGTAAGTTTAACACAAACATGATTTAGAGGGGAAAAAATCACTCTTGGTGGAGAAATCCATTTTTAAAAAAAGCAGTACATTACAGTTTTGTACCGAAAAATGTCGTAGAAACATTTAAAAAAATGGGTTCTGATAAGGAATGCCCTCGCCCAGTTGCAATGCATCGGTGGCATCACCTTTTCATGGTTAAAATTCAGTCACAGGACACCGAAATGGGAAGCGAAGATCAACAAATTACCTAACCTTACACCTATTGTAAATTAATAACTAAATACAAGGCAAATATAAATACACTTTTTGACAAATCTTCTATTTCCCATAACAGCTTTGGCCTTATTTGACAAGGAATTTTTTTTTTCGTCAATTTTCCCGTTGTTTGATAAAAAATTATCTTCCATTTTTCTACGAGAGAAGCCTTTCCAAATGGTCCAAGTTTAATGCGTCCTTTTTACTTACTCTAAAAAAGGTCACTCCCACTATATGTGGAAACGATTCTGATAGTTAATTTTTATCAATAAACACCGTATTTTTTGAAGAAATTTACTTTCATCTGATAGTCATGAATCTTGACAATAGGTCTAACTTGAAAATTTTATGAAAGTAAACTTTTTCTTAGTACTGTCATGTAAATTTTAGTCCATTCCTCTTTAAACATTTTCCAAAGTTCGTTCAGTGTTCTTGAATGCCGTTTTCCTAAAGTTTCGCTTTAATAAACCGAAAGCACAAAAGTCCATTACAGAAGCGTAGGAGGATTTTACACGTATTTCATCAAATTTGATACAATTTATTCCTGTTTCTGATTCTTTCTTTGCTAAAAAAGCAGCAGTTGACTTAAACGTGTGATTAGAGGATTTGTCCATATGAAGCTCAATTTTATGACTGTCCATTCCATGTCAAGTTGGAATTTCTTCTCCAAAAATTGGAGTTCCGCGGAAGACATTCCTAGTTTCGATACAATGGATCTTTCAGTCGGCGGATTTTCTTTTAGAATCAAAGACTTCACTTCCTTGATAGTTGCTTGCGTTTGAATGAACAGTCTTACGAGGAAGTTTAGTGGTAATGTTTTCATTTTTACTATCAGAGATAGACGTTATTTTTCTTTCAAATTTTTAATAAATTATAAATACCTTTTTTAAAAAAATAAAATGCACTAAGCGAGAATTTCACACCTTAACAAAGGCGCTTTTTTTCTTTCAAATTTAATATATTGTAAATAACTTTGAATGAGAAATGCAATAACCGAGATTCTTACAACGCGTTTTAATTTGTTGATACGAGAATTTCTCCTATAGGAAAGCCTAATTACGTAACCTTCAAGTAATTTACCAATTTTAGGGGCCATTTGTAAAATACATCTTTTATTTTACATTCCAATCAAAAGAAAACCTTAGCAGAGGATTATTCTGAAGTTTCCAAAGTTTTATCTCAAAATGCAAGTGAAATGAATTACAAAATCGTTTCCATAAAGTGTGAACAACTTCCTGTATTGTCAATTTTTTTTCATAAATGTTCGATAGAATTTAAGTCAAGGGATTGATCAAGATATTTGAAAATATATGCGGAGTATGATAGAGTAATCACAGGCGGACAGAGCACGCTATATGTTTGGAATTATTGTTCAGAGACTGCTGCATAAATGAAACTTACGGGTACATTGCTTAAGATTATGTTTAAAGATATTCAAGTAAACATGCTTTCTTGTTTTGTCATTAATGAAAAATTTGGTGACACTTTCACTTGATATACAGTCCCATACCATCACATTGCTACTCTACCATGTTTTACTGCTGCTATAAACATTTTTTCTCATAGCTTCTTATCGGTAGCCTCCAAATTAAATTCATTCCATTTCGATGAAGTAAATTAGTCTTACTTTCGTTGGAAAGCAATAAATTCTATCAAAATGCACTATTTTTATTTAAACGGTTCCTTGCAAGGAGAGAGGCAAGTCTTTTCTTTCCATTAATTTTTAGAAATATGGCATTCTTCTGGCTACCTTTATATTTGTAACCAGCTCGATAAAGAATTCTACGGATAGTTTTTGGATATTCTTTTTTAAGTCTTCATTGAGTAATGTAGCTAAAGTACTTCAAGAAGCTTTTCGATTTTCTTTAACAATTTTGGGAACTTTTTCTCATTTCACAAAAGTCAGCTTTTTATTTGTTTCTTTCTTTAATCCTTTTCTCACATATATGAATGTTATCTCTACCATTCTTGTTATTTTCAGGAATACGGGCACTTCGTTACAGTGTAGCAATTTCACTTTTGAGGTAAAATAATTAACCTAAAATATTGCTGAATATACTTACAAGGGGAGGGCACGACTAAGGAAATTCATTTGGAGTCGAGACTTGGTGTAATAGTAGTACTCCTTCAGGGTGTTCAACCCTCAATGTAATTCCGCCGAATGGCCAGTCAATTCCGAGAAAATAGCCTTCGAAATTCATGTTTAGTTTTTATACAATTAAATTTTAACTTCCTCCAGCTACGCAATGGCGAAGTTAGGAGGACGCCTGCTTTGTAATTAAGTGGACAGGGTTCGAATCGCGCGAGGAACTTTTTTTTTCAATTCATTTAATTATCTTTTAAAATTAAATAAATTTATTTATGAAAGGTTTATTAAATATTAAATGATATTTTATGTAAATATTTTGTATTTTATAAAGTAAAAAAATTACTGCAATTATATAAATTTTTATATTAAACTTTATAAATATATTTTTATATTAATAAATAATATTTATAATAAAATAAACAATAAATATTAAATGGTATTTTGCATAAAAATTAGTTACAAATAGTTTTATAATGTGAAATACAATGTACTATAAATAAAATATTTTATAATTAATATAATAAAAATAATATTTGTCTTTTTTATGTGATATTAATTTAAATTTTATAATTATATAAAATATTTAATAAGTCCTTTTTAAATAAATTTATTAATTTTAATAAATTTATTTAAATAATTTTAGTAAATTAATAATAATTTTAATAAATTAATAATAATTTTAATAAATTAATAATAATTTTAATAAATTAATAATAATTTTAATAATAAATTAATAATAATTTTAATAATAAATTAATAATAATTTTAATAAATTTATTTGTATAATTTTAATAATTAGTAATAATATTAATAATAATTAATTAATTAAGTTAATAATAAATGTAATAATAAATTAATAATAATTTTAATAAATTTATTTGTATAATTTTAATAATTAGTAATAATTTTAATAATATTAATAATAATTAATTAATTAAGTTAATAATAAATGTAATAATAAATGTAATAATAATTTAAATAATAAATGTAATAATAATTTTAATAATAAATGTAATAATAATTTAATAATAATTTTAATTAATAATAATAAAATAATATCTAATTTTGATAATAAATAATTTAAATAACTAATTTATTTAATTTTTTTAACTATAAGATACAAAATAATTACATAAAATATCATTTAGTATTTAATAAACCTTTCATAAATAAATTTATTTAATTTTAAAAAATAATTAAATGAATTGAAAAAAAAGTTCCTCGCGCGATTCGAACCCTGTCCACTTAATTACAAAGCAGGCGTCCTCCTAACTGCGCCATTGCGTAGCTGGAGGAAGTTAAAATTTAATTGTATAAAAGCTAAACTTGAGTTTCGAAGGCTATTTTCTCGGAATTGACTAGCCATTCGGCGGAATTACATTGAGGGTTGAACACCTTGAAGGAGTACTACTATTACACCATGTCTCGACCCCAAATGAATTTCCTTAGTCGTGCCACTCCCCTTATTAAGAAAAATAAGGAGAGAACTAAAAGTATATCTATGCATGATAGGTAATAGTAAGATATAACTGTCGTTATTATTATTATTATTTTATTTATTTATTTATTTATTTTTTTTGTTGCCAAAATATATGATTTCCTATGTATCTCTTTTTCTATTGGCAGTATTTCTTAAGTACGATTCTCTGAAGACGCAAAGAATCTTAAATTCCTGTGTTTCGTCATGTACGCAAGAACCTTGAATATAGTCAATCTTTTGATGGAATAACATATTTTGAATAACATTAATTTTTTCGAGAGTGAGAGAATTGTATTCAAGTCGTATTATAAAGATGCACAAGGGCTCGAAATTCTGATCCATGCTCAAGAGCCGAAGACGACTCCTGAGGTGGCACCCCTTCTCCTAACTTCCACCCCACCCAAATGGGAAGAAAGGTTAGCCTAGACTAGGGGTCGGCAACCTGCGGCTCTTTGGGTGTGAAGCTGCGGCTCTTTAATTCCATACGCAAATATTATTTATTTTATGAAAAAAAAAATTAAAAATCGTTCTGATTTGATTAACGAGGATTAGGCACCGTTTGTATCTCTCAGCCACTTGTACCGTTTTCCAAAAAAAGAATTGTACAGCTTGGGACAAACCAGAGGAAAAGGGTTTATAGCGGAATGACTTGCGAAAATGCCTTGAAGACAATAAGATTGATTTAAATAAAATCGTTTCAATAGCAACTGATGGAGCCAAGTATGACGGGAAAAAAATAACGGGGTAACGATTCTTCAGAGCAAAATAAACCACGAAATTCTTACGTTTCACTGTATAATACACCAAGAAGCGCTTTGTGGCCAAACATTTCCGGCCAAAGTAGTTGAGGTCATAAATTTGGTAATCAAGATTGTTAACATCACCTTGTCAAAAGCACTCTACCATTGTCAGTTTAAAGAATTCTTAAGCGAAATGGAGACTTAGTATTCCGAACTCCTTCTTCACAATAAAGGTAAGGAGTTGAAACGTTTTGCTTTGTGCTTGAACTAAATAAATACATTCCCCCAATGAAAAGGATAATCACCCTGAATTAGAGAATGACAAATGATTGCAAAATTTTACTTTATGGTGGGTATCACAGCGAAATTAAATCAGCTGTGTGTGTGTGCAAGTAAAGGGAAACCCAGCCTATGTTTCGGTAGAAGAATTGGTTTGTTTCGAAGAGAAATTACTTCTTTTTGCAGAAGATATTCAGAACGGTGAATTACTTCTATTCAATTTGTAAAGCAATATCCATAAAAAAATTTCAACTCTTGACACGATTTCTTTAGCACAGTTATAAAAATTAAAGATGAAATTGCTTGACAGATTTGAGAATTCATAAACTACAAAAACCACCTACAAGTAAATCCTCCCAACACAAACAGTAACGAAATCCCATTGAATCATTTGGCATTGATACTGGATCTATAGAAATGCAATGGATCGATTTAAAAAGTAAAGCTTTGTAGAGTTGAAAATTTACAGAGTTGAAAAGCAAGTTGACAGAGTTGGAGGTCCAGAAATGTACGTAACGCAACAAAAGTTGACAGCTTTAAAAGAAATGCTGCGAGTTGAGGCACTTGTATTTGACGCATTCGACGTCTTCCAGATTGCTACAGTGAGGTGAAGAAGTTGGCATTTGTGGAGTGCTGACTATTTTCGGATCGACATATTCGTGCAAGAAAGCGTTCTTTTGCGTGAATATAATTAAAAGTAATGTAAGAAGCCAACTAACAAATGAAATTTAGAGTCGTGTTTGAAACTTAAAACAACAAGTTATGAGCCAAGTTTATCTAAATTTTCTAAAACCATGCAAAGCCAACGCTTCCATTGAATTTGTTTGTTCAATTGTTTGTTATTCAAGTACAAGTTGGTGTTGTAAGTAAATGTTTAATTGTTTTAAAAAATTTTTACTTAAATAATAAGTAATTACCTAATAATGCCTATATATATATTATCTAATTTGTTGTGAAAAACACTACTTATTTATGAATAAATTGATATGTTTTTTTATAAATAAATTGATATGTTTTTTTATAAATAAATAGATAAGTTTTATATATATATCAAAAAACTTTATTTATGTCAATACAATTTATTGTTGGTAAGAAAGTAAATTTTGTGGCTCTTGAAAAACTTTGTAAATTGTAACTTTTGGCTCTTTCAACTCAAAAGGATGCCGACCCCTGGCCTCGACATATGTAACGTGAGTCGTCACCCTCTTGCTCGGTGGTACTAGGTTCGAACTCATGCAAGCCAGCCAAGAGTCCGTGATCTTGACCGCCAGGCTACTGCGGCCACAATCTTTTCGAAGATCAGTGAGAAAAGATTTAATTTACATCACTTAGATAAAAATTATCTCTAATACAAAATTAATTGAGGCAACAATTTCAGTTGTTCTCTACCATAAAAAATGGGGGTAATTAAGCCATTTAAATACTATATGATAGATATAATGAAAATACGAGCGCAAGTCTCATATTTCTTTTTTTGTGTGTGTGCATGCAAATTTTTTGCATAAACGCAACTATTGTGGAACAAACTTTTCATCTCAATGATTACAGAATTTTAACACAATTTTACGTTGATAAAATGTACATCATAGATCAGTCTACGAATCTTCTACCCCATTTCATTTAATTATCAAGGTGCGTAAATTGCAAATATTGATAATTACTTAGGGAACATAAGACTTTTTCTAAATCCGTCGTTAAGGAAATGGTGGCAAGTAGTGCTGGCAGACTGACAAGAAAATGCGATTTCATTTTTCGAGAAGTTATCGTGAGTCTTTTAGTTGAAGGCATGTTTATCTCCTCATAGGGAATCAATGAAAACTTATCGTTATTTAATGGTGCTCCGCGGAATCACAATTTTTGGCATGC
Source organism: Trichonephila inaurata madagascariensis (assembly GCA_019973955.1). Taxonomy (NCBI): domain Eukaryota; kingdom Metazoa; phylum Arthropoda; class Arachnida; order Araneae; family Nephilidae; genus Trichonephila; species Trichonephila inaurata. The sequence continues at coordinate 51,411 of BMAV01007997.1, forward strand.
CAAAAACAGAAGGAAAACGGATATCCTGACTAACGTTGTCACAAAAGCTTGATCCGTCACGTTTAGAAGATTAAAGTAATACACGTGTCAAGAAGATAATAAATATGTAAAACATTTTTAGAACCTTTTTTTTTTGTCGTTTTGCCTCCTGAATAATGCGAAAGTTACTTTTTAATGTGACAAAATATTTTAAGGCTGTTTTCGGCAAAAGTACGAGAGCATGAACTAAACGCGAAACATATTTTCAGACAGAAAAATACCTCAAGTTTCATGGAAATTTGGAACATTATAACTTATATATATGTGCTAACAATATAGTCTTTTAAAAATTTCAAATTATTCAATGAATACTCTATTTCTCTTTTGAATACGTGCAGGGATAGCTCATTTAACATTACGGTATTAGGAGAAAAAACGCAAAACACATTTCATATCAGAAAAAATGGATCAACTCTGTTAAAAATGAGATATATGATAAAAAAAATGCTACTCTTTAAAGGATATAGTGAAGATAGAATATCATATTAATTTTTCATTTCTCTTATATCTGAAAAAATGTTCCAAATTCGGGTCCTATTCTTTAACATTGACCGAAGACAGCCTTATGGTTATCTTTCCTAGGAGTTATGGTCCTGTACTCGTGACCGGCGTGTCGTGTGTTCGAATCCTATTGCCACTAAAGACCCATCGTGCAGAAACAGCTGATGTTCGTTAACTCTGTCGAGTCTCAAACTCCTACCGTTGGCGTGGTGTGATAGTTTGGAGGGGAGGTATCAGCTCAGGTATCGTTTTCATCACTTGACCTAGGCTAAATGACGCGAACAGTCGACAATACTTCTCATGTTGCTTTATAGGGCAACGTTACTATAACTTTCGCGTTTAACCTTTATCTACCGACGGTACTTATAAGTATCATTTACTTTAAAATTACATAGAATTTATAGAATTATTCATAGAATTTACGAATACTCTGACGATACTTAGCAGGAATATTCTTTGAAATCCACTCGTCCAAGATAAATGGCAGCACGGGTTCTATGATGAGTATTTTAGTGGGGAAGGCGAATAGTTTTATAGCAGAAATGGCCTTTTCAGCGGATTTCGAAGATTGTCATTTTTATTCCTAAAAAATAGTTAATGTCAAAAGGTAAGTGTCTTACTTTTTTTGCATGTTGATGAAAACCTTAGAAAACGATTTGATTATTTATTTTAAGTGAACAGTGTGTATAATTAATTTTACAGTTGAATATCTTTAATTAATTAATTAACTCTAACGGATTATAAATTTCCCAAAGTTAAGTATTTTGTTTATGTATATACCTTAATTTTCAATGTAGTGATTCAAAAAAAAAAATTATTGCATGAAAAAAACTGCAGTAAATCATAATGCGGTAGATAAAGGGTTAAGGCAGTACTTCTCAAACTTTTAATATTTGCGACCAATTTTCAATCATAATTTTCATCATCCCCTCCATAAATAACAATGTATTGAATTAAATAATAGCGTACTTTGACGCTAAGGCTACAATATGACTTTAATTATAAACCATACACATTATCAATATAAGTATCAAATTTTGTATATGACAGCCCATAGCGTCCCTGTTAATTATTTTACATTGTTCTTAACTTAATATTGATAAATTAATTATCAAATACATCGTGCAGTACTGATACATTTATAAGTATATTATATCAGTGCAAATGTGAATTTTATTTTTTTATTATATCAGAATGCATTTTGTTTCGCTTCCTTTCCGTAAATTAATAATTTTTTTAAATAATCTTTTATTTTCGACTTTTTGATGTGCTTGTGTCCCCTGGTAGGATTATCATGGCTCCCTAAAAGACGCGTTAGTTTGCGCGTTCTCCCAGTTAGTTTGAGAAATGCTGATTTAAGAGTATCTTTGACTATAATAGAAATCTAATTTTTGTGGAACACTTTTGGATATCCGAAATTCCTTGTGCAAGACTGATTCTAAACGATTAGATCGTGTGACTTATTTTAACATTCTTTAATTTTTTTACTCAGAACCAATCCTGTAGTGTCTGAGACTGTTGTTGGCGAGAGAGTATGGAATGGTAGCGCGGCTTTGGTAGGGTTAATGTCTTTTGGAGGAGAAGATTGTGTGCTCGACTCCGGATTGTACGGTCGAGGGCGGAAAAAGGTCCCTTGTTTTGGGAAGTGCAAAAAAGCACGGAATTGTTTTGGACGGGAGGAAATGGAATTCCTTCGGTGAGAGAGCGACCATCGGGGTGGTCCGGTGTAAGAAAGTATAAGAGATAGTCTCTTGGGACTGTGTTTGAATTGATTGGTATCTGATTGTGCTTGAAGGAAGGAAGGTTCGTTCTGGGTACCTTCCGTTCCGAACGCGAATACTTTACCGATCACGTCAAAATGATCGTTTTCACGTGATGTTGGTACTAGTTCATATAGATATCACACCGCCACATACTCCCTGCCAGTGTTGCGTCATTCGTACGTGACGGCTTGAGAATTGCGTCATTTGTGTGAGACGACTTTGATTGATTGATTGAATTTTAACGTAGCACTGTTCAGCTACACGAGGGCTTTTGGCGACAGACCGGCCGCGGTAGCCGAGTGGTATAGGTATCGGATCGTGGCTTACCTTGTCACGAGTTCGAGCCCACACAGTACCCCTAAAGACCCCCCGTGTAGGGCAGCGTGATGCACGTTAAATCTGTCGAGAGCTGAAACGTCCTCCCGTTGGTGTGGTAGTTAGGAGAGGGGGTTCCAGCTCAGGTGTCGTCCACGTCACTTGACCATGGTTCAAAATTACGTGGTCCGTCGCCAAAAGCCCTCGTGTAGCTGAACAGTGCGACGTTAATATTCAATCAATCAATTGGCGACGGACCACGTAATTTTGAACCATGTTCAAGTGACGTGGACGACACCTGATCTGGCACTCTCCTCTCCTAACTACCCACCCAATGACACATTTCCAGCTTTTCGACAGATTTAACGTGCATCGCTGCCCTACAGCGGGTCTTTAGTGGTACTGGGCTCGAACTCGTGACAAGGCAACCTACGATCCTACCACTCGGCTACCCGCCGGGACTTTGAAGTACAGGCTTATTTGCGTCAGTGTTTGAAGGCTTGGTTGCTTTTGAGGTGGAAAGATGGCGCCACGACTGCGGTTTTTTGCACGGCCAGGGTCAACAATGAAGGAAGGATGGTTCGTTCTGGGTACCTTCCGTTCCGAACGCGACTACTTTACCGATCACGCCAAAACGATCGTCTTCGCGTGATGTTGGTACTAGTCCATATAGATATCACACCGCCACATGCTTAATCAATATAACTGTATTTAATTAAGAAATGTATTAATCAAGATTTAATGATATTTATACTGATTGTGTGTGTGTGATGTGAAAAGTTATTAAGAAATAAATAAAATATATGACAAATCCATTCTTTCTTTTACTTAATAAACTCCCTTTTTTGTCTTCTACTCTTGATTGCTATTGTTAAGGTAATAGATAGCACTGTTTTCACAACAACGATGTTGTGCAAGTGTATCTCCGAGAGTGAGTAGCAGTTATGTGTATGGGGCAGGAGACAGAGGGAGCGTCTGAAAAATCTGAGCATATAGTTTGTGAGGTTGTTATGAGGTGTGAGTAGTGGCGCACACAAGGGGGGTGTCCTAAGGGTCCGAACACCCCATAGCCCTTGATTTTTTTTCGATTGGTTATAATCCTATGTATATATTACGTAAAATTTATAATTATGTATTTGTTATTAATAATCAGTTTTATTAATTAATGCTAATAATTTATTCAATAATTAATTTTGTATTGTTTTTGTTCCCGAAAATCGACAAAATCAACAAAATATATTGGGCGGTGTATTGGAGCATGATATCAAATTGGTGGACTTTCGACCCTGGACACCCCCCTTGAAAAATTTTTGTGTGCGCTACTGGGTGTGAGATATAGTTCTCTCCAGTTATGTAGGTAGTTAGTAATTGTAAAATAAAGTTATTTGTTATGAGAGAGAGGTAGTTAATTTTAGATAGTAATAACATTCCAGCCCTGGCGTACCTAGTTCTGAGTGGGGCCTATATAAAAATTCTTTGGGAGCCCCCTTTTGGAAAATAAGTAAAAATGATCGCATCAATAAAACATGTTTAAAAGTGTCCAAATGTTACACGTTTTGAGGCCCTTAAGACTTGGGGGCCTCTGTATCATTGATAAGGTTGATACGGTGGTAGCTACACGCCTGCATTCCAGCTATATATATTGACTCTTAATTTCACATTTTAAAGAGAAAAGTTACATATTAAATAAATGTTTAAGAATTTCTTGGACATATGATATAAGGGTAACCATTTTAACATACATTAATATTAATATATTTTTATCTCTGAAAAAGTGTTTCGAGTTTGAGAATAGTTCTTTAACAAAAGACGTAGAGGTAACTTTGAATGCTAATGTCAGAGTAAATTTTCAGTTCACACGATAATACAGCTAAAAAAATAAAAAGTGACAGCACATTCAGAAGCAAATCAATTTCTTGCATGTGGAAGTCCGTATTTATAAAAGCGTTACAAGCCAAGTTCAATCTAGATAGACGGGCAGGCGAAGTTTTTACTTTGTACCTACATTCCCTATTTTTTTTTTTTTTGTCAAGTCTATATAACTTGGAGCAACAGGATATAGGATAGCGCAACAGAAGACTCATTAAACGCCTAAGTGTGGAAGGAAAAAAAATAATTGCTTAAAAATTAATAGCCTATTCGTTGGAAGGATTTTATCCATGAACAAGTCGAAAGCAAAGGGAAG
>BMAV01007998.1:0-28558 GCA_019973955.1 Trichonephila inaurata madagascariensis
ACATTAGATAAGGTAAACCTATATTTCTGGAAATTTCGTATTTTGTCAGCGGGCATTTCAAATTAAATTTTGTTTTGGACACCGGACGGGAAGTATAGCTGTTGCGCAGTGAATATACCTTAGCTTTTTTTACTTTTTGAAGGGAAAAGGTAAGAAAAAATTGATTGAATGGTGTATGAAGGAATGATTGATTGCTTCAGTTATAAATTTCCCTAAATGTAATGAGCGAATGGGATTATACAAACAAAAAGAGTGCAGTTTTAGAGGGTTTTTGAATGGAGAATATAAAAGCGGCGCTTCCCGATCTTCACTTAGCGATGAGACTTTGTGCGGTATCAAAAAAAAAACCAGTATTAAACATCACGCGGGACGATCGTCTTCGTATGGGTTTAAAAATCGGTGTTCGGATGGGGAAGGTGCCCGGTTCGAATCGCCTTTGGTGACCCGGACGTGATGAGGCTACCCTCGTTGGCCCCAACTCCAAAGGCCGGGAGGCCAGCCTGCGACATTTTCCCCAGTCATGCAATCTGACCCCCCGAGCTGTTCTTTCCCTGCGCTCAAAACCCCTGTAATGGGGGGCTAACATGACAGCCCGACCAATCACTGGACAGCCCCACTGCTGCAGCAGCTGCTGCTTCTGGAACTAGAGTTGCTGCAATGGGCCCAACAAGTGTTGGAGCAGCTCGTCCCACTGGAATTGCTGCTGCTAATGTCAACCAAGGGCGACCAGCAGCCTACATCGGTGACCCTGGACTGAAGTAAGAAAACGCAACTTTCTGAGCTCTCGCGGCGCCATCTACCGCAAGAAAAATAATAAAATAATAAAAAAATAAAAAGGGGAAAAAAAAATAATAAAAAAAAAAGAAAGAAAAAAAAAAAAAACATATTTTTCTTTAAAAAAAACGTAGATTACCTTTTCTCATCTCCCAAAAAAAATAAGAATAAAAAAATGAGAGAGAGAAAAAAAATAAAAAAAAAACATGCCCCTCAGTAACAACCTTAAAGGGCTTTTTTAAAAACTGTTATTATGTACCCCTCTAGTAAGAAGGAAAAAAATCTCTAGTAAAAATAAGTGCTGTTTTTTATTATTTATCTCAAATGTTTAATTTTTAGTATTTTTTACATATATTTTTTTACGCATCCACCTTAGGGGTTTTCACTTGGGCCCTTGTCGTTTTTTGCTTGGGGCCATCTCGTTCTGGGGCGCTTATTTCGGGTTTTTCGCCAATGGGGTTTGGCTCTCCAGGGTTTTTTCCAAAATTATAATAAAATGTGATATACATAAAAGAACAAGAAAAATTCAATGTTTACGTCCAGATACTTCACATCTCTTCTCTGCTATTATTTTTCTTGTTTCGGGAGAAATTTTGATATTTTATTGAATATTATTGTGTGCCGATATACTGGTCAGGCCGCAAAAATGTTCGATGAGGGCCCGAGTTTGATACCCCTGAGGCAATGTTAGGGGAACCCCTAAAGATTTAATAATAGTTATTATAAATAAAATTTTGTAACTCATTCGCATTATTAAAATGAATTAATTAAAAAATTAGTAATAAGATTTTTACGTGTAAAAAATTGATACAAAAAATCAAAAACTTTGGAATAAAAATCTTTTAGATAGGTAAGTGAAATATAAATAATGCCAAGCGCCGCACGGTGGAAATCAGACCGATCGCGAGTGCGGCAGTTTACGTAGATTTAAATAGAAACGCAATGGGCTTGATTCATGAAGTCACATGATAAAAACAAACACGTATTTTCCATTGAATTCAAAACAAACATTAAACTAATTGTTCTTGTTCTATTTGTAAAACTCAGAAAAAAATTTCATATTTGGGTAAAGATGTTTAAATGTTAAGGAAAAAAATTTATTCAGAAAGATTTTTTTAAATTAAAAAGAAGTCGTATTTTATGCTTATACTTTTAAATAAAATGCATTTTGTATACATAAGTACTTTTTAAGAGAAAGATTCTGCAAAGAGCAAAACTTGGAAACACTGGAACGCGTGAACTGATTAGTTGGAAACACAAGATAGTTTTTATCGTGTGACTATGACGTCACATGAGTTTTTGAATTGATTGGCTAGAATCACGTGGCTTTCACTATTACGTGACTATGACGTCACATGAATTAACCTCATTCCGCCGCTTCATGTAATAACTTGTCTAAAAGATGGCAGTATAAAAGAGTCGTGCATTTAATCAACAATTTAATTTTATTTTGTGCATGATTCCGGTAGTGAAGGGAAGGCAACAAATTTTTCTTAGTTATGAGCAGTATTACTCTTTGGTTATTACGAAGAAAGCCATCTCATTGATTCACCCATCTCATAAAAAAAAAAAAAAACAACCATGTTGTATATTTTAACACATAATTTCAAGGAATACTACTTAAGATGCCCTGCCATTTTATTTATACTCTATTCTTACGATAATATATCCCATTCAGGACATCAGAGTTAAATTTATAATTTTTAAATTATGTATTGAAATAGAGTCCTTTCACTTGGGAATTCATGTTCGATCTTTTGGTATAAAAAGGGGTTAATGGCATATTGCATACTGGGTCAAAGCCTAGTTTTGTTTCCGATTTCATAAAGCCTGCTCTTGGATCAGTATATTAATCATTAATACTAATAATTAATAATAAAAGTTTCATGCTTGCTGGCTGACTTTTTACGATGCATTTAAAAGTTCGTGTAAAAATATAACATAGCTAGGTAATGAAAAATATTGAATAAATATTTGCATGTGATTTTTAGTTAGACTTCAAATTAAAATCAAAGATTTATTTGAAGGATATTTTGGGAAATTATACTTCCACAAAAATACCAAACTAAAGAAACATGATGTCAGAAAAAGGACTTGTCTTTTTACATTCATTTAAAATATATCATCTTAAATATGCCTACTGAAGACACTCGTTTCCTTTCAGATGCGGAGTGCCCTTGAAAATGCATCCACTCACAATGTTGTTGGAATGGCCCAATTTATATCTGAAATCGAAGTGCTTCTCCACCAACGCTTCTTTGTGAATGCGGATGAATTCTTCTTCGGAAATTTCCTGAATTAAATCAATATGGAAATGATATTTTTAATAATAAAAAAATGAAGACATACACTTGTAAATATTTTCTATATTAGAAACCCCCAAACCCTAAAAAATAGTATTATGATAATTAAAAGGAATTTCCAAAAAAAAGTTTCCAGCGTTTTTTTTATCAAAAATTGACCATTTATTACGAAAAAAAAATTTCCTTACGTTTTATTCAAAGTATTGTCCATTGCTAGCCACCCCTCCCAAGCAAACTTTCTGGTAGCATTGTAATGGCTTCCCCCTGGGGAAAAATCCCTCCTCATTTAAACGACCTAAATCTGTGGAAGGTAAGGGGGTTGATGACCCCGAAAAAACCCTGATAAATCCAATTTATTATGACCAAATATAATATTCCCCAAAACAAGCAAATTATAAAAAGGGGAAAATCTTTGAGTGAAAAACAAGAGCTCAAACCCCATGTGGATAAGCGCACGAAATCCTAATAACCCTTTAAATTTACTCAACGTTATCTTAAGGGAAACCTAACTTCCTTAATTTATTCTAATAGTTAGAGTCCGACCTTTTGTCACGCGGTGAAATTCTGATCCTTACCGTAACAGCACTGCTTTCAGCGACTCAGCTCCTTTTCCTTCTCTCTACGGTTATTCAACTTCAACTATATATATATACTAGCTGATTTGCATATCATGGTTTCTTCTTGAGAGGGATGGCTGTGAAATAACTCGATTGCTGGCCCAAAAATTCCCCAAGAGGATTAGTAGAAATTTTCATAAAGCCTCGTCACAGCATATGGATACCACGTAGAAAGAAAGCTTCATCTTTTCAGTGAGGGTGTCCACGAATTGACCCAATTTTTGGTATCTTCATATGATGTGAAGTACTGCTCGGACAGGCCATGTGTCATCGATCGGAACAAGGGATAATCGGAAGGGGCAGTGTCTGGTGAATACGGCGGGTGGGTTAGAATTTCCCAACTGAGTGTTTCTAAAAAGGTCTAGACCGGTACCGCAACATACAGAGAAGTATTAACATGCAGAAGAATAATTTTGTCGCTTTTCGAGTAGTAGTGGGCATGTTTTGCTTTGAGTGTTTGGCTGAATCCCATGAATATCTTATGAATTGTGTTTGGCCATGATTTACTCTTCTTTGGGTTATCGTAGGTGATCCACATTTGTCATCATCAGTGCCTATACAGAGCAAAAAACTCTCGTTTATGCCTGGCAAGCAGCATTTCATATGTACGAAATTGGCATTCAACGTTTCTTGGCTTCAATTCATATGGAACCTTATGGACTAAATTCATGTGACGTCATAGTCACATGATAACTGAGCTACGTGTTTTGGCCAATCAGTTCATAAATCAATGCACGTCATAATTATGTCATAAATATAATCACGCGCTTCCAGCCGATTAGTTCATGCATACTTCACTGTTGCCAACTTTTGCTTTTTGCAGGAACTTTCTTTTAGAAAGTACATATTTGTCAACGATATAATAATGCACATAGTTAAACAAAATGCATTTAATTTAAAAGTACTCGTATAATGTAAGTATTTTTTTTTTTAATTTTGAAAACTGTTTGAAGAATTTTTTTAATACGTGAACTCTTTAACCAATCATCAAATTTTAAATGTTATCTAAACTTTACAAGTTGAACAACTTAGTGTGTCAATTTTTAATCAATGGGAAACACGTGATTGCCGTTATCATGTGACCATCATGAATTTAGTCTATTTCATTGTCTTTGAATGATTCTCCGCCATTTTAAACTATGTGAAATTGCTTGTTGAGTCCCTTCTAATACAAGTGCAAGTTCTTGCGTTTTGCAGGAATATTCCTCCAATAATCTTCCACTACGTTTTTTGTCTTCGACTTCAAACTCACCGTTCTCAAACCTTTGAACCACTCCCAACAGCTTCTCTCACTGAAAGTGGCCTGACCATATGCTTCTACTAGTAATCAGTGCTCTTCAACTGCATATTTCTTCAAATTAAAAAAGTGAAAATCCCCGTACAAATAACACTTATTAGCCTCAAAATTCAGCATCTTGGCACGAAGAATATTATGTGATGCTGTTGCAAAATATTTAATACTTCAAAGTTGTAGTGTTGCCAGATTACGATGTGACTTTTCGCAAATGAAAAAAAATTTCAACCGTAACTTAATGTAAGGTTATCTTTTGTCAAACGGCTGAAACTTATTTATACTCTCCTAATAAAAATATAATATACTGGAAAACTTACTAGACGAGTGGCGTTTGACAAACATCTGTCTGGATATAATTTACAGAATTCGCTTCTTCGAATTCCTTTACAGCAAACAAAAAGAAAGAAAGTTTGTTAGTTTATACTAAGGTTGATAAAAAATGAAAGCAAAGAAATTTCTTGAGTAATTGTAGCAAAAATTTGAGGCATATTTAAAATGAAAATAATTTAGAATTAAGTTATATTCCAGATTTTTTTAGTAAAGATGTTTTGGGGTTAGAAAATTTAAAAGCAAACATCTTTTGATATATTTTTAAATTATTATTTTTTACTATTTTTATTTTAGATCTCCTAAAATAAATATTTCTTATTGCTCGCTTATATATGTATTTTCTTAATTTTTAATATTGAAGTTAATTAAAGACTATGTTTTGTATAAATTAAATCAAAGATAAAAAGAAGAGAACTAGTTAGTTTAGGTTGAGTTAATTTTACAAAAATTTATAAAAGTATTCTGTGATTTTTATATATTTTAAATATACTTATATAAAAATATATATATACATAAATTCAAAATTTAGTATTTGCAGTAAATTTGGTAGTTATTTTTTAATGTTCAAGAATATTTTTTACTCGCTCAGTAAATAAATTACAAACAAACAAAAAATACCACAAAGCATTAAAAATTTCTGAATACGTTATTAAAATTCATTTCGCATTTTCAAACGTTGTGTGATAAAATTCCATAAAAAGCGGATTCTTTTTGAATATTTTAATAAAATGAGTAAAATAATAAAATTTATCTTATGTTTTATTGAATTTGTAACGGGTTCTATTCGAGCTTCCACTAATTCTCTTGAGGAAAATACTCTTATTTGATTTTATTTGAAGAACCGCATTCCGTAGAGAGTACTTGATTTTATGTAAATGCAAGCTTCTATTTATATTTAAGTGCTAGTTGTGGAGTAGGCGAGGTGATGGTTGAAAATTAATTCGAAGCGGAAAGCATAGTATGAGCGACCTGTGGTCGCACTTATAATTATTAATTCCAGAAGGAAGGATTATATAAAAGAAAGAGAAGCGGTCCACCTTAGGGCTGAAGATTAAGCAAGTTTTGCAGCAAGAGCGTTCAGGAGAATAGATAAATGATTATATTTATGTTGTAAGATTAATAAGTTTGATTACTTCTCGGGTTTAGTTATCAGTCTGCATTCTCATTTTAATCCTCATACATTCTCCAAAGTGTTAAAGGCTAAATAAAAGTAGTTATCTTGAGAAATGTCTGTTTCTTACTAGAACCCTCTCACACAAGTGATCGAAGGATAGCGACAAATTACTTATTCAAATACGCCAAGAGAGGGAATTACATTTTCTAGTTAACTATGCAAATTAGACACAATTAAAAGGACTGACTGATATTGTAACCTATAACGAAAATACGAGGGATGTTCCGAAAATTAAATTTCATTTTTTTCCGCAGTGAAACCTAATTGCTAAGAAAAAAATACACGATAGCACCATCAACTATACACCTCAACTATACAACTGTACACCTTTTTCGACATCTTTCCACCGACATTGAGGCATCTGTCCCAGCGTGCAGTCTGAATAAACTACTCTTGTTGCCGTGCAATGCAAGGAATTCTCGCGCATCCTGCAATGTATTTTTCGTTCGTGAATGACGAGGAATGTCCTCTTCGGTTTTCATCCTCCACATTCTGCTTTCTTCACTGAACATGCAACACCAGTAACCAACCATTTAACGAGACATGACTTCTTCCCCAACGGCAGTCTATAAGCATTCGTGGATGACAGACACACTAGTCCCACATGGCATTTTGTACCCAATAATGCTGTTGGGGAAAAAAGTCGGTCAACAATTGCGATATGTACTGCAGCTAAGTGATATCAGACTTGGCCATCTTGGGCCTTAATCTCTTATTCAACATTGATATCGCAGGATATTATATTTACTCTGCCCATGATTTATGTAAGGAAGCTGAATTTTAATTTAAAAGTATTGAAAATTTATATCAGAAATATATATTATACTGAATATAACTGATATGTACTTGAATTCCTTTGGGCATGACAATCTGCTGCTCATACACTTTTTATGTAGCCATTCCTCTGAGAAAACAGGAAGGAGTTCCGTCGAAAAAGCAGCAATGGAGGCGGTTTCTAACAACGATTTGTTTGTTACTGTACCATCTTCTCTTTCAAAAAAGGGACGAAACATACTCTCTGAATGTCTCTTGTACCTACAACCACTATTATATCTGACGCAAGTTAAACTCAGAGTACGTTTAATATGGTAGCTTTCTATTTCAGGATTTTAATTTGAATTGTCTTCCCAATTAATTCTACTTGAGACTTTGTTTTCTTCATCTAAGGCTTATTATTTCCAAACTTGACAAGTGTAAATAGTTTTTTTTTAAGTTGGTACGTATGAAATGTCGGACTTTTATGTGAATGCATTAAACTGCCTTTTTCTCAGAAGCTTCCAGAAGACAAAATATGCTCCATTGGCTTCAATACACTTTCCTGGCGAGATCTTAATGCATAGATACCTGTCTTAAGGCTGTTTTCGGTTAATGTTAAAGAATAGGACCCGAATTTGGAACATTTTTTCAGATATAAAAAAAATGAAAAATTACTATGATATTCTGGCTTCATTATCCTTTAGAAAGCAGCATTTTTTTTATCATACTTCCCTTTTTTAACAGAGTTGATTCATTTTTTCTGAACTAAAAAGTGTTTTGCGTTTTTTCTCCTATACCGTAATGTTAAGTGGGCTATGCCTTCTCGTATTAAAATGAAAAAGAAAGTATTCATGGAATATTTTAAAAACACTATATTGTTAACAGAGATACGAGTTATAATTCTACAAATTTCCATGAAAATTGAGGTATTTTTCTGTCTGAAAATGTGTTTCGCGTCTAGTTCAAGCTCTCGTACTTTTACCGAAAACAGCCTTAAGGAAATTATGATCTTTCGAATCAAGAAACTCTGATGTGAAACTTTTCAGACTGTTTCTTCATTTTCGTTTTATTTAGTCCGTAAAAACATTTGAATGTTTAAAAATCTTTATAAGTCGATTGGTAAAAGATCCAGCGAATAAGCTGGGGATTGCAATATTTTCTATTTTTATTTATTTAATTTCGCAATTGCTTCGAACTACGAATGCGGCCGACCATTGATACGGTGAAATATAGGGTCATGGCAATTAACGGTGATGGGCATATAATTTTAAATTTTTCATGCATTTCATCTATGTACTGGCTGTATAATACATATAATTGGATCTGTTTCCATCAATGCTTTCAGAGCAGCATTTCTTCCAACGTGTTTTGGGCCTTCCACGCTGTTCATTTTGTAGGGAAAATTCACCAGACCTAAAGTTTTCAAACAAACGCTGGACTTTACAATCGTTAACTCCCCAAATGACTGATTTATATTGCGTTCAGCTTTTCCAGCTTTACTACCAAGTTTATACTCATAAAAAAATTACACGAATGCCGACAAAAGTCTTATTCTTACGAAATTCAAAAAAAATAATAATAATAATAATAAATAAAAAATAATAAAATGGAACACATTTTGGAATTTTGCTTGTTGAAATGTGACCCTGACAATAGACAATACGACTATGAACGTGGAGATGCCAAAAACAAAAGCATAATGAAAACGTTCTCATGTAAAGAAAATTCAACATTTCCTAAGCGTCAACTTAATAGCTAATTTTTAAAAGAGCCATATTCTAGTTCCTAATCCACACACACACACACATATTTTGCGCAAATAGTTAACTTCTCTCATTCTTTAACTTTGAAATTTCTTATTTAAAAATGAAAAACCAGACATAACAAATAATTAAATTGGAGAAGGATATGAAAATTAAAGCACGTATTCAATGCTATCTTAATTTTATTCTTCATTGAACATAATTCTGTTGTTATATCAGTTTCTCAGATTTTATATAACAATCAATTCATAGGTTTACGTACATTTTTAAAAGATATACCTGTTGTTATTGCAGACGGTGACAGAAGGAAAGGTGACAGTGCCTTCATTCTCAACCCTGAGAACCACCTCTGTGGGAGAACTGTTGTACACTGCAGTGAAGTAGAACGCTTGGTACATAAAGCCGATAAGACCGAACAGCGACACCAGACACCAAAGTGTTTTGCGTATTCTGAAATAAAACAATTTTGTATTTTTAAATCTGATATTTTTAAAATCCCTAATAATGTAAAGACATTAAACTCCTATAAATCGTACTACCTGTTACCCACCCGCCTTGCAGAGTTTTTCATGATAAAGACTACACGTTCTTTCTTTCAATTCCTACTATTAGTTCACACTCTCCCTATATATAACTTGTTCAAATTTTCAATCGTTAATAAAACACTTTTTATTCATTGACTCGAGTTCAAATAAATATTTTTAAACATGCAATGAATGACACTTGATGCCAATACAGTCTTTTTCAATTCCTGCTATTAGTTCACTCTCTTTATATATTTATTTATTTATATAGTTATTTTGTTCAAATTTTCCATTGTTAATAAATTACTTTCTATTCATCCACTCAAGTTTAAATACATTTTTTAAACTTGTAGTGGATGACACTTGATGTTAATACAGTTTTTTCAAATATTAATTAATTAATTTAATTTAACTAATTACCGGTTTTGACACCAACTTAGAGTCGTCTCTATTTTGTAATAATGTAACTCTTAAAACAAAGACAAAAGTTGGAGTCTAAAACCGGTTTTTCAGCCAAATCGGGTGTGCATTGTTACAACAATGCAGACAAATCATGCTCTTTTATCAATTCCTACTATTAGTTCACTCTCTCCCCCTTTATATTTATTTATTTATTTATATATATCTTATTCAAATTTTCAGCGTAATAAAATACTTTCTATTCATCCATTCAAAGTAGGAATTGACTTTAAAAATTTTTTATATTACTTGTTCAAATATTAATTCATTAATTAAATTTTATTTTTTTAATTTTAAATTTATTCTGCTTTATTTCTGAAGAAGTTACGACAGACGAGGCCATCAAAGTAGGAATTGACTTAAATTTTTAATACTACTTGCCCCTAAATTTTATGTAAGGTAAAAAAAATTTCAACTACGAATATATATTTCTAATGTATGTTTATTCAATACCTGATATTCTTTTTGCCAAAACATTAATTACTTCAGAAAAATAAATTTTTTGCAATTTTTTTTTTTCGATGCTTAATATAGCGAGTGCATTTCAGCGTCTGCACCCATGCTTGATCAAAGATAATCCTTTATTAATTTTATTTTACTATCATGTCTAAAGGAAACGTTTCTGGTAACATAAAGAAAAGTTTTAACATATTTTAATAATTATTTAGTTCGTATTACAGTATGTCTTGTGCTTAATTTACACCCTTTTCATTCAAACTCGAATCCTGTAGAAAACTATTTTCCTGAATTAGGTTTTAATCTACATCTTTGTTTTAAAACCTTACAAAAGTTTATTTTTCCAAATCATACTATTCTCTAAGGTTTTTATATCAGTATTTAATTTAAAATAAAAAGTAATACTCATATAGATTCTCAAAGTCAATTATAAAACAGCTAATATTTTATTTGAATCATATGTTGTTTGCACATGAGAGCCAACTCCCATTTTCGATTCTGATAAGCATACAAAAGAATTGAGAAAGAAAAAAAAATGAAGTTTAATCAAAATATTTTATTTGAAATAGGGAAGTAATCCTTTTCTTTGAAATAGTGTATCGCGTTAGTAAAATGAATAAACAAAAAACGTTTTTATGTAGAGCCCTGATGTCCCGATGGAGCACCTGAGCTCTCTGACGATGCAAAATTGTACTAGGAATTTAATTTTGCCAAACTGACACTCTAAGAATCTTTGACATGCCTCATAATCATACGACATGGACGCTGTGTCGATTTTTTGCTTTGTGAAATCCCCGACTTAAGTCGGGGTCAAATCCGCAAACTTGAGCGCAGAGGGTCATTGCTTAACTACCTACTCCACCCAGCCGCAGCATTTAAACGTCTTTCGGAACAAATATTTAAATAAAAAATGTTTTAACGTATGTGGCAGTAAAAACAAATTATAAAATCTAATTAAATGCAGAATATGAAATGCGACTGCAGATAATTTCAACAGAGGTAGACTTAGCCATTTTGTGCAAAAATGCAAGCTATATATATACATAAAAATTCCTTTTTCAGAAAATATGCGCCAGAGGGTAGAACCTGGAATACGAAATAATATTATTAGCGACTAAATTACATAAATTTTAAGCTAAAACTTTTTAGTAAAAATACTGTAATTTTCTTTTATGTATAAAATTCATATAACATGTTGATCTGCTTGAAGTATTTCTTAAGCTATATTCTTCTAAGTGTGCGATAGGGTTCCCCCAAAATACCTAATAGGTCTAAGGGCTCCATGATTCGATAAAATTTGAAGACCAGTGCGCTAAACTAACTTTTTATGCCAAAATCTCTGGCTACCCAGCGTAATAACGTAAATGAGAGAAGCCCTTTGTTTGACTACTGTTTATGTCAGTACTGGTAGGCTTATCAAAATGAATGAGATGCAAGAATTGCCAAATTTTTTTTTAAGTCATTTGGAAGCAAGTGGGAAGAAGAAATTGAGACTGAATTGTTCCTGAAAAGGCTTGATTAATGCCTGAAGTGTGGAAGTTGTACGATGAAATTGAGAAAAAAACAACAACTGATGAAGGGATGGAGTCGTATGCAAGGAAGTATGATAATGTGAGCGGAAGCATAAGAGGTACATGGATCAGTACTAGTCATTTGAGTAAGTGCGAAATTTAGCTGCTAATTAAGTACTGGTTTGGAATTTCATTGAATTAATCTGCTGTAAATAAATTGTTGACAATAAGAATACGATGGTTGATTTGTTTATGTATATTCGCGAGGTTTGTACGATTGCTGTTGTGAAAAAAGCTGTTAATGTTTTAAATGGTGGTTGCAAGTTCGTAAAATAAAGTACGGACCGGGTAAGAGTCTACTAGCAGCAATTAGGTGGGGGTTGAAAGATGATCGAAGTGTTTCTTCCATTTTTATTCTTTTAATAAGCTTTTTCGTGTGATTTTTTTGTAGAATATCGATATTTGCTTTTTGCGTCAAAATTTTTCAGTTGTCCTTACATCACGCTATCTTATATGTCATTTACTCGACTTGGTTTGAAAATCATCCTCTTGATACCTTTTTGGCGCGACTTTGAAATTAGTCCGCAAGTAGTGTAAAAATAATATTTTATCAAGTATTCAATCGTCTGCTAAAAGCAAAATGTATTGCAAATTTTTATCCGAATAAAATACTTAAATCAATGCTTCTCAAACTTTCAATACTTGCGACCCAATATTCAATCATAATTTTCATCGCACCCTTCATATAATAGTAATGTATTAAATTCGATAATACGATACTTCGACGCTAAAGCTACTATACAATTTTAACATATTATGCTTCCGGCGTATATAAACGTCTCACTCAGACAGTGTGTAAATTTCCCCGGACGTATATCTACGTCTTTCCGAAAAACGTTCTTTTCTGTTCACTGCTATCCATAAAATTATTCCGAAGGCTTTGGAATGCAATAAAAGGAACTTGATAGGGTTTGCGAAGGATTTACTTATATCAGAGGATTTTCTTATTTATTCCCTGTCTCCCCCCCAATACACCACATGCGTTTGTATACGTGCAAAACGGTGGCATTGGGGAAAGAATCGTGAAACTTTTAATCGGCAATTAAGGGATTAATTAAAAACCATTCAAATTATCAAGATAAGCGTTAATGTTTGCATATAATTTTATATATGAAAAGCCTGTGGGGTCACTGGTAATTATCAAACTTATTCTTAATTTAGTATTGTTAAATTAACTATAAAATACATTGTGCTGCACTTATACATTTATAAGAGTATTACATCAGTGCAAATGTTTTTATTATTATTATTATTATTATGTCAGAATGTATTTTGTTTACGTTCAATAAATTAATACTTTTTTAAAATAATCTTTTGTTTTCTCGATTTTTCAGTATGCTCGCGTCCCCCTCCTAGGGTTATCACGCCCCCCATAGGGAGCGCGCCCCACAGTTTGAGAAGCACTGACTTAAATACTTATGAAACGTATATACTATCCATTTTATGTTTCACCTCTGAATTTCAATCAGAAATAGACAATTCATTTGAATTAATACTTTTCTCAAATTGTTGCCCAAAACAAAATAAAATCACAAAAAGTTGTGTGTGTGTGTGTATTACAAACACAAAAAGTCCCTGCTGAAAGTTATATGAAGCTCAAATTTTTCACTCAGTGGAATTTTAAAAAATTGATAACCAAGCTAAAAAGCATAAAATATTTTTTCATTGAATCAATTCAATGGTGTACATAAGGGTGAGGTGTGGGAGTTCAACCCCTTTATCCCCTACATATCAATTTTAATTTTTAGCATAATGTTTACGGCTCTCGGTGCTATCGTCTCCTTTTTTTTAAAAAAAAAATATATATATATATAACCCCATTTCAATGAAAATAGTCTGTGTACTACTGCCATCTTTCAATGATAAAAAAGGGAGTTTTAGAAAAAATTCACCAAAAGTAAAGTTAAAAAATTTTTGATGGGTATATGTGTGTGTGCATCGAAACATCAATGAAGTTGCCGAAAACTTTTTGGAGTGAAATGATTTCATAGATTTGTGTGTGTGCATAAGGTACAAACAAATTCAACAATCAAATTTATATATATAAGATTCATATGTGCAGGTCCCCGACATTGCTAAG
Source organism: Trichonephila inaurata madagascariensis (assembly GCA_019973955.1). Lineage (NCBI taxonomy): Eukaryota > Metazoa > Arthropoda > Arachnida > Araneae > Nephilidae > Trichonephila > Trichonephila inaurata. The sequence goes on from BMAV01007998.1 coordinate 14,102, forward strand.
TAACCTAAAGTTGAAATCGTATTGCTGATTCAATATATCGTTGAAATCGTTGCAGAGAATGAATTAATTCAAATAAATTCTTATGTAGTTTAAAATGTTATTTTCATTTGAACTATTTCTGTACCATTAGTCTAAAAACAAGTAATATGAAGAAAAAATTTTAAGTCAATTTCTACTTAAATCAACAAAGCAAAATTTTATTTCAGCTACTTTTTATTAAATAGTTACAATTAGTATAAATATATATATACATAGGACAGAATCACAACATTAAGTGATAATTAATTTTTATTAATTATCATTAAAGTATCGTATCGCGTCATCCAAAACAATTGTGTATATTAAATTTCAGTTCAACTGAATGCTTTAAAACGTGAGGAAAAAATCTCTTAAAGTTTTGACACACAAGTCGCTAAAAAAGAAACCAACGTGTTTGTATCTGTAATTCCTTAAATAATTAGTTTCAGTCAATTAATTTTAATTAATTATAATTAAATTATCGTATTTTTACCCAAAACAATAGTGTATATAAAATTTCAGCTCAAATGCGCGCTTTAAGATGTGAGAAAAAAACATTTACAAGTTTTGACACACACACAAGTTGCCAAAATGGTCGCTATGTCGCCAAAAGTGATACCAATGTGGCTGTATTTGTAATTCTTTGAATAATTAATTTTAATCAATTAACTTTTATTAATTATAATTAAATTAATGTATTGTCTTCCAAAATAATCATGTATATAAAATTTCAGTTCAATTGAGCGCTTTAAAATTTATTTTATTAACGATTGAAAATTCCACCAAGATAAATAAATAAATATTTTGAGAGTTGAGCTAATAGTAGAAATTGAAAAATTACGTCAATTCCTACTTCGGTCAACAAATAAAATTTTATTTTAGTTACTTATTAATTAATAGTTGCAATTAATATAAAAATATGTTTATCCATATGACAGAATTACACTAATAAGTGACAAAATACACTGGTGTGCAAAACTTAAGCAACAATGTAAAAATTTAGCAGATAGCCATGAAATTGCAGAAAAGGAGGTCTGGAGATCAGTAGAGGGAACACGTAAGTCAGTAGAAACGTCATGCGTATGCAAATATCAGGAACAAACGTCAGAAGCGATGTGAGCGTACGCAAAACGCGTGATGTCGGCGCGCGCTGCTCAACAGTAGAATGAAATGAAGGACGGAGACGCAATTCACCATATTCTCTGCAAGTGCCAGTGAGTCAGTTCGTGAAATATGGCTAGAAGAAATCATCTGGATGACTTCACACGTGGAAGAATGATCGGAAAGCTGGAGGAGGGGCGTACTGTCACCAGTGTAGCTGCAGAGTTCGGAATCAACAAAAGTGTCGCTTCGCGCGCTTGGAAAGCGTTCCAAACCACAGGTACAGCTGTTGAAAGGTTGGTGTGGCCGCCCGAGGGACGACAACTGCGAGGGATGACCGATATATCATCCTGCAGGCGAAAAAGTTCGACAGCAGTCAGCAAGCGCCATTGCTCAGAAACCTGTACAGCAACAGGTCGACAAGTGTAGCGGTTTACTGTGGCCAGACGCCTTCACAAAGGGGCCTGTTCACCCGCCGTCCTGAACGCTGCCTCTCGTTGAAAGATGGCCACTGAAGCCACCGTTTACAGTGGGACAGAGAGCACAAAACTGGACAACTGATCAATGGAGTCGTGTTCTTTACGGATGAGAGTCGGTTCAGTACCAGAAGCGATTCTCAACGCGTTTTGATTTGGAGAGATCGGGACCCGGTTTTACCCCAGTAACATCAAGGAAAGACATCGTTACGGTGGTCCCGGAATTCTTTTCTGGGTTGGCATTATGCTGAACGGCGGAACTGAGCTTCACATTTTCGACAGAGGGTCTGTAACCGGGGATCGCTATTGTGAGGAGGTACTTTTCCCCATCTGCATCTTTTCCGAGTGCCATTGGCCCAGACTTCATCTTTATGGATGACAATGCACTGCCACATCGCACTCTTGCTGTTGAGGAGCTGCTGGAAAGTGAAGATATCATTCGAATGGATTGGCCAGCGTGCTCCCAGATTTAAATCCCATCGAACATGTGTGGATGTTTTGGGGAGACGTATTGCAACGCTCACATCACCCGGGAGTACAACCAACAACTCAAACAGATGTTGATTGAGGAATGGGCACTCCTACCTCAAGAAATGTTGCACCAGCTGGTTCTGAGTATGCGAGACGTGCAAAGCAACCATTGTAGTAAGAGGAGGGCATATACCATTTAAGGAACATCTGCTTGTTGTTCTTCCTGTTGATAGACAATCATGAGTCACGATACTATCCCGTTCAATAAGCTTGTTTTGTTTGATTCCATACCGTATGCGTTGATTCCTTTTCAGTGCCGATGCTTTCGTCATCCTTTACGTACATAATACTCTCCCTCATTTCAGAATTTCATGTCTCTCAGATGATTTTTCGTAAAGTTATGGCAATAAACCCACCTGTTGCTTAAGTTTTGCACACCAGTGTAGAAAGCGATTTTCCTTGCAATTTCCCATTTTCCTTTCTATATAGGGTGTTAGACTATTTTTTTGTTCGTTACTATTTATTCATTAATTAAATTTAACTATTCTAATAAAATAGCATAGTAAATAAATTATAGTTAAAAACAACAACTAAAAAGTTTATGAATGAACAAAAAAGAAAATTTTTTTAATATAAGAATAAAATTATTAATGAGAAAATTAATGTCATTATGGTAAAAGCGAGGGGAGCTCTATGTTAACTATGTTATAATTTCTTACTGGTTCTATTCTGAAATGCTGAGTTAGTGTAAAAATGCAGTACAAAGCACCCCACGCTTTTGCCACGATGACATTAATTTTCTCGTTAGTTATTTTATTCTTGTATTAAGAATTATTTTTTTACTTTTTAGTTCGATTCACTGTAAAAGTATAATTTATTCTCTATAATTTATTTTTCCTTTTTTTGTTCGATCTACAATAAACCCTGTTTTTTAAGTTTTTAAAACTATCATTTATTCTTTGTTAAATTTGATATTTGGTGCCGGAATTATGTGACTGCTGGAATTAATCTTACTCTTCAATGGATATTAATTAACGGGTCTGAAAGGTATTTATTTTCTTCGTTTACGGGGCCTCGGATAAGTCCCATATCGTTATATTTCAAAGATTCCTTCTCTATAGATACAGGTCTAACTAATAAAAGCGTGTTAAGAAGAAATATTGTGTATGTCAATCGCGTATTTATCACCTTTTAAACGCATTGCTATAATGTTCATTCGTATCATCACTTCTAAACATATTACTCTAACAAAATAAAAAAAATATTTAGCAGTTAGAACATAAATTTATCACCTTTTAAACGTTATAATGTTAATTCGTATCATCACTTCTAAACGCATTGCTCTTTATAAAAATAAAACATATTTAGCAGTTGGAACATAAATTATTTTTATTCACATGCACGAGTTTTCTTATTTTTTTATTTTTTCCATTTTCAGAAAAACTAGACTTATATTATGGTAAGAAAGAACATAAAGAACACTTTTTTGTTTTATTTGTATTAAACACAAACTTATTCGCGGTTTTAGGGTTGCACCTTAATCTTTTAGTCGCTTAATCTTGAATTAGTCTCCAAATCTGAAAATAGCATATATAATTAGTCGCCAAATCTGAAAATGGTGTATGCAATTAGTCGCCAAACAGGGAGTGAGTGAGTGAGTGAATATTAACGTCGCACTTTTCAGCTACACGAGGGCTTTTGGTGACGGACCACGTAATCGCAAAATCGGGAAACAATATAATAAATTAGTCGCCAAATCTCGAAATACTTAAAATTCTTAATTTTTGAGGATCCTGATCAGGACAATGGAACAAAATTATGAAATTATTATATTGTTATCGGTCCTTGACAAGTGTGCAAAATTTCGAATCAATCTGACCTTTTAAAGTGGGTAAAATTCGAGTTCACTCTATTAGATACAAGTGAAACTTATAAAAGCGTCTTAAAAAGAAGTCACATTCTCAGAAATAAGGCTATCCCAGGTGGGATTCGAACTAATGACCTTTGGATTAGAAGTCCAACGCGCGCTATTCATTGCGATACAGAGACATAATGAACGATTTTCCGTCCAAAAAATGCTGTTTAATGAATTAATATTTGAGAAAACTGTACTAACATCAAGTGTCATCCCCTACAATTTGTAAAAAATGTATTTGAACTTGAATGGATGAATAGAAAGTATTGTATTAACGATTGAAAATTTGAACAAGATTTATATATATATATATATATATATATATATATATATATATATATATATATATATATATATAAGAAGAGAGTGAACTAATAGTAAGAATTTAAAAAATTCCATTTATCAATGTTTTTGACGCCATTAATACAGTTGAACCTGTTTTTGTACGGTAGATAGGGACCGCATAAAAAAAATTGCACACACAAAAAAAATATTCAAACATTTTATAAATTCTTACATATAACAAATTAATTCGTGGAAATACTACAAAAACCTTTTTTATTTGGTGGATAGGGACCGCATAAAAAAGTCTCATTTATAAAATATGCCAATTACTTACGAAATTTATGTAAGAGTACTTCCATAACAAAATAAATAATTAAATATTACACATGGAAACATTTTTAAAACATATAGTTTCTCATTGTATATACGGATAAGTCTTTAAAATGTACATACATAATTCATCGCTACTCATCGCAATCCAAAGTCCTGTAATGAATAAGTTCAAAATCACTTTCGTCACTTGAAGGTACAATTTCAATTGATTTATTTTTTGGCAACATAAAGTTGTGATATGGCCACTCTTTGGTGACCATATCTTTGATTGTTAGCGTGAGTTAGAGGCATGGGATTCTCAAAATGAACAGACATTTTTAAATTCTTAGCCCTTTTTGAAATTTTATACTCTTTGCTTACCTAGTATTTATTTTAAGAAAATGCTTTTCCAATTTGTTGGGGGGAAAGCTGGATCCCTGCATATTTTTATCAGCTCTCAAATTTGGCTTCTTGTCCATCTTCATAATTTATCAAATTATTGATAATGTCACTGTTGAGACATAGCCATCCTGTGATGACTATGTCTGGGGTGATTCGCGTAAGCTAGAGGTGTGGGATTATCTAAATGATGAGACATTATGTAATTCTTAACAAAACTTTTATTAAGAATAACTTAAATTACTTAATTCTAAATAACAACTTTCTTAAAGTGAAAATGAGCCAACAATTAAACTTTATATTCAAGTCAGATCGCGCAACTAGATCACTTATCTTAATTATAATAATTTAACTGTCAAATCTAACTTCCTATACAAAATATTACCTTTTATAAAGTCACCTTCCTTCCTAGGTTGAAGAAATTCCTATTATGTTGATAATAGGTGAGAAGACTCAGACTTTCTTAATCTTTATTATATTCAATTGCGATGAGCGTATCCTTCTTCCAGAGCTGTAGGACGTCTAACCTTTATTCCAAACAATTCCGCACTAAGTTATCTCTAGGCTTGCCGTTATATCTCACCAAACTTTCTATCCTTTTAAAGTATATCTCATTTGCATATTCGATTCGTTTCTCTTCTTGGTATTGGGTTGGAAAAGTTTTGCCATTAATCGTGGCCGTCAAAGAACTTAGGAGTTATGTTAGAAGAAGGACGCGAGAGACGTCACACTGTCACTGAAAGTTTCGTCTTCAATCAAGCGCGGGCTGCTGGAGCGTTGAGAGAAAGCTACTGAAAGCGCATTGTCGGGAGACGTTTATAACAAATGAACAGAGCATCTTGAAGTGTCTACATTTCAGTGGCGTAGCGTACATCCCCGCATATATATCACGGGGGCAGGACTCTAGGAGTCCAAGGCTTGACTAACGCTAAATACGTATTTACTCAATTTTTTTAAATATTAAAGGCAAAACCTGACTTTCAGGGTGAGGTCTTAATATTCTCCGTTACACCACTAGTAAATAGATAGAAAACATTACAGTGGCGCCAAAGCCATTGAAATTCATACACCATATAAAAATATCGCAAAAATACCATACCATAGTACCATATAAAAAATGGCACAAAAATAAGATGGCACAAGAAAAATCGCACAGAAAGGAAAACGCATAAAAAAAAGACCGCATATAAACAGGTTCGACTGCATTCTGAAATTCTCAAGGGAGATAGAAAAAGAAATCAAATTAAATACTACGACTACTTTAAATTTCCTAAGAACCTTTGATCTTAAACTGCAAATGAAAATGTAAAGAACAATATATCTTTACTCACATGTTCGTCGAAGAAGCGAGTCTATTAACTCCTGTGATCGTGGATCTGGACAAGGCTTTCATGAAGAAAGTGAAAACCTTTTCGTTTTCAGGGTGTGTCTCTATGTAAGGAAGATGAGAGTGCCGCACCCTTCTTCGTGGCTTTGAAGATGGTGCACTTCTGCACTTTCTTGCTTTTCTCCTTTTGCTTCCAGCACAATCGTTCTGTGCAACAAGAGCAGCCGTGACCATTGCAGAACAAGAATTTAAAATGGCTCCTCATGCCCACGCCTATATTTGAAAAGAAACAGCACATATTTTTACTAGGAATTCATCAAAGCTAGGTTTATTTTTTGTTTTAAGGTATCCGACTACGTTCGGAACCGTGATTTTACAAAAGCGCATAAATGGATGATTTTCATGATATTTAGTGTAACTTAGATTAGAATGCATGTATAAAATTGTTTTATAAGAACATTTTGACAAAAAAATTTATTTAAATAGAATATTTTAGCAAAAATTTAACTTAGAATAATCTTTTTTCAAAATGTTCTCCTTTTGTGAAAAATGCTTCTATTATAATAATATTTTGCCTGTATATAGCTCAGACCTCTCTACAGCGGCTCAACTAAAGTTTTTGAAAAATTCACATTATTTTCAGACTTACCACCAATTGAAATAATTATTGGCGTTTTTTTTCTTAAAATTGTTCCCCTCTGTTGTCGTAAAATATGAATAAACCCACTTCTAAGTTATATATTTCAAAAATTCTAGTTGAACCTCTGTAGAGAGGTCTGAGCTATATACAGGCAAAATATTATTATAATAGAAGCATTTTTCCCAAAAGGAGGACATTTTGGAAAAAGATTATTCTAAGTTAATTTTTTGCCAAAATATTGTACTTAAATAAATTTTTTTTTGTCAAAATGTCCTTAAAACAGTTTTATGCATGTATTCTAATCTGAGTGACACAAAATATCATGAAAATTATCCATTTATGTGCTTTTTTAAAATCATGGTTCCGAACATAGTCGGATACCTTAAATAGTTTTCTGATTTCATTTAATGCTGTAATGTCAAATTTCAATTTAAGTTTCCTTCATATTTATTCAGCCCTAGTATAGCTCCTGAGAGTAATATTAATAAACAATCAATCAATTTATATTAAGTGATTAATGAGGAATATTTCATGAGCTGCCCTGTTATATATAATGATATGCAGCAGTGCATGTTGATCAGTTGCGAAAGAGGGAGGATGGGGGTCGAAAATCCCTCGTATCACACCCAATACACCACCATACATATTCTTTTGATTTTATCGATTGTCAAAAAACAATATAAAATAAATTATTGAATTAATACAATTTGCATTAATTAATAAAATAAATTACAGTAAGACCCCGCTTAACACGGGGTATACGTTCCATCAAAGTGGAGCGTAATATGAAGCAGCGTTAAACGAGGTTATCTCATCATGTAAATAATGGAGTTAGGGGAAAATGGGTAGAAAATTGGTCTGGTATTTTACCATTAAATTTATTAATTATGTTTTTTATAACAATAGAGCAAAATTTATTTCTTACAAATATAGAAACATAATTAATGAATATACATATACAAATAAACAAAATTCTAAATCAGTATGTTTATATTTTCAATTAAAAATTCTTCTTGTTTTTCCCATTATGATATTTTAGCTTAGGGGCATATTGCGTTCAATTTCGTCGTTAATCCATACAGAAAGTCGTTTTTTTCATTTCCTCCATTGTATTATCCTCCATTGTATGGGTAATTCCAGTTGCAGAGCTTGTCGTAGTTGCAGTCGCCGATGACAGTATTTTTACCTTATTCTTAAGAATAGTCCTTATTGTTGAAGCTGCCAAATTCAATGCAGCACCAATTTCAGATTGACATTCACCAGTATCTAATCTTCTAATCACTTGCATTTTACTTTCTAGTGAAATGATTTTACTTGTTACTTTATTTTCGTGTTTTTTATTATCACCCATGATTAAAAACTAAAAATCAAAATTTTTTTCTTTATGGCAATTGTAATATTATATAAATTTATACTTACAATAACGTCAACAAATGTTTGAAATGATACAAATGTGTTCGTATAACACCGCAGGAAAGAAGAAACACACGCAAACTGCTTCGGATATCGGGAAGCCTAACGCATTGTGCAGTATTTCGGGAAATCCCACAATTCAAATAAAAGAGCGTTAAACCGAAACAGCGCTAAATGAAACAGCGTTAAGCGGGGTCTTACTACATTAATAATAAATACTTGATTGAATTTCTAGAAATATTATACACATATATAGTATATATACAGTAGAACATCGTTTGTCCGAATCCATTGGGACCGGACACCGTTCGGATACGCGATTGTTTGGATAACCGAAAACCGAGTGCGATCCATGCATAAAAAAACGTGCTTGAAGAAAAAGCAAAATAGGTGCAAAATGTCGCAATTTTACCTTTATTGTGGAAAATAATCCGTTTTCGCTGTACCATTGTACACCTTCGATTTTTCGGTGCAAGGTCTCCGATTCTCTTGAGCAGCAGTAGTTCAGGACAGCATTCTGTTGTTCGTACCACTCCATACCTGTCTCTAACGCAGAAAACGCGTCAGCATTTGATGCATCCTTGCTACTCTTATTGTTGTTCTTGTTCTCGTCTTCTTCCGTTTTATCGTCGACAGAGTCGGATTCTTCTTGCACGGAAGTCACAATCTCTGGACCGGAAAAAAAACTGGTCCAGATATTTGACGCTCCGGATAATAAACGTTCGGAGAAACGACGTTCTACTGTATACATATATATACTATATACACATAGGATTATAATCAATCGAAAAGAATCAAGGATGGTATCTGTACCCCTCCCCTTATATGCCACTGATGTTGATTGTTTGGATGGCTATATGGTTTGCATAGTTTATCGACATTAGCGTTAAAAGCGTAAGCAACGAATGTAATTTTTCAACATGCAGCTATGAAATTCTTGAAATGGGCTTTTTGTTATCAGTATAGTGAAAATGTAGCTCAGTAGAAAGGTGATGAATATATAAATATCAGCTCTATATCAAAAGGGACGTCATGTCAAGCAAAAGCGTGCGTGGATTACGCGTGCTCAGTGCCAAGGCAACTTGAAAAGAGGGAGGGAGGACGCATTTCTAGACATTCCTTGATAATGAAAGTAAAATTGTACGTTTGTAATAGCTGCAGGAAATCATAAGGATTCCTTTACAGCAGGCATATCAAGCTCATATATCACGGGCCACACGGACAATTTTATATTAAGTTGAGGGCCGCATGTTTCAATGTTGAAAAATATAATAAAATAGGATTTTTAGAATGATTATATTCTGTATTTATAAAGCTTAGTGTGTTATATATTATACATACATAATTGTTTAATATATCATTTTATTTTTTAGACTACACATGTTTTATATTAATTTATAAGAAACAAAATAAAAGTTAAACGAAATACTTGGAAGATATTTGCAAACAAAGCAAAAGTCATTAAAATTTGATTGAACATATTGAGCTGATGTTAATTTTTGAAAAAAGATGATAGATGTTGATCATTTAATCTCAAACTTTCTGGATTTTTGTTATTTTTCATTAAAAAAAATGGTTGCTTGCATAAATAAGTGTTTCCTAACATAGACATTATACGCGTAACAAATGATAACATTTTGAGAAACCAATCTAGAGATAAATGTGTATAAAAATCTAGTTTCAAATTCCAAACAGTTTTGCTTCAGCGAAGAATCACAATAGATTTCAATTAATTCTATTTGTAAGTTTTCATCAACAGTTTCAATACTGATAGATAGAGGTAAATTTAAGAAATGAAATTGAAACTCAACATTTTAAAATGAGAAAATATTCGGTCGAATTCCATTTCTAACAATTTAATTTGGTATATATACAGGGTGTAACTAAACTCTGCGGCAAAACTTTAAGGGGTGATAGTATACATCAAGACAAACAATAATAAAATGAAACTTAGGGTCCCAAGCATCTTCCGAAAGAGATAGGTGCCATTTAAGTTTAGGGTCCTAAATTTCAAATGATTATTTAAAAAAATGGAAAAATGGGTCGATTCGTTAGCGGTTTTAGCTAAAATTATTCTTTTTGTCAGTATTTTCATGAAAAATAAATTTTAAAGATAAATCTTAAAACATGTCGATAGAGGGCGCTTTAGACTTTGGAGTAACGAACAACTATTTTTTAGTTATTTTTTGTATCACATTAAATGCTTTCAAAAGATTAGACAAACTTAAATTTTGAGCTCAAAATTTGAATCGTTGGGAGGGATTAAGTAGCGCAAACTCAATTGTGTCCCGGAGATGAAATTTGAGAACTCACCTCCTCCCCTATCTCCTTCGGAAGACGTTTTGGGACCCTAAGTTTCCTATTCACTACTGTTTGTCTTGATGTGTGCTATCACCCCTTAAAGTTTTGCTGCAGAGTTTAGTTACACCCTGTATATAAGAGTATTCAGTAAATTTTAATTTAAGTGGATTAATAATTAGATTTTTTTCAAAATGTGACAAGTTTTCTCTTACTGTTTGTAATAATTTGTCTGTAATGATTTGTTTGAAAACGTTAAAATTATCAAATAGTATAGTAACAAAATGATTTTTCCCTTGAAACTTAGTAAAGTTGACTTGTAGTATCAAATGAGAAAGCTGGGAGCTTTACCCAATGTTAATGTAGCACATTCATGTTTTAATGAGCACATTCATGTTTTAATGAGCACATTCATATTTTAATGAGCACATTCATATTTTAATGAGCACATTCATATTTTAATGAGCACATAATGTTTTAATGTAGCACATTCATAATTTTTTTGTTTCCAAGAAAATAATGATTTCATCCAGCAATTTAAAAATTCGTTTTAACATTACGAGTCGAAATCTATTGAACTTTCATATAATATGGTTGACAGATAAATTCACATTCTATATCTTCCAGAAATGAAGCAAATTGATGATGCCAAAGTAACGTGCTAGAATATAATACAATTTCATGTACTATTTTTAAACATGTCCAAGTACATGCCCAAGAACAATACTTGCTATGGAATAATACAATGGAAATGTTCAAAATTACTATTACCATGCTGTTTGCTTGTTTCTTTTAATCTTGCAACTTTTTTAGTAATACTGGTCATGGTAGGTGCACTATCAGTTTCAAGACAAATCAACTTTTCCACAAGGATAACTTACACTTCTTCAAAATTTCCAAAAGTGCATAAAAAATATGTATTATGTATAATACATGACTCGGCTCGACTATAATTCTCGCCTATTTCATCACCTCTGCTGGTTAAAGAATTTCGACTTAAAATTACACTTTTAAATTTTTTTTACTTGTGCTGGACACAATACTCTTTATTCGAAACTAAGCCGCTATAGATTCTAAGCTGCATTCCAAATTATCAACAAGGTTTTGTGAATAATGAAAATAGTGTAAAATTATTTATCGATATCAAATTTTACGAAATTAAAATAAATTTTAAAATAAGAAATAAATAATTAGTGATAAGAAGTGAATAATTAGTTAATAAGAGGAGAATAATTAGTTATTTTATCAATATTATAAATCTTTAATAACATACATGAACACGTAATTGCTCTAAATACCCCATCCAACAAATTTCTTTCCTTTCGATTCTAAGTCGCACCAGATTCTCAGTAGCATTAATGCTGCGAATGCACCAAGGAGGGAGTGTTTACGAAGAAGTGAATGACTCAATGACGGACGAGCGCCTTGGGTTTTTTTTTCACTCCTGTGGCTACAGGGGGAGGAAAACGCTCCGGAAAGAGAAAAAGAGAAAACTCTTCTAGATGCGTTTGGAGGGATGAGATGGCCATGATTGTGCGCAATAATATTTAACCTTTTTTATGCATCCATGTAAATGCTTAATAAATGTTTTATTTAAATTGAGAAACACTTGCTGCCACATCATTTATTTTGGACTCAGTTTATAGATTTGTAAATGAGTTGTGAATTTGAGTATTGAACGATTAATGATCGAGTCAAACTGTACGCAAGAAGCGAACAAAATTGAATCTGAAGCCATTGAAGGCTATGCAGAAAAAATGATTGCGTGAAAAATATCATGAAAAGAGAGATAGATGCTTCGGGACAGAAGGACAAGGAAGGTCACATCATCGTCTTCATCTCTGCTTCTTCCCAAGATTCAGTTCCAGCAGTTTTCTGGAGAGTTGACGGATTGGTTGCGTTTCCACAACCAGTTCAAAAGAATCCATGAAGATGAGAGCATTGATGATGGTAATAAATTTCATTACCTGATCCAGGCAACAACTTCAAAACCCTGGGTCAGGGACATAGTTGAAAGTTTTCCGGCGACCCCTGAAAACTACAGAAAGGCTTCTTTCGAATACCAGAAAAAGCGGTTTGGACAAGAGGATGTCTTAATTCAAATTTTTGTCAGAGAACTTTTAAAACTGGTTCTACAGAACACAGAAGACAAAAAATCAATTTGTCTTCACTGTATGACGATTGAGGCCCAGCTACGTGCCTTAGAGTCCTTGTGAGTCACCAAAGTAAAATATGCTGTCATGCTGTTCCCGATGGTGAAATCCTGTCTTCCCTCTGAAATTCTGCGAGCCTGGGAGAGATACGTTGGCTATTCATCAGATGAATCAGGTAAGAAAGACCTTGATTCTCTTATGAAATTTTTTATTTATAGAAGTATCTAGTGAAGACAGCATAAAACTATCCAGGAATAGTTTTGATTCTGAGAAACTAAACTATAAGAAAAAATTAGGAAATATTTCCACTACTGCACCTACTGCAGATTTATTTAATAGCAACTTTAAAAACAGGAAAGATTTTAAATTTAAGAATAGTAATGATAATTGTATATTTTGTGAAAAAACGCATGCCTCTGAAAATTGTTGTGAAGCAGTTTCTATGTAATATGATATTAAGAAGAATGCTGTGATTAAGAAAGACGTTTTTTTTTTGTTTTTGTTTTGTTTAAAAAGGGATCACATTCATGTAGATCAGACGTTAAATGCATAATATGTAATAAACGGCTTTATGCTGTGTTATGCTCTAAATTGCCTTTGAGATCTGGTTTGGAAACCGAAAGTGGAAGTACTGAGAATAGCACAACAGCTAGTTCATCTAGCTCTAATGTTTTAGCTAATTAAGTTTGCCCTTCTGAAGTTCTCTTGCAGACTCTTGTGGTTATGTTGCAAAACGGAAACCATAAGAGTTTAGTAAGAGCTTTAATTAACACTGGATCTCAAAAATCTTGTACTTTAAAATATACTGCTGAAAAACTAGGATTTAAATATGAAGGAGAAGAAGAATTTGCTCATTCTTTGTTTGGCGGATCAAAAACAAAAATGTATAGACATAAATGTTATAAAATTTGTTTGTTTAACTGATATTGATAATTATTATACTTTTAACCTAAATGTGTATGACCAAGAAATTATATGTAATGATGTTCCGAGTATCAGACATGGTCCTTGGATAAATGAATTAAAAAATAGAAAAAATAATTTGTCAGATAGAGATTAAAATTTGGGGGGGTAGAAATATTACTAGGAGCAGATGTAGCTGGAAAGCTACTGACTGGAACTATGTTCTATTTAAAATCTGGTCCTGTAGAAATAAAAACTAGATTAGGTTGGACGCTTACGAGAAAAACATATAGAAATGTGTGTGTGTGACACTAAGTTTGATTAAAATCATTTTATGAATGTTACTTCCATGTTTGTAAATTATATGTGTATTTCTGATTTGTGAAAGCTTGATTCTCTTGGTATTACAGATCCCGTAGAAACTAAGACAAAGTTAGAAATACAAAAAGAGACACTAAATCATTTTCAAAAAACGGTAAGTATAGATTTTAGTGGTCGATATGAGGTAGCTTTGCCTTGGGTTCTGGATAACAAACTTTTATCATCTAATAAGAAATTAGCTGAAAATAGACTTCAAAGTACTAAAAGGAAATTAATTGCAACGGGTAAATTTGAGGAATACCAAGATGTCTTAGACATTTGGTTATCAGAAAAAATAATTGAAGAAGCTAATGATAACAAAAGAAAATTTTGTTCATTATCTCCCGCATAGGCCGTTATTAAAGAAAAAGGTAAAAAATAAATTT
>BMAV01007999.1:0-88635 GCA_019973955.1 Trichonephila inaurata madagascariensis
CTAATTTCTTTTTTTTCATGATTTTTAATTTTGGGTAACGGGGAAAAAGGAGAATTTTAATTAATTTCCAATTTTCAAAATTATTTTAGGTTTGAAACTTTTTCTGTTGATATAAGGTTTAAAAATAAATAAACAAACCCTTTTTTTCTTCCTATAAAATTTAAAAAACTTTTCAATTTTTAGGAAAATGTATTCGTTTTTAAAAAAGGAAATTTTTCATTGCATTTCTTTTTTAGAAAATGCAAAAATCCATGTTTTTTTCACCGGGATATTTTTTAACCCAAATCTTTCTTGATGTTTTCACTTAAACGGTACAAGCAAAATTAATTTCATTTCGTCATCGTTTTTTTTCAATCCTATTTTTTTACTTTTTCCCTAAATAAAATTTTTTTTATAATTAATTTATCCGTTTAAATTTATTCAAATAATTTTAATAAAAAAAAAGCGATTCCGCTATGGTGTTTTTGGGGGAAAAATTACCATTAAAGTGGGCAAACGTGCGAAAAGAATGGGAAATCTTAGTTTTGGGCCGTCCTAATTTATTTCGAAAAACCAATTTTTCGGACTTGAGTGTTTTTCAAGAAAATTGTTAATTTCATTTGGAAAAAGCCCCGGGTTTTTTTTGTTTTAACATATATTTTCCCCTAAAATTTTTTCCCTTATTTTAAAACCCTATTTTTAAGCTTGTTCAAATTTTCAATCGTTAATAAAATAATTTCTATTCATCCATTCAAGTTCAAATACATTTTTTTTAACTTGTTGTGGATGACACTTAAAGTTAATACACACACAGTCTTTTTTTTTCAAATATTAATTCATTAATTAAATTAAAAAATGAATAATAGTTCACAAACAAATATAATAGTTCAACAGTATAAATAGAAAGGAAAATAGTTCGTTGTGTTCCTGTTGCGCAATAGATAGCTCGTTGGACTTCTCATCCAAAGATCGTGGGTTCAGTTTCACCTGGGAATGGCCTAATTTCTCAGAATGTGATTTCTTTTTTACTATACTATTTTATTGGAATAATTAATGATTAAATAGTAACAAACAAACAAAAATAGTCCAACACCCTATACAGAAAAAAAATGGAAAATTGCAAGAAAAATCCTTTTTTTTTTTTGTGCCATTTAATAGTGTAATTCTGTCATTTGTATATACATATTGATTTTAATTGTAACTATTTAATAAAAAGTAACTTAAATAAAATTTTTCTTTGTTGACGTAAGTAGGAATTAACTTCATTTTTGTATATATTACTTGTTTTACAGCATTTTGAAAGGGGGAATTTTATTTATAATCACCCCTTGTAATGAAGCATATATCAGCAACAAAAGGACAAAATAAAGTGATTACATAGGGAAAAAATTTGATACTTTAAACAATGCTTATCAAATTATTTAGAAATTTTATTTAGTTTTGATTTAGTGTACGAGGCATAACAATAATTATATTTTGGGTTGCCAAAATAATTTACTTCCTCGAATACGGGAATGGAAGGAAGTAAAGAGGAAGAGAGGAGGTACCAAATTAAATGTCGACCATGATTAAAATTATGTGGCCTCTTGATATCCTTTATGTTGGTGCAAAGGGAAGTTAATTTAAAATCAACCTTTTCCAGAATATTACAGAAACAGGAGTGTTAAGAAAGATTTAAATTTGTTATGTGTTCAACTATCCGCTAGTATGGCATATGCAAATTTTATCGCCATATTTAAGTGAAAAAAACATCCATGGGGGATTTTACCAAAAAAAAAAATTTCATTTAAATCATTTATTTTTGCCAAGCATATTCACATTTCTTTTTCACGTTAAATTTCAATGTATATAATACTAGGTAAAATAATAAGATGTATAAGTACCGATACATTCAAAAATTGTAATGCCAAATTTTATTGCTTTTCATTTACAGTAAAACCTGTTTTGGCGGTAGATAGGGGCCGTGCAAAAAAATACTCAAAAATTTCATAAGTTCTTACATATAACAAACTTCATTTAAAATTTAAAAGAACTTTTTTATGCAATGGAGAAAAAGCAAAAAAAAAGTCACATTAAAAATCCCCAATTATTTACGAAATTTATGAGAAAGTACATAAATAACAAAATAAATAATTAAATTAACTACCCATGGAAACATTTTAAAAACATTTAGTTTCTCATTGTATACATGGAGAGTTTACCCCGAAATCATATACATAATTCCTCTACCATCGTAACCAAAGCACTCATTTCCTGTGACGGAGGTTCAAAACCCTTTTCGCCCTTTTGAAATAAATTTTTTATTTTTTTTGGCGCCATAAAGTAGGAATAAGTTTTGAGATGAATGTCGGTTGGTCGGGTGTTTTTAAATTCAAAACAGATATGCTGATAGAAAACCCTTTTGGGAAAATTTTTACCCTTTGGGAAAATTTGGGATCTATTTGAAGAAACGCTTTTCCAATTGGTTGGATGGAAAACTGTATCCCAGCATATATTTTATCCGCTCTCAAAGAATCCGGTTCTTGTCCGTTTTTATATAATCTATTAAATTATGGATGTTGTCATTGTTATTAGAAGTTTCGTTTTCAATCAAGTGTGGCATGTTAGTGCGTTGAGAGAAAGCAACTGAATATGCACTGTCGGGAGACTGTTTATAACAAATGAACAAAGCGTCTTGAAATGTTTCTATGTACATTGTAGTGGAGTAACTTACACCCCCCAACCCTCGCCTCGCAAGTAGGTAGGACTCTGGGAACCCAAGGTCTGATTAACGCCAAATACATATTTGCCCAATTTGTAAGATATTAATGGCAAAACCGATTTTCAGGGGGCCAACATCCCGTTCACCACTGTCTAGATAGAAAACATTTAAATGGCGCCAAAGCGGTAAACACATACCGCATAAAACCCTAGAGAAAAACCACAAAAGCAGGTTCTACGGTATATGTGATTTTGTATATTGGTTGTCAAACAAAAAAAAACCCGCCAAATGTTATTAAAAAAAAAAATGATTGCAAATTTGAAGACTAATCCAATGTTATTTGGCTAATGATAGTCATCGCCTTCCCACCACAGGGGCCGGGGTTAAACCCCGGCTGGGCAAGGCGACTCAGCTTCCTTCCCTTCAGTGGGTCGATAAATGAGACCGCTTGCGGGGAAATTAAAATGGGGTTTCGCGCCATAATGACCACCTGACCGGGACATCTGCTCATATACCTCAGGGTCCAAGGTCACGTATACTGAGATTAGTACAACAGGTCTTGGCCTCATGGGCTGTTGCGCCACTGAGTGAAGCTAATCCAATATTAAAAGTGGAAAATATTTTTAAGCCCCCCTAAAATTCCTCTTATTATATTACAAATATTACTATTTTTTTATCTTGGTTTACTTTTTCGCATCTTTTTTAAATTTTATGGGGGGGGTAATTTATAAAACAAAAAAACATCTAATTTACAAAAGTAGTGTATCTTTTATTCGAAACCGGATTTTGAATCCACACCATTGAATATTTTCTCAAAATTAGGAGTCAATCAAATCTCGAAAGATACATTAATTAAAATATTTTAAATTAAAATTTTTCTTCATTTAGGTCCTTTATTTAGCTTCCCTTTTTTAAATTTTTGTGTTTTTTTTTGCTTTAACTTATTTTTTTCGTTTTAAAAAAATATTTGTATTAAAACTTTTTAGAAGAACTACCATCAAAAAAAGTATTGTATATATCAAAAATTTCTTTAAAAAGTTTACTTACTAATCAAAAAGTGTATCAGTTATATTTTACAATGTAAATTTTCTTATAAGAATTATAAAAATAATTATTTAATTATTACTTGAGAAATATTAACTAAATAAATACATTTCATTTTACTTTTCTTTTTAATTTTTTATGTATTTATCTTAAAAGTTACTGTTTCCCCTATGTTAAAATGCAGATTATTTCAATGTTTGACTGAACTAATTCTATATATATTTTTCGAATGTGTGATTTATACAATTTTTAAACTTTCGTCTATGGCGTTGAAAATTACTATAAAGCTTCTCTTCCCGTGAGAAGAAAAATACATTTTTTTACAATTGGCTCCAAATTAACAACTTTGAACATACGGCAAGTCCCTAAGAGTGGAAGTTATTTCGTTGGTGGCACTATCTAGTGGCGGCTTCCGCAACCAAATTATGATGTTTAATTTAACTCAATTCAAACTCTCGTCGGATACAAAGATTGCCACGGTTTAATTTTGTCGAGAGCACCAGAGCCAAATTGATACTCAAGTGATCTTTTACATGCTATATAATGCATATGACATGCGTGCCTACGATTTTAGCATCCAGAAAATCTGTCGACTCCCGCTGGGGTTGAATCCACAACCTTGGGCTTGAAGCGGCGAAGAGAAATACAAAACTTAGACAAATTAGTTTTAAATTATTTTTAACACTTATTACGATTAGAGAACAGATTTACGTTTACAATTATCAGTTTATTGTGTGGATAAGGTTAGTACAATTTCTCATGATTAAAAATTTAGTTCTAAACTGATTTCTCAGACATTTTATAACATTTAGCCTTTTTAATATTGTTGTTGTTTTTAATGCCACCTGTCTGACGTAGTCAGATCGAGGCCCACGAAATTCATCGTAACAAGGGGATAGAAGTACGCCTGTCGTTGAGCACCATACAGGTGACAGTACGAATTAGATCGGCGAAATTCCCCGAAGGGACGATAGATGGAGACACCACTTATCTCCACCTCCACAATTTAGGCATGGAACTGAAGGGGAGGAAATATTCTCCAGTCCCCTGCACTCGTAATTCATCCCACAAGACTTTCGGACCCACTGATTTAATGAGCACGTCTCCGTGTGTACTCGTAGGGTATTTAGTGGCATCGGGCATCGAACCCAGGCCTTCCGGTCTGGAGTCCGATGCTCTAACCACTCGGCTACCCACAGCCCCTTTTTTAATATTTTAAATTAACTGAGCAGACGAAAGACATTTAGAGCAAATCGTGCGCAAAACAAGCACTTCCATGTAAGCCAATTATTTCGAAGCAAATATTGAAACTTTGTGTTCCAATTAGAATCCCGCCACTTGGTTTCACGGGCGTTTGTTATGTACGTAATAATTTTTCACCACTTTGATATTTACGAAAAATGATATTCGGCAATTTGACAGGAAATCTCAATATTCTTGAAAATGAACCCAGCGTGCTTTCGAGATTTAAGTTAAAATTAATTAAAATGAAATCAGCAATTTCCTTTTCATTTTCTTATAAATGGCCTTCTATTTTCAGGTCACTATCACTGGTATGGACTTGCACGACTACCGCCAGTGTCTTCGTCGCTGGACTGCAGCAGTGCAAGCCATGTACAACCAGTGCCACCTGTTGGGTCCACGCACCTGTCTGCCTGTTCATTATGAGAGGCTGGTCCTCCACCCCGAACCCACCATGAGGATGGTGCTTGCTTTCCTGGACATCCCCTGGAACAATTCGGTGCTCCACCATGAGCTGCTGGTTGGAAAACAGGGAGGAGTCTCCCTTTCCATGTAAGAACAAAACATCCTATGATATTAAAGTTATCCAACTACGTTCGGAACCGTGATTTTAAAAAAGCGTATAAATGGATAATTTTCAGGATATTTACTGTCACTTAGATTAGAATACATGTATAAAATTGTTTTAAGGACATTTTGACAAAATAAATTATTTATAAATACAATATTTCGGCAAAAAATTAATTTAGAATAACCTTTTTTCAAGATGTTCTCCTTTCGTTAAAAATGCTTCTATTATAATAATATTTTGCTTGTATATAGCTCAGACCTATGTACAGAGGCTCAACTATGATTTTTGAAAAATTCACATTATTTTCAGAGTTTAAACCAATAGAAAATTATCGGCGTTTTTTTCTTAAAATTTCTCCCCTTTGTTGTCGTAAAACATGGATAAACCCACTTCTAAGTTATATATTTTAAAAATTTTAGTTGAGCCTCTGTACAGAGGTCTGAGCTATATACAGGCAAAATATTATTATAAAAAGCATTTTTCCCAAAAAGAATATTTTAAAAATGGTCACTAGTCATTTTTTTCAAAAATTGTACTTGAATATTTTTTTATTGTAATACTATTCTTAAAATAATTTTATATACATTTTCTAATCTAAGTGACACTAAATATCATAAATATTGTCCATTTATACTCTTTTGCAAAATCACGGTTCCGAACGTAGTCGGATACCTTAATGTCACTTAGTCTAGAAAATGTGTATATAAAATTGTTTTAAGAATAGTATTACATTAAAAATTATTTAAGTACAATATTATGACAAAAAAGGAACATAGAATGACCCATTCTAAAAATATTCTTCTTTTGTGAAAAATGCTTCTATTATAATAATATTTTGCCTGAATATAGCTCAGACCTCTGTACAGGGGCTAAACTAGAATTTTTGAAATATATAATTTAGAAATAGGTTTATCCATATTTTACGACAACAGAGGGGAGCAATTTTAAGAAAAAAACGCCGATAATTATTTCAATGGGTGGTAACTCTGAAAATAATGTGAATTTTTCAAATATATTAGTTCAGACTCTCTGGAGAAGTCTTTACTTTATGTAAGCGCACGCGAAATATTATTATTTTAGAAGCATTTTTCATAAAAAGAGAGCATTTCGAAAAAGGATTATTCCTAGCTAATTTTTTGCCAAAATATTGTATTTAAATAATTTTTTTTTTGTCAAAATGTCCTTAAAACAATTTTATACATATATTTTAATCTAATTGACTAAATATCATGAAAATTATCCATTTATGCGCTTTTTTAAAATCACGGTTCCGAACGTAGTCGGACACCTTAAATAGAATATTTAATACTAGATTTACTTATATACGACAATAACACGCAAATTAAAGGTGGATTAATTCCGTGAGGCGTTAAATCTATTATTCCTTTCAACTTTCAGATTTTGTTAAGTATATGCTATAAAAATTGGAAAAAAAAAACCCTCAAAATAAAAACTACATGCAATTGTGATTTTGCTATATTTTACTAGACACGTTTATTATAATAGACACGTGACACTTAGTTTATCCGTTTGATTAATATACCGCCGAGCTTTCGTTGGATATACTATCAGCTTTTATCATCAAGTACCATATAATCTTCTCATGTAAAAGATGATCTAGTAGAAAAAAGTATTGTAAAAAACTCGTTTCAA
The DNA here is from genome assembly GCA_019973955.1 of Trichonephila inaurata madagascariensis. Taxonomy (NCBI): domain Eukaryota; kingdom Metazoa; phylum Arthropoda; class Arachnida; order Araneae; family Nephilidae; genus Trichonephila; species Trichonephila inaurata. The sequence goes on from BMAV01007999.1 coordinate 7,191, forward strand.
GCTAAAAATATATTTTATACTATTATTCTTTTTTCGGGTAACTGGGAAGAATAGTATTAGCACTAAAGATAATGAACTTGCTGATGCGTTTTGAATAAAACCGACTGTTATTTACCCATTTCTTATTGTGGCACATACACAGAGTGTAAATAGAATAGTGAATCAAACTACAATTATGTACAAAATTGAGGTCACAAACATAAAATCTTTAAAAACTGATGAAGCATTCTCTGTATTGTCACAAAATGTGACACAGAGTCATATTGCAATGTCAGAAAGAATATAGCACCATAGAAATATGGAAGAGGTTTCAATTGTGAGTTAAGATACGAGTCATATCCAAAAGTGTGAAATCAGGAAACAGAAAAAAAACATTTACCTCCAGAAAAGTCTGTAATATTACATAAGATGAATGAGCATTTAGAACGAATTACGAAAACGGTTGCTTGATACCAAGAAGTGAGCCGTTAACTTATATGGTTAGTGTTTCGAGAAGAAAAATTTCGTTTTTATCACATTTAAGGAGAACAGGTCTCATTTTCATAACGTGCCTTATTAGCGTAATGTTTCCCCGGGCCAGAAAAATACTGCACCCCAGGAACTTTTTAAAGGCGGGAAACCCAAAAGTGGGCTCGGGGCCTCAAAGGGGAGGGGAGCTGGTCTTGTTATCGTCTTGGCCTTAATAAGAACCTGATCCGCATAATTTTAATCAACAAATCTTATTCCGGGACGTGATTTCCAAAAAAACTGGTAATTTCGAACTATATTCTAACTGGCAAGAATGGTAAGAATACATTGTTACGCCATGTCTGTCATCCGTGTCTTCACCTAGGCCTATCACTATAATCTTTTACTTTTTTTTACCCAAAAAAGGTGGCAGTCGGCCCAATTTTTATGAGATGGTGAATAACAGGCATTTTTGATTATGTATTACTGTTTGTACGAGTATTTGAAGAGCTATGTACTGTCTACTGAAAAGGGGACCTTAGCTTCTACCTACTTTTGCACAGTGTGACGTTTGAGATAAATAAGGGTAGCGTGATAGTTACTAATTTAAATATTTTGTTTACTTACGCCCCACAGCTAAATTACAGTATAAAACATCGGTTTTTCCCCAAACTGGGGGGCGCCCTTTAAGGGGGGCGGATAACTTTTCCCGGGGGAACGCGAGAATTTTAAAAAAACCGAAAACAAAAGTTTTTAAAAAAAATTTTATTTTTATTGAAAAAAAAACAAAATACATTCTGACATAATAAAAAAAAAAAATTTAAACATTTGCACTGATATAATACATTTTATAAATGTACCCGGGTACTGTTCAATGTATTTTAAAATTTTTAACAAACTAAATTAGGAGCAAGTTTAATAATTTTGTTTAACCCCCCTCCTCCATGGGCTTTAAAAATCAAATAAATTTTTCAAAAATTAACACATATCTTGATAATTTTTGTACGGTTTTAAAAATTAATTTCTTCTGCCTATTAAAAAATTACGCGATTTTTTAATGCCCCGTTTTCCCCGTAGGTGAGGGAATTTTTGGAATAAAAGGGAAAAAATAAATAAATAGGTGGTGAAGGAATAAATAAATAAATCCCCCAAAATAAAATAAATCCTTTTCAATGTCAAAATCCATTTTTGCATCCAAAACCTTCGGGAAAAATTGTATGGACTGCAGTTTTGAAATGGTATATTTTGGGAAAAAACGTATATATACCCAGGACAGTTTAAAACTTTTTGGGTGGCGGCGTTTATACGTCGGTCACAAAAAGTGGGTTTTTTTTAAAACTTTAGTGTTAAAGAAGGGATTATTGAATTAAATACTTTGTTATTTGTATGGGGGGGCGCGATAAAAATTATGATTAAATATTGGGTCGCGAACATTGAAAATTTGAGAAGCACTGATATACACTGAAGTTATTAAAAATATGGTTTGGATCATTAGAGTTCAAATTTTATTGTTTGTTATGGAGGAGGTTGCATCCGTTCTCAGTGAAGTTTTTTTCAACCCGTCTCTTCTCTCTCTAGGGTCTTCGGGATGATAGAGATCAGCCTCTTTATCCTCGAGTTACATCCGGCTCTTGGGTGGAGTAGGGGTGCTCCTCGTGGTATCAAAGGTTGCCGGGGTGATGCCCAAGACCGCACAATATTTTAAGGGTACAGGTGTTCATTGAACATGGTGATCATATCCACAAAATGAAGCCGATTTACAGATGTGTGACGGAAAACGTTACAATAGGACACAAGGCCTTAATAAATCTTAAGACGTCACTAGCTGCTAACGAGCGAGGTTACTTTCACATGTGCAAGCATCTCTTTTAAGAAATATATTATTTATAATGTAGGATCCATTAAACGTAATTTCGGTATAAAGGATCGTGAAAAACTGAAAATCAGCAGAAGCATATCATTGCAGATCGATGCTTCTGGGAAAGATCATGCTGCATGAATTCTATGCATGTTTTTTCGTTTATAATAAGCGTGTTTCAGTAGAAAAAAAGTTTAACAAAAAAAAATCTTATTCCTATAAATGTCAGTGATTTACTGTAAGTCTGATACAGTCTGCTTAATTTCTTTCTCTGTCTTTCTCTTTGGAAAAATTACATTTTAATTCAATTACATTTTTTCTTACAAGTACAGTTACCATAAAACTTATTTCGTTGTCTTTTTTTCTGTTATAATTTGAAATAAAAATAAAATAATAATATAAAAATGTCCCCGGCATGTAGGATCATCAAAATGAGAAAAATAATGATTCTTTATTGAATTAAATTAATTACCCGTACGATGGAAAACTTGTTTCGCTTCGTAATTTTAAAAATAACGACATCGAGTCGCTGCAAATGCTATGTTAAAGTAATGGATAAAAAATGTATTTTTTAGGAAATGATTTCTTGTAATTCAATTTAATTTTCGATTATTTTCTTCAGAGTTTTATTTTGAATTTCATCTTTTTTTTTCTTTTAATTTAAAAACTGAATCTAACTTCGGAAATTTAAGGAAAAAATCTAATGCTTGGTTTTTATACATGCAAAAAAAGGTACATTTACGAAGAAATTAATGTCATTAACTTAGAATATAAATGTATCAGGCAATAAAATTAGTTTTGTTGGGTAATAGTACTTGATTTAATAAAAAAAGGTTAATTTCTTAGTTCTTATATTTTGGAACAGCATTTGAGATTTTATGTAAGCGAAAAATCCATTAAGTTTAAAAAATGAAATATAGAGAAAGTTAAGAAAATAAAAAAACTGCATTTAAATATTTTTTTTTCCTTTTTATAATTTTGTTTACATTTGAAAGAAATTTGCTGTTTATGTATATATACACGGTGTTGTGCCGAATTAGGCCGACAAATTCGGAGGGGTGATAGTTGGGACACGACAAATCACCATAGAGCATGAGATTGCAAATCCCGTTTAGTAGGTGAAAACTACGATTACATGCCGTTATCAAATACCTAAGCTTCATTCAATCTGTGGCAGTACTTAACATAAAAAAATTAGGTTTTTATTTTTTTTTAATTTCATGTATATACCAAGAGAGCATCTTTCCGTATAGATATAGTTTTGAAATTCTGAAAAAAAAATTGTTCAATCCATGTTATGCACAATTGCCGCAAGTTTCATAAATCTTATACAGGATGGTCCCGAATTCATGGTACAAACTTTAAGGACAAGTACAGGACATTGTAATAATCATTTATTGTATAGGAAGGTATGGGCGTAAGTGACGCGGTGAGGAACAAACACAAAAAATAAGAGACGAAAGGAAAGACAAAGTGTTTATTGAAAGCGTCGTTGAAAAGTGCAATGTGTACAGCGACTGTTTAAAACCGTTCAGCACATGAGCATAATGTTCAGCTACAGCGCACATTGCTGTGCTACCAACTGGAAGACGGAGAACATAGTCTGCCGAATTCAAAGCTTGTACTCGCTGAAAATCGAAGAGGTGTCAGCGGGATTTTCGTTTAACACTCTACAAACAGTCTGCTGACTCAAACTTACATGATGAGCAATAGCTCTTGTACTTGACTCTGGTCTATCAACCACAATGTTCAAAACTTTCTTCCAGGCTTGGACTGCGTGCAGCTCTTCGTCGATCAGCATTATGTCTGGTGACGTGGAACGAACGTGTTTCACGAAGTTGACGATGTATTCACTGAAATATTTTGTGATCCAGCATTCGTCGATTAGAAAACTGCGTGTGATACATTCCTAACGTAGTTTTGCCGTTACCATTCATACTGTCGTACATGCTATGCATGTCTGCATTTTCGGCATACGTCAAATCTCCCGTCGTTGACGTCAGCACAATTGAGAATGGCGCTTTCCCCTACTGAGGTGCATCCTGTTGAACGGCGGCTAGACATCTACTACCCCCAAGCGGCAACGCAACCAGACGATAACTCCATTTCTCTCTTCTTTTCTTTTTCCTGTTTACGCCTCACCGCGTCACTTGCGCCCATACATTCCTATACAAAAAATTACTGTTACAATGTCCTGTATCTACCCTCAAATTTTATACCATGAATTCGGGATCATTTGTATAGATCCGCCAGCTTTCACTTGCAATTATTCTAATTTTAGAACAATTCCATAATCAGATCAAACAACAGTCGCCTTTTAAAGAAACTAGAAAAGTGCATTGGGCTTAAGAAACCTATAACTCCATTGGGAGAAATTCAAGTATTGATCAAGGCTTTATAATTGGCGTTCGTCTGGACAAATCTCGTAAAAAAGTGTTTTATGTCCCGTGGGATTTGGAGGTTAGTAATGGAAAGCCGACACATTCAATTGGTCTTTTGACATGCTTTATGGGCCAATGGTGTTGGCAGACGATTTATTTAATTCAATCGTATAAAAGAGGGTGTTCGCTTGAATTGTTTCATTCACGACCCTCTGGAGTGTTTTAAAGTAAAATAAAAATCGAGATTTTCATTGTTCCGAACGTTTTCTGCGTGGTTTTGCTCGTTTTATTTATGATCTCGAATAGGATGGAATTCAGTGAAACGTTACATTTTCTAAAAGAGTGCGTAAGTTTATTTGCAGATAAAATTGTTGAAAATGTTATAAATTTGAAGTAATGAAACAAAAACGTTTTCTTGTATGTCTTAAAAAAGAAGCTTGAAAATTAAATTTAAAATAAACTTAAAAAATGTTTCGAAATGAAGAATGCACGATTGACAGTGGTATGTTAGAGCTATTTTCACCTTAAAAATGGAGTACATTCGCAAATCAGCCCGAATTTGATTTTTCTTAATATTCATTGTCATTTATTGTCCAGTTAATTTATTGAATGAGTCTAGTTATTTTTCTAAACATTAATATTTTTTCTCTGCATAGTCTTTTTAAATTCTGTTACTATCCTAACTGACCAATTAAATTACCTTATATGTCCCTATGTAAAGTGAAACTAATTTTTGTAAATCTAACATATTTAAAAGATTTCCATAAATATGAAAATGAATTTAAAATGAAAATTAGAAGAAAGACATTTTCGACGTAATTGCATTTGCGTTTGTTAAGAAATATGAAAATAATCATTATATCTTTCAAATCTACCAAAACAAGATATCCGCAGTCAAGAAGAAGAAGCTGAAATCAATAAAAACAGAGCAGATTCTGTCTGTCAGTTTTCTGTCAATAGTACAATACTTTTCATTATTCATAGGAAATATAACTGTAATTTTTATTTATTACTTTTCATCTTCGTCATTGGGTGGCTAACTAATAATAATTTGTGAATGTGCGAGGAAAGTCAAAAAGTAAAGGGGCCTTTGCAATTTATCTTTCGAAGGTTTGGCAACACCCTAGTAGCCAGCGGTGAATGAGGGGTAACCGTCAAAACTTTTATGCGACATGTTACTCGTCTTCCTTCGTAATCGTTGGGATGTAGCAGACCATTCAACATGGAAGCTCCATTAACGATTTGCACCAAAGAGGAATGAAGGGCAGTGATTTGCTTTTTCTTTGCGGAAGGTGTGAAACAAGCGGAAATTGTTCGTCGCCTGCAAGCGCAGAATGGTGGCAGCTGTTCATTGTGAAGCAAGATCTACGAATGGATAGAGAGCTTCAAACTGGGAAGAACTTTTTTATAAGAAGACGAAAGAACGGGCAGTCCTTCAGCGTCAACCACTGAGGACAGTGTGCGTCGTTAAGTGAATGAAGGTATGGCTAGTACCGACCGCTGAATGAGGGGTACTCGTCAACACTTCTATACAATGTGCTTTCTTCCTTAGTAGTTGTTGGGATGTAGCAGCAGATTGAACATGGAAGCTCCATTGTCGATTTGCACCAAAGAGGAATGAAGGGCAGTGATTTGCTTTTTCTTTGCGGAAGGTGTGAAACAAGCAGAAATTGTTCGTCGCTTGCAAGCGCAGAATGGTAGCAGCTGTTCATTGTGAAGCAAGATCTACGAATGGATGGAGAGCTTCAAACTGGGAAGAACATTTTATAATAGGACGAAAAAAACGAGCAGTCCATCGGCGTCAACCGCTTAGGACAATGTGCAAGTCATTAAGTGAAGGAAGGTATGGCTAGTATCCAGCGTAGATACAAAAAGCAACAAAAAGCGACTCCCTTCCCTCCTTTCCACCTTGGTGCAGATCGACAGGGGAGCTGCCATGTTGAACGATCTGCTACACTCCAACGACTACGAGGTAAGACGAATGACACGTTGCGTAGAAGTGTTATCGACTACTCATGATTCAAAGCTGGATACTAGCGCTATTGCCAAACTCTGGAAGGAAAAAGTGAAAAAGTCCTTTACTTTTTGATTTTCCCTCGCATATGAAACAATTTGATCAATTTGATTTACAGAACTAAATTAAACTTTTTAAGCCCCTATGGCTGTTTTTTGATATCAACAACGTTGTATTCGGGGGGGAGGGGGGAAAGGAATCATAATTTAAATAGAACGTGGATTTATGCGAATGATTCTCAAAAATAATATCTCTCTCTTTCTCTCTTTATGTCTATACAAATAAATAAAATTGAAGTGTCTGTTTGTAATCTTAAATAAACAACTTTTTACTAAATTATTTTAAAAGTATATATGGTACTTATATAAAAAAATATATTTTTTAAATTTTTGTCTGTTAATCTGTCTATTTGTTCCGGCTAATCTCTGAAACGGCTGGACAGATTTTGACTGGACTTTCATGGGCCGATAGCTGATGTTATAAGGAGTAACTTAGGCTACTTTTATTTTAGAAAAAAAATTAGAATTCCGTGAAAGCAAAATTAATACCAATGAAATAATGCAGAATATCCTATTCAAGTAGGGAAGTACGTATTATTATATCTATGAGATAATACGGATGTTTGTATATATGGCCTCGCTTCACTCCAACACCATTCAACCGATCACTATGAAAATTGGTATGTATATGTATTTTTATAGAGAGGTTTTTTGTGCTATCCTCTTTGTTGCAGCTCCCCACCAGGGGGTGCTACAGCATATCAACTTTTGCACCATTCAATCAATCGACAAGTTGTCTACATGGTAGCCAAAAATGATGCCAACTTGGCTCTTTCGCCAACATTCACTTTGTTTCCATTAATCGTTATTATAATGTAAGGAACGGCGTTGCTTCCGAATATTATAATTTTAACATAAAACAAATACAACAGAAAATAATATTAATGTTTCACACATCCAGATATAAATTATTTACTCTATTTTAAGCATTCATTACACAAAATTTGTTATAATATGTAACTTTTGCTGAGCAGAGATCAGCTTAGGAAGGTGTTTTCAAAAATTGACCTACCAGGGAGTTACGGGGGGTTATAAATAAAAAAACCTTTTTATCACCTATTAGACTTACAGACTTAAAATTTAACAAATATGATTTTTTGTTTAGCTGAGATATTAAAAGCTTTTCTTCTAATTATTTTTTTTTTAATTTTTATGTATAATTCACGTAAAATTAAATCATTAAAGACTTCTTTATCCTTCAATCTGTATTGTTTAATTGTTCAATTCACCCATGCGATAAACGTGTATACCAGGTATATAGGTGAAAAGGTACTCTCTAGAGGAGTGAACTACTAGGCATAAAGACTTGAAACTTGACGGGCATGTCTCTTTTGTGGAGTTGAGATATTTAAAAACGGTTTTTGCGAAAATCAACTCCCGAGGAAGATTGTGTGGGTGCTATTGACAAAACAAATACTGTTTTTAAGCCTAATAGACTTACAGAATTTAAATCTGGCAAGCATGTTTATTTCGTTGAATAAAGATACGCTAAGAACTATTTTTTGGAAATCGTCTTCCACAGTGGCGTAAAAGATAATACATTATATTTGACTTTGAAAATATTTAGAGACATCGACAGACTGATAAACTTGGGAGATATCAGGTGTTTCAGCAATATTCTTTTATTTGATTTTGCTATTTTATTTGCAAAATCTTTCTTTCCTTGAAGTTCAGTTTGTGATTTAACTTAAATAATTCAAAATATTCATCAAGTTTTGATCTTATTAATTTTTTATCCTTCTACCTCGATCATTATAGTATTTAATTCTTCAATCGTGTCAAGAGGGAGTATCTTATACTGTATACATAAGTATATGTATGTGTGAATGTATATTTGTGTATGTGTGTGTAATGCATTAAATGACTCTACTGTGATCATTTAGAAGATCAAAAGAAGATAAAACTTGATCATCATGTGTTTTAATAATCTCTAAAAACAAATAAGGCTCACTGTTATTTTAAGATAGGTAAAAAGATATCATAGTAATTTGATATTGTCATTTCTCTAGAGTTGTAAGAAAAACACACACACAGCTAAAATAAAATTCAACGCTTTGTATCATCTGGAAGTATTTAAGAAGACTGAATCTATATTCTAATAGGACTTTTCACATTAAATCTATCATGAAATCCATAGCATTGTCTAAGTAAGCAATTCCATTCTCCCAAAATTTGTCATATATATATGAGTATATCGTGTGTGTTACATATATGTACCCATAATTATTTTGCATGAGCATAATGATAAGAAAATTAACACTGACAGAAAACTTATAGGCGGAACAGGCTACATTTTTAAATCATTTAAGTTTCGCAAGATTCTACAGATTTTGGAAATATTTCCACACAAGCTAAAGCAAGAAGATAAATAAAAATATTTACGATTTTATGCATCTCTGTACTAAACTCAAATGTAATTACACCTAAGTCTGTGCCCCGTCAAATTTCATTATGCATATCGCCTTCAAGCATAATGTAAATGTTAAGATGTGATAGGTTTACCAAAATTAGTTTATGCATAACGCCGTTTTTAGTAATTTGGTCGATAAACGATCGATGGAAGTGAAGAATGCAACAAATTTTTAAAAAATGTTTTAAAATCCTGCTAATGACACGAAAAATATAAAATTTACTTGGAAATCAAATTATCTTTAAAATTTAGCCATAAGTACTCCAACCTTTTTTTTATGTAAGAATGATTATAATTTCTAATTATACTGTGAATCATGGAATTTATAAGATAAAAACAATTTTCGTGTTTTTTAAATTTTTGTTTTGATCTTTTTTTTCAATTTAACATTTCTTACTCTTTATCATAAAAAAAAATCTCAACATTTATAGAACTACTTCATTCCTTAAGCTTTTTTTTATTCGCACACATGTAGCATAAAAAATTTTTCTTTATTCAACATACACTGAAAATCGTTTTACTCGAAATTGAGGGAGCTGAAAGATTTTTTCGTGTTAAGGCTATTGCAGGAAAAAAAACATATATTCAACAAAATTAAGTTTATTATAGTACATTTTATTAACATAGATATGTATCTATGTACGTATTTAATAAAAGTCAATGAAACAAAAACATTTACAAGAACATAGTAAAAGTTTTATTACAAAATGTTCAAGATTTTTTTGAAAAATAAACCCTAAATTACATATAAGTTTTTGGGAAAATAATCTGATATTTTTTATTTCATCGTATTTTTAAACGTCACATTGTCATCAGATTGTTCGATGTCGTCCATTTTGTTATTATTTCAATATTGGAATGTGCGTCTAAATAAATGCGCTTACTTTTCATGGTGTTCCTCATTTCGGATGGTGCGGGAACAAGGGTTGCATTATTCATTTTATTTTTGTTGTCGTAATCTGCATAAATTATATTAGTTGAGCTTTGAACACACTCCAAAATGTCCTGGTCTGCTATAATTGGGACTGCACACATTATTACTATCTATTGCAGAGGCAACCAACCTTGCGGCCCACTTCGGAAAACATCATAATCCTGCTAGCCGTATATAAAAATATGTATCTTTATATTAGATCTGGACCCATTACAAACTTTTATTGGATTAAAACAGAGGCAACGTGATAAAATAGAAACAGTTAATAGGATTTATTTCTTACGAAACACAAAACTAATAACAAAAATATTGCACAAAATATGAGCATTTTGTATAGTTATATTGAATGTCGCGGAATTAAAAATTAATCAAGGGTGACCGCGAGTTGGCCACCCTTGATCTGCTGTAATGCATTCTTTCAATAATACAGTAAGACAGTCCGATAATGCAGAAGCTTTTTCAAACATTTCATTAAGGTATGCGACTACGTTCGGAACCGTGATTTTAAAAAAGCGCATGAATGGATAATATTTATGATATTTAGTGTCACTTAGATTAGAAAACGTATATAAAATTGTTTTAAAAATAGTATTGCAATAAAAAATTATTTAAAGTATCCGACTACGTTCGGAAACATGATTTTGAAAAAGCGCATAAATGGATAATTTTCATGATATTTAGTGTCACTTAGATTAGAATACATGTATACAATTGTTTTAAGAACATTATGACAAAAAACAATTATTTAAATACAATACTTTGGCAAAAAATTAACTTAGAATAACCTTTTTTTCCAAATGTTCTCCTTTTGTCAAAAATGCTTCTATTGTATTAATATTTTGCCTGTATATAGCTCAGACCTCTGTACAGAGGCTCAACTATGATTTTTTAAACATTCAAATTATTTTCAGAGTTACAACCATTTGAAATAATTATCGGCGTATTTTCTTAAAATTTCTCCCTTCTGTTTTTGTAAAACATGGATAAACCGACTTCCGAGTTATGCATTTCAAAAATTCTAGTTCAGCCTCTGTACAGAAGTATGAGCTGAATACAGGCAAAATATTCATACAATAGGAGCATTTTTTACAAAAGGAGAACATTTGGAAAAAAGGTTATTCTAAGTTAATTTTTTGCCAAAATATTGTATTTAAATAATTGTTTTTTGTCATAATGTCCTTAAAACAATTGTATACATGTATTATAGTCTAGGTGACACTAAATATCATAAATATTATCCATTTACGCGCTTTTGCAAAATCATGGTTCCGAACGTAGTCGGATACCTTAAGTATAATATTTTGACAAAAAATGAACATAGAATGACCTGTTTTCAAAATGTTCTCCTTTTGTGAAAAATGCTTCAATTATAATAATATTTTGCCTGTATATAGCTCAGACTTCTGTACAGAGGCTCAACTAGAATTTTTGAAAAATTCACATTATTTTTAGAGTTACCACCAATTGAAATAATTATTGGCGTTTTTTTCTTAAAATTGCTCCCCTCTGTTGTCGTAAAATATGAATAAACCCACTTCTAAGTTATATATTTCAAAAATTCTAGTTACGCCTCTGTAGAGAGATGTGAGCTATAGACAGGCAAAATATTATTATAATAGAAGCATTTTTCACAAAAGAAGAACATTTTGAAAAAAGATTATTCTAAGTAAATTTTTTGCCAAAATATTGTATTTAAATAACTTTTTTGTCAAAATGTCCTTAAAACAATTTTGTGCATGTATTCTAATCTGATTGGCACTAAATATCATGAAAATTATCCATTTATGCGCTTTTGCAAAACTACGATTCCGAACGTAGTCCGGATACCTTAAATAACCTGGTCACGTAATCTCTATCATTGTTCGAGCTAGGTTTATAGACAGAGCCGAAATAATATGAGTGTATCTGGACAGCGCAAATGCACCAAAGCCTTTGACGCAATTTCTTATGCAATATGGAAACTAAAATGATTGCATATATAGCTGTATAATTTCTTATCCCTCTATTAGTCAATCTATTTTTGCGGATCACATTTTTTTACAATTTGGATAATTTTTACTTTTGGTTTGTTGGGTTAAAGTGTAGTATACGCAAGGGCCACCTGGCCAAGTTATTTTTTTTTGCCACTTAGCGGTCGTCAAGGTCTTTATTCGGCGATGAGTTTTTTTGGCGACCGGATTCGATAACCAAGCTACATAATTTAACGGTAGATGTTCCAAGAAATTAAAAATTGTAATTTTGAAATAAAAATGAAGGGATATTAATGTGAAATAAAAAGAAATATTTATAAAGATATTATTAATGTATGAAATTAAAAATTGTATTTTTTTAAGCAAAAGAAATTTTAAATTAGAATATTTCAGAAGTAGGCTTACCTGCGTTCAAGAGAGTTCTTCCAAAGAAGGGTATATTTCTTTCACTAACTCTAAAAAGGCAGTAAATAGGTCATTCGGATTGCTGGGTCTTTTCATCTTTCTCCACATGTACTCCTGCAAGCTAAGAATCGAATTGATCCTCACACCTGCGGGTTCTATGCATAGATTTTAATGGCGCTCCATGAACCCTCGATGGAATTTGTGTGAACGCCCGTTTTTGGATCTTTGAAATACATACTGTGATTGACTGAAAGATGAAGGAAATCTTCATTTTCCAGTCAATCGTAAGCTTTCCAACAATCCAATATGACGGTTGTACCTTCCTTTGTGTTGCTCTTGATCGACTGGAGAAGAGCTTCGTCATATCCTGAACCACATGAAAGAAGCACTTATTTGATGACCTTTCAATTTCTCCAAACACCCAGATTCCATTCACTCGTTTGCCTCTGTTGTACTTCATTTTGCCGAACATGCTCTCCTATTTCTACAATCACATCAGGTTCTCAAACCATCAAACTTCGTACATATGTATTCTTCTCTACAAAAACTCATCCAAAACTGAAACCGTGACTATTTCCTTCGTAACGTTAAGTTCATAAGAAATAAATTCACGGTTGGCATTTCACACCCACATATTCGTTAAATTTAAAATTTCAAGCATGTATACTGGGCTTATTCTCTTCAAATCAGCTATTCTGTCTTACAGATCTCTTCATGCAATGCCCATTCGCACCTCTCTTTCGGCATTTTCAAATGCATCCTTCGCTCGAATTCTTGATCATATGCATAGCCTTCTTGCAAGCCGAACATTCAGCACTGGCAGCAATCAATCCTTTTCCCACACACCACTGTATTACATTCTATTTTCTCTTTTGTTCCAAATCATAAAAAATGCAAATCGTACTTTTCAGGCATACTCTTCAGGATAAGTCGAAGGAAGAAACAAAAAAGCAGGAAAATGGAATATTAAAAATAGGTTTAAAAAATCTGTGATATCCTGTACTGACGAAAATAATTCTCAAAATGAAAAATAAATTAAAGATGGAATAGTTAATTTGAAAACCGTCTGCTCGTGTTGAAATTATCCGCAATTTTATTAATTAACCAATAGCAATTTTTTAAAAAGAACACGTGACCTTATCTGCATAAGACAACAGATTAAAAATCAAAGGTTACCAAATCAAACAGTGTGCCAGAATGAATTCGTTATCTCACCATGACAAAATTAGATAAAAATCGTCAAATCCAAAGTGCCCTCCCCTTATACTATACTTGAACCGGTTTCTTGTTATTCATTTATTTTATTTTTTACTTATTTATTTATTTATTTTTGTAAATGGGTTTTATTATCTTCTTTTTTTATTTTAGTTAGTTAATTTTACAAAAAAGGTTCGTGTGATCATGAACTCATACTCCTTATGAAAATTGTTATCATAAATGGAGTTTGAAATGAATTTGGTAAACACAGACTAAAGAGTACTTAAGTATACTCGCAACCTAATTGCGACATTTTCTGAAACGAAGGACATGATTGCCAATTTAACGCATACAGCCCATGCGAAATTGGGCTTGCTAACTTGGCGAGTTATCTTGAACTTTGGCAATTGTTGCGATAGTACGTAGGCACCGACTTAAGCTGCTCGTTTTATAATGAAGTCTTTATTCAGTCTTACTTTTTGAAAAGGCGTTTAAGAGTAAGAACAATTTATTATATAAGTATTGCCCTTATGAGTACAAGAAAATTATTCTTAAAATATACTTTTAAAAACCCACATATGTTGACATACTTCATACTTATTTTGAAAAAGCAAGAATTTAAATTTAGGTGAATTAATGTGCAAATTATATATATAACTTAAGGTTATGTTTCTAATATTTTACGCTTTTTTTTTCTTTAGGCAGAGCGAAATTGAATATATTTTAATGAAATTTACATAATTTCATGTATCTGTATTTTACAGTCATTTTTACTTCATTATAACATGGAGGTGTACCTCCTGTCCACCTAATGGCTGACCAACCCCAATTATACAACTGTTCATACCCATTGCTCAAATTGTAAAACTGTAATTTACGTGTATTACGTAATTCTAAATTTTTGAGTCTTTTACAAAAAGCTCATTTTAATATATATTAGACATCATTATAAATATTTCATAAAAAATTTACATACCTGTGAACAGTAGTTTCTTAGAAAAGGTACGTCGCACGTTAAAATTTACATTTTCAGATAAATTGATTTTAATGTATACAGTGAGACTTCTAATCTTCTAGGAAATAAAAAAATAAAAGGCTCAATTTAAAATAAAAGATACATGCTTTGGTTTGTATCAGACGTTACCCTTTTAAGCAAAAACGAAGTACTTTGTTTACATTTTTCGCCATTAAAATGGACGTGGCCCAGATTCAACAATTATTTAAAAATAGGTTTTAAGGGCTTCTAAATACCCTAGAGGTTAAAGTAAGGTATTCTTAGAAAGGTTAAAATCTGTACAATTTGAAAATGTAAAAATCTCAAATTGTCAAAAAAAAAAATAAGATTTTAGCTTTCCAACACCCCTTGAGGCATTTAAAGCGTTTTATTTCCTGCTCTGTTACATCTAACCGTTTCACCCTGCTTGTAGAGAAAACTTCGAGAAAGAAATAAAAGTCCCTTTCAAAGAATTTGACAAAAATTTCTAGTTCCTTGCCCAGAGCTGTCAGCGTTCTTTACTTTAGACCTGCCACTGATCATGCCTATTTACAGATTTACCTGCATAGAATGGGAATGGCAGATCGAAATTCTTGCCCACTTTGTGAATAACGCAGTGCTTCTCAAACTTTCTATTCTTGCGATCCAATATTCAATCATAATTTTCATCGCGCCCCCATCCGTGCAATAACAATGTATTGAATTCAATAATAATATAACTTGACCTAAAGCTACAATACGACTTTAATTATAAACCGTTCAAATTATCAGATAAGTACTAAATTTTGTATATATTTTTATGGCATGTCCATAGGATCCGATTGGGAATTAGCAAACTTGTTCTTAACTTAGTACTATTAAATTAATTATGAAACGCATTGTACAGTACTGATACATTTATAAGTGTATTATATCGGTGTAAATGTGTATTTTATTTTTTAATATTTCAGAATGTCTTTTGTTTTGCTTCCTTTCAGTAAATTAAGGGGTTTTTTTTAAATAATCTTTTGTTTTCGACTTTTCGATATACTCGCTCCCCTTGTAGGGTTACCACGTCCCTCTAGAGGGCGCGCCCTACAGTTTGAGACTGGACTGGACTAAGGCGTTCCTATAATTGAAGATTACTTTAGTATATGACCTGCTGTTCTAAACTGTCTTTCTTTGAGAGTTATTGACTGTGTCTTATTGGTGACTGTTTTTATCAGTTCTTCACTGTGTTGAGCTACTCGTTGACTTATAACTGAAACATAGAAAATGAAAATAGAATAAAAATATTAATAATTTTGTTAAGACTGACAAATATATTAAAAGCTGAAATATAATTTCAGTGCAGAGAATTTCAACATAATGCAATACGATAATAATTACAATATGTGTTTTTGATGTGAATTTATTTTCTCCAATAAAACACATTCTAACTTAAGCACGTTCTTTTTTCCTGAATATATGAATTTTAAAAGCAAATTGTATTGTGTTGCGTATACTTTAAACACGTATTTATTCTCATGCACTTTTTTTTTCAGTCTTGAAAGATCGACGGACCAAGTCATCAAGCCCATCAACACGGAAGCACTGACCAAGTGGGTTGGCCACATACCTGACGATGTGGTCAGGGATATGCCGTCTCTTGCTCCTATGCTGATAGCCCTGGGCTACGATCCCAGGGCAAATCCCCCCAATTATGGACAGCCAGACTCTCTTGTGATCAAGAACACTTTCGATTTAAAAGTAAACAAGAAGTTATGGGAGGCGCGTGAAAGACAAGTGGTTGAAAAAAGAGAGAATATTTGGCGATCTTGGCTGCAGAAACCGAGGACTAAACCAGGATCTACAACGAGTGTAGCAACCCTTGAGAATTCCACTTTAATTGAGACAGAAGCATCTAACAGCAGTAATTTATTTGATGTACGTATGCAGATTGTAGTCAATGACAGTAACGTGGAGCAAGAAACAAGAGGATTATAATGTTCATATCACTTTTGGAACTCACATTCTGTGATTGAGATAATGTGTAGTTAAGAGTTGCTGTGTAAGAAAGTTGTGTATAAAGAAAATTTTTAGATTTGTTTCTCATTTTTGGTATCCCTTTTTAATATAAAAATGCATTATTTGTATTATGTAATTAATATTTTCTTGTCTTTCAAAATGCAATGAATATAATACAGTATTAAATTTTATATAAAAGGAATGCGAGTGGGAATCAGATATAAATGAGTTTTTCTTATAAGATTTTTTCTAACATATTATTTACCCAAACTAAACTTGTTCTTTCAATTCCTACTATCAGTTCACTCTCTCCCTATATATACAGAGTTATCAGAAATTAATGACCCGATTACAAATTTTAATACTTCCCAGATGAATAAATAAAAAATTATCATTTGTCACTTGTAAAGATAAAACATGAAATTTTGAGCTTGTAATATAGTTTTTGTCAAATATGTGGCAACAATGTTGTAATTGTGAACAGAAGTGGAAATAGCGTCGCAGCGGGGGTAGGCACATTTTGTGTACTCTCGTTAGCAAAAAGTCTGTCAGTAATCACGATTCAGCGTGAGTTCTGGAGAAAGTACAATATAAATGCACCGACATCTAAGAGTGTAAGATGGTGTAAACAGTTCAAGGAAACTGGATGAATGTGTAAAGGCACAAGTCCAGGGCGACCAGGTTCGCAATGGGGACTAAGGGAAGTCACATTGAGCATTTGTGAAAACAAATTTTACTTTACGTCAAGAAACATTATGTATGAAAAAAAATTCATATTTTATCTTTACAAGGATCTCTTAATTATCGTTTTTTGTTCATTCATCTGGGAATTATTAAATTTTTTAATCGGGTTATTCATTTCTGCTAACCCTGTCTTTATTAATATATACATATGTGAGTGAGTGAATATTAAAGTCACACTGTTCAGCTACACGAGTGCTTTTGGGAGCGGACCTCGTAATTTTGAACCATGGTCAAGTGACGAGGAAGATATTTGAGCTGGCACCTCCTTCTCCTAATATATACATATTGTTACGTAGATCCGGGTTCGAGGATTTTAGGCAAAACAATCAGAAATAAAATGAACAGTTCTTTAAGAGAGATGCGAATTTATTATCAAAAATCCAATCTTTTAAATACAGGATTCAGCAGCAATATTCACAGAGTAAATCTCCGAAGATCTTCACACCTTCAACAACAATCAAACACAATCAGCAGTGTTTAAAACTACGTGCGTTAAAGATTATTCACAAGCACAGCCGAGCTAATCGCTAGTCAAAACAATGCTCATTACTCGCTGGTTTAGTCAGACTGCCTGCCGTTCCGGCGAGCATCTCTATTTGTAGGCGTGGCAGAAACTTCCAGAAATATAACCGCTCATGTCATAGAGCGTGACGTTAGTAAACCTCTCCAAAAATTTCCTGAAGAATCCAGAAAGTTCCGAACTCGCCAACATGGCCGCCAATGACACCAAAATGGCCGCCAACTTGGTCGCCAAAAATGATGCCAAGATTTCACCAAGCTCTCTTTGAATCACCATTATGATGTAAGGGGTGGCATTGCTTGTGAATAGTACAATTTTAACATAAAATAAATATAACAGAGTAATATAAATGGATTAAACATCCAAATACAAATTATTTACACTATTTACACAAAATTCGTAACACTATGTATATATTGTTACGTTGATCGGGGTTCGAGGATTTTATGCAAATTAGTATCAAAGAAGAAAACCAGTTATTTAAGAGCGATGAAAATTTATTGTCAAAAATCCTATCCTCGAAATACAGGATTCAGCAGCAATATTCACAGAATAAATCTCAGAAGATCTTCGCACCTTCAAAAGCACTCAAGCACAATTATCAGTGTTTAAAATACACATATGCAAAAGATTATTCACAAGCACAGCCGAGCTAATAGGTAATCACGGTCGAGGCAAGTTTACTAATCGCTGGTTGAAACAAGACTGATTCTCGTTTCGGCGAGCATCTCTATTTATAGGCCAGGCGGAAATTTCGAGAAAAACCCACTTACTTCATAGAGCGTGAAATTAGTGTATTTCTCCACAAGTTTCTAGAAGAATACAGTGTGTCCCGAACTGGCCAACATGGTCCCCAATCTCGCCAAATTGGCCGCCAACATGGTCGCCAAAAATTATGCCAACTCGGCACTATCATCAAGATTTCGCCAAGTTCACATTGAATCACCACTATAGTGTAACGGACGGCGTTGCTTGTGAGTATTACAATTTTAACTTAAATTAAATATAATATAGAGTTAGATAAAGGCATTACACATCCAAATACAAATTATTTACACTATTTTGCACAAAATTCGTAACAATATATATCTTGTTTAAATTTTCAATCGTCAATAAAATACTTTCTATTCACCCATTCAAGTTCAAATACACTTTTTTTAAACTTGTAGTGGATGGCACTTGATGTTAAAACAGTTTTTGAAAATATTAATTCATAAATTACATTAAAAAGTTAATGAATAGTAACAAACACAAATAATGGCCTAACAGCATATATAGAAAGAAAATCCATTCGTTGTGTCCCTGTAGCGTAATAGATTGCGTGTTGGACTTCTCATCCAAAGGTCATGGGTTCGATTTCCGCCCGGGATGGCCTAATTTCTGAGAATGTGATTTCTTTTTCACTATACTATTTTCTTAGAATAATTAAATTTGATTAATGAACAAATGGTAGCAAACAAACCAAAAATAGTCCAACACCCTATACAGAAAGGAAAATGGAAACTTGCAAGAAAAATCGTTTTCTATTTTGTCACTTAATAGTGGGATTCTGCCCTATGTATATACATATTTATATTAATTTTAACTATTTAATTAAAAGTAACTGAAATAATATTTTTCTTTGTTGACCTAAGTAGGAACTGACTTTAAAAAATTATGTTGCTTGCTTTTAATGCATTCCTTTTAACAGGTTGCTTATTGTTCTTGTACAGTTGTGTTGATAGTTAATGATGTGATGTAGAAATAGATTATTCACAGGGAGAGAGAGCGAGTTATATATTAACATGCACTATAAAGCAACACGAGGGTTATTGGTGAGGGACCTCACAACTTTGAATCTAGGTCAAGTGACGAGGATGGCACTCTGTCTACGAACTTCCACACCACACCAACGGGAGAACGTTTGAGCCTCGACATATTTAACGTGCATACGCCTCCTCTAAACGGCAGATCTTCATTCACAGTCACAAATTGTGAAAAAATGACTATAAATTATTTAGCATGGAATTTTAAGTAATTTCCATGGTAAGTCGCGCAAATAAGAGAAACGCACCACAGCAAATAAAATGGAAAAAAATTTGCATTCTTAAATAATTAACGATTGTCTTGAAAAAATCTATTTTTTTCGTTAGAAAGAAATGAATGATAATTAAAAATTAGTTACCCCAATAAAATGGTCACTACTTCACTGTTATCTATTATCACTAATAGTTACAATTACAAGTAGAAAGAAAAGATACCTCGCCATATTCGCATCGGCAGCAAAATTAATAGATTTGATTGCTCGACTGATAAAATTTGTCGCTAAAGCTTAAATATATTATCCTTAAATAATTGAATTTCTTATCAAAATGGGAAATGACCGGGCCACTCAAAAACGCCCGCTGGGCTGCATGCGACCCCCGGGCCGCAGGGTGAGTATCGCTGGACTAAGCACTAATGAAATTGCTAATTTGTTGTGATAATTTTCTGAGAATGAATCGGATGGTGCTGAGCTGTCTTGTTCTAATTTAGATTCCGTTTGAGACATAAGATTGAATGAAAGTGACTTCAAAGAATTTGAAGTAAGTACAGATGAAATAAATAATATTCCAGTAAATCCAGATATATATATCGCTAGTGATAAGCTCAGAATTTCTACCGTATAATAGTAATGTTCTGGCAGATTTGCGACTCGAAATGTTTTGCGATAAAGCAGTGGTCCAACAAGCTTCGCGTAACATAATGTCAACGTCATTTTTTATGTTATAGTGTCATGATATATGATATTTACATGAAATAATATTAAAAGGCCTAAAACTGTAAATCCTACTGAAAAGTAGTCCGCAATTATTTAGTTATTACAATTATTTCATATATTTTGCATACCGGTGTTAAAACGACACCAGAGTGGACGTTTAAGGTAATTGTAGTCCCAGACGTTTTAGTGTTAATTCAAATAATTCTTCACGTTCAAAGCTATTTCTTTAAAAAATTTAGACTATTAAATTTTTTAACGGTACGCACAATTCTGTAAAGTAAAACTAAATTGCATTTTAAAAATAATAAAAAAATCAATTAACTAAGCAAACTACTTTTAGGAACACTTAATGAGTGAGGTACTTCAGGTATTTGCCTTGTGAATAAGAGAGCTTGTTTTCATAATTTTTAATTAAAAAGTGGATTAATTTGTTCTTACGGAGAAAACTGAGTGATGCTTTAGCAAAAATCGTTATTTTTTAGAAGTGTCAATTCTAAAGATCTGTGGCAAACTTATATGACACCATAACATAAAAATTAAATTAAAAATTCACTGCCTTTGTAAAATGAAACCAAATTTAAACAGAATTCATCTTCTATTACAAAGAGCGATTAAAAGTTATACATACACAATAGAAAAATATATTGAAAAAAAACCTAGGGACATGAATACGCAACTGAACCGAACTCAGTGGTTCAACAGCTCATGATGTTCAAGGCCTACTGAGCCTATCTCAGTATACTTAACCGTAGGTGCTGGGGTGCATGTGCAAGTATTAGTCAGTGGTCAGTTTGACGAGAAATCCCCCAGTGTTCAGTTCCGAGCCAAGCTTGGTATTCATTTATTGACCCACTGAAGGGATGAAAGGCTGAGTCGACGTTTCCCAACCCGGGATTTGATCTCCAGACCAGCGGAGTGGAAGCGCGATACACTACCACTCAGCCACTGGGCTTCGAAGACCCAACTACCATTTAGAAATGGCTCATCTACGCATCCAACACATTTCACTTCTCGAGATGAAAAGGAAGCAAAAATGTATTGCATTTTATTTCCATGGTTATTGTGCCTCTAAGAGAACTATTTCCACAGTCAGCTTCATTAGGAAAATGCAATATTTCCTCCAGCTTCATCGGTATACTCAGAACAATATCGATTGACATTCTTTCACAAAAATACCCGCAGGATCTCCAACTCATCCAATTATGGCAACAGCTATTATTACTAACTCATCGTCAGATCCATTGTGAATGTTATATACAGGGTATCCCAAAGCTCAATGTCAAGCGAGAGCAAATTGAAAGGGGGAAAGGATCATATCAAATTTGGGTAAATAAAAAAAATTATTATTTAATTAATTATCTATGAGTAGCATATCTTTTAATATGTTACAAATTGACACCCTCCGTCACATCATTAGGTACTGTGACAGTACATTTCAAAATTTTACAATGATTCTTTCACTAACGGGATCTTATATAGCCATGTCATTAACCCAGTGTTTCTCAAACTGCGGGGGGCATGATAACTCTATGATAAGGGCACGAGCATACATTGAAAAGTCAAAGCAAAAGATTATTTTTAAAAATATTAGTTTACTACAAGTGAAGAAATGAAATACATTCTGACATAATATAAAAAATAAAATACACATTTACACTAATATAACAAACTTATAAATGTATCAGTACTACACAATGCATTTTATAATTAATTTAACAATACTTTTATAATTACCAGTGACCCATGGATTTGTCATATATAAAATTATACACAAAAATTAACACTTATCTTGATAATATATTTTTTGTATGGTTTATAATTAATCCCTTAACTGCCGATTAAAAGTTACACGATTCACTCCCCAATGCAATGATTTTCCGCGCAGATATGCAAAAGTGATGTATTGAGGAGGAGGGGGGAGAAACGGAACAAATAGGCAAATTCCTCTAAATGTATCAATCCTTTGCAAAAACTGTCAAATAGGCAAATTCTCTGAAATGTATCAATCCTTTGCAAAAACTGTCAAGTTCTATTTTTTGTATTATAAGCCTACGGAATAATTTTATGGATAACAGTGCACAGAAAAGATAGTACTTTGAAAAGACGTATATATACGTCCGGGCAATTAACGCTTTGGCTGAGCGAGACGTTTATCAACACCGGTGGCACTTAATATATTAAAGTTGTATCATAGCTGTAACGTCAAAGTATAGTATTATTGAATTCAATACATTGTAATTTTATGGAGGAGAGGTGCGATGAAAATTATGATTGAATATTGCGTCGCAAACATTGAAAGTTTGAGAAGCACTCTTTACCTTAACCACGGAGTAGATCCTATTAGGGAAAAAAATCCCTATAAAATTGAGAAATTTGTGGTCACTTTACCTATTGATGTGATGGAGGGTGTCAACACACAGATGGTTTCAAAATAAAGATGTAATGCAAATAAAAAAAAATAGCTGTAATTGTTATCTATAAAAATAAAAAAAGTTGTACGAGTATCTTTTGGGAATCTAAACTACATGGGCCATCTTTTGAATAACTTGTCTTGAGTTGTACGGGGTACTTTTCTTTTTATGGAGAATCAAAGTTAGGTGACATCATTTTCTCAAACCCTGACTCAAACAAATTACTTTGATTTTAACTAAAAAAAGCAAGGTATTTTGTCCAACATGAGACTGTGATTAATAGAACGGCTACGTAAGATCACAGTAGTGAAAAACTCTTGGTAAAATTGTGGAGTTTGTGATCATAGTACCTAATGATATGATGGTGGGGTCAGTTCTCCACATTTTCAAAAACATGTTAGTCATCGCTTAACCAAGTGACATGGAATTTGTTTTATTTTCCCCAGAACTAGTATGATTCCCCGCGCCCTTGAGTTTTGGGACATCCTGTGTTGTTAATATATACTTATTCATACTGTATGCTTAAGTACATTTTAATTCAATTATCCAATTATTTCATTTCTCAATAAATTTGTACCGAGCATATAAAAAAAAAATATTATGTGGTAGGTTTTTATTTTAAATCTTGCATGTTCAGTTCAATTTTAGAATGTTTTAGTCTAGAATTATGATTTTTTTAAAATATATATATTCAACACTATTATATAACGGAAATATATTTAAAAAAATTAAGTTATTCACTTGTTTTGATGCATATCAGCAACAAATAAAGAAATGCACGAATATATAACTAACTTTAAACATATAAGAGGCGAATGTTTTAAAAATTGCGTAAGAGATTTTCTGCGTGCATCTGCCAAAAGAGGAAAATTTCTTAAATATTTTGTTCTTATTTTCAAAAGAAATCTTAAGCTGTACGTGACTGGAATGGTAGATAAGCATTATTTTATTTTATATAAAAATATCCGTACATTCTCCATTTCAAATATGTACCATTTCTTTTGACGATCGAGGAAACTCATTATAATGTTTTATTCAAAACTGTGAAAAATGTAGAATAAATTTTAAATAGACTTCAGTAATTCTATTAAATAAATAACTCGTGCAGAATGCATTATATATAATAGTATTTATGTACTCGATCAAAATCTCACGTTAAAAGGTTTTTAATAAGTCTATATAACGGTTCATTTTAATTATTTATATATGTGGATTAACATATTGCTACACACTATTAAATATGTATAATGCATCTATTAAACCTATATATATATTAAATACGACATAATAATGCATTAATGTCAAATATTTATGCAAATTTTCAAAGTAAAAAATGTATATATAATACTCAAAAATAATACAAATATAATAATAATTGCAATACAAATTGTGCAAACAAATATCGCAAATTCTATTCTATTTGCTTTGAAACAAGTTGCTTACATTTTGTAGAGAAAGGCTGTTTGTTGAAATATGATGAATAGTTATAGAATAGTCTAGAATCAGTATTTTTTTTTCAATTCCTACTATTAGCTCGCACTGTCTATATATTTATTTATTTATATATTTGTATACTTATATTTATTTATCTTGGTGGAATTTTCAATCGTTAATAAAATACATTTTAAAGCGCTGAATTGAGCTGAAATTTCATATACAAGATCATTTTGGATGACTACAATAATTTAATATAATTAATAAAATTAATTGTTTTTAAACTAATTATTTAAAAATTACAAATACAGCCACGTTGGCGACTTTGGCCCCTTTTTTTGGACTTGTGTAAAAAACTTGAAAAGTTTTTTTCTCACGTGTTAAAGCATTCATTTGGACTGAATTTAAAAGGACAATACGATACTTGAATGATAATTAAAAAAATTAATTACCACTTAATGTTATGATTCTGTCATATGTATATGCATATTTATATTAATTGTAACTATTAAATAAAAAGTAGCTAAAATAAAATTTTTCTTTGTTGATCTAAGTAGGAATTGACTCTTAATTTTTTTTTATATTATTTAGAATTTAAACTGTATTTGGGCTAATGACCCAAACGATTTACCAAGAAACAAAACATTGCATTAAATTTCCGTGAAAAATCCAGGAAAGTTGATTCGCCATCACAAGATTTTATTTAATATATATTGGTTAATTGTAATTCATCTAAACCACAGACTATTATGTTTTTAGTCGCGGTTTTGATGAATAACTTCCGAGTTTGTAAACATATTTAATATTCGTTCATCAAAAAAACTAAAATGAAATTGTGAACAAAATGATACAAAAACTTTTGCTTTATTTAATTATTAGTTGAAATATGTAAAAACAAAGAAAATTCTTCATTTTTGTTAGTAACGCAGTATTTTTCAATAGTATAATAGGTATGTTAAGCACAGAACTTGAGGTATGGCAAAATATCTTTGAATTTATTCAATTCCCACTATTAGCTCAAGATCTCTTTTATATTTATTTATTTATTTATCTTGGTGAAATTTTTTAATCGTTAATAAAATACATTTTAAAGCGCCAATTGCTGGGAAAATTTTTTGTACATGATTATTTTGGATGACATTACAGTAATTTGATTATAATTAATAAAATTCATTGTTAAATCTAATTATTCAAAAAATTTAAAATACAGTCACCTTGGCATCATTTTGGTGACTTGTGTAAAAATTTAAAAATTTTTTTTCTCCCATTTTATAGCATTCAGTTGAACTGAAATTTTATATCCCGATTTTTTTGGATGACAATACGATCTTTAATGAAAATTTAAAGGGGACATTGATTTCCCAAAAAAATTTTTAATTTAAGGTTTTTTAAAATTTTTTTTGGTTGCCTCCTTTGTATGTTACTATGTTAAGCAGATTTTGTGTAAAATTTTATAAAAAGCTAATGTAATTTTTAGGAAAAATTTGGAAGGGGTTTTTAAAAATGCTACTCCTCCTACAAAAATTTACGTACATGCATAAAATTTGATTTTCAAGTACGTCAAACTATGTATAATAAAATTTGGTATGCGCTTTGCTTTAACATGATTGGTATTCATACAATTCTTTTTTGAATTTTTTTAAAAATTTTAAAAAAATATAAAAAATTCCGAGTTCAATTTTTTAAAAAAAATATTTTTTTTCAAAAAATGTTTTAAACTTTTTTTACATGCTATTAGAAAAGGGGTAAAAATTCCATTGGCGCAATGGGAAAAAACCCGGGGTTTTTAAATAAGCAAACGTTAGTTTATCTTTCTGAGATGGCGTTTTAAAGTTTTGTTTGCCGGGGATGTGAAAAAAGAAAGAAAAGCTATCATAATTCTACCTTTTTAAGTTTAGGCTTTCAAATTTTGGATTTGAAAATATAAAAAAAGGAATTTTAAAAAATTTAGTTTTTTTTTTTAACCAAATTTTTTTGGATTAAACAAAACCCTTTAAAAAAAAAAATTACCACTTAATTTGTGATTCCCCTATGTATATACATATTTATATGAATTATAATTTTTTTAATAAAAAGTAAAAATAAAATGTTTCTTTGTTAATAAAAAAAGGGAATTGTTAAAAAATATTTATATTACTTGTTTTTAAAAAATTTATATACTGGTAGTGTGACTTCATGACCCTAGATTTACTTAAATTTCTGGAGAGGGACCCTCAGAAAAAATTTACTTTTTTTTCCATTTATTTATCATTTTAAATGCAGGGTACTAACCTTTTAAAGTGACCTTTTGCATACATATGACATTTTCCCCAAAAAAACCCGCAAATAAGATTAATGTGGGGGAGGGCAGGCACTACAAGATCAAAATCATTTAAAATGAGGAAAATTTATCAATCTATATTAAATACAAAACCAACGCAAAAAAATAGGGTTTTTTTTCCCGGGGATTGGATAGTTTCGTTTTTTTTCATAAATAAACCCAAACCCCTTTTTACATTCTACTTATAAAAATATGGGTGCCCTTTCACTTTGATAATTTATTTTCTATGACAAAGCTAAAATTTTTTTTTTGGGTATTTTTGTTAAGTGTGGGGTGATGCAAAGAGTTTTATTGAATTTCAATTTATTTGTTTAAAAAATTTTTCAGGTTGCCGTTTTTTGTTTCAAATTTACTCAAACTCTTTTTGGTTTTACTAAAAAAAATATCTGAACAAATAACTGAATTTATCAGAGAATACATCGGATGTATTTAAGAAATTATTCTAACAATTTCTGTATAAATTCATATGTTTATCCCTAACAATTTCATATGTTTATCATTACATATAATGTAAAAAATTTTATAGGATGCTTTGTTTTCTATTTTTCCCTTACCACGAAAAAATTTTTTTGTTTTCAAAAAATGATTTTTAAAAAAAACCATTTTTTTTCATCTTTGAAAGACATTCTCAAGAAAAAGAACCATCGAAAGGTGTGTGCTTAGTGGTATAGTGAAGAGCAAAATTATACTTTTATAAATATAATATTTTCACGACCAATAAAACAAGTTGTTGATGCATGTTTGTTTTTCTCAACGATGTTGTTAGGATACCAATCGTATTGAAACATATATTCTTTAGGTAGTTTGCGCTTGGAAGACATGAGGGTTAATTAAAAATTACCGTAAAATCCGGCGTATAACGCGCACTTTTAACACAAAAAATAAGATCGAAGTTTACGGTTGCGCGTTATACACCGGGTATAAAAATAAGTACTTAAAAAATAATAAATAAGATGAGTATAAAAAAAATTAAGACTTCTACAAAGATCCGAATACTGTTTATTTAAAATAAATGACATTTCTAATGAATTTGAGAGAATTGTGTGTGTAGAGGGAGTGAAGGGATGAAGGGTTGTAGCTCTAGAAGTATATTATTTTTCATAATCTTGGGATAATAACTCGAATAAATGACTTTAAAACATAAAAGTATTGCACACGTACATTTCAGGTTCCTTCGTAAAAAAGAGGGTGCGAGTTATACGGTGAATATATATAAAAAGCAAAAAATACAGCATGAAAGTGTGGGTGCGCGTTATACGCCGGATTTTACGGTAATTTTACCAGTAAAATAGTCGCTGCTCTACTATCATTTGCTGTCACTAACCGTTACACTTACAAAAAGAAAAATAGTTATCTCGCAATTCGACTAGAATGCAAAATTGACAAACTTGATTATTTGGTTGGTAGAAATTCTCACTAAATTTTTTAATGCATTGTTCTTAAATAATGGGCAAGCCATGCAACAAGCAACAAGCCATGACCGGGCCACTCAAAAAGGTCCGGTGGGAAAAGGTTGAGTATCGCTGATCTATAGTATGTATCAGAAATAAAGTTTGCCCATCTAGTTTTCATATACAGTTGAACCTGTTTTTGTGCAGTAGATAGGAACCGCATAAAAATAAACGCACAAAAAAATTTAAAAATTCATAAATTCTTACATAAAACAAACTAATTCATGGAAATACAACAGAAAATTTTTTTTATGCGGTGGATAGGGACCGCATAAAAAAAGTCGCATTTATAAAATATGCCCTTTATTTAAGAAATTTATGTAAGAGTACTTCCATAACAAAACAAATAATTAAATAGTACACATGGAAACACTTTAAAAACATATAGTTTCTCATTGTATACACGGATAAGTTTTCAAAATGTACATACATAACTCATTGATACTCATCGTAATCCAAAGCCCTGTGATGAATAATTTCAAAATCGCTTTCGTGTCACTTGAAAATACAATTTCAATTGATTTATTTTTTGGCAACATAAAGTAAGAGATAAGTTTTTGTGACGACGGTCGGGTGGCCGTTGTTTTTAAATGGGCCCCAAAACCAAATAGGATTGAAGTCCTTTTTGGAATTTTTAAAACTTCCCTTTTAAATTGGGTCTATTTTAAGAAAATGCTTCCAATTTTTGGAAACTATCCCCCGATATTTTTTTTTCCTTTTTCAAAAAATCCGGTTTTTTTGTCCGTTTTTATAATCCACATATTATTGATAAGGGGCACTGTGGAAAGTTTGCCTTCCCAAACAACCCTTTTTTTCAACTGGGCGTTGAGAGAAAAATAACTGAATGCGCGTTGTCGAGGGAACCCCCTTTATAAAAAAAAACAGAGGTCTTGAAAATGTCTCATTTCAGTGGGGAGGGGTACACCCCCGGGATATCACAGAGGGGGCAGGGGGGGCCCCCGGCCCCCGACTTTACACTAAAAAAAGATTTAAGGGAATTTAAAAAAATATTAAAGGCAAAACCTGACTTTCGGGGGGGGGAAAATTTTATCCGTTAACCTGGTAAATGAAAGAAAACATTACAGTGGAGTCAAAGCCATTGAAAAACCCCCAAAAAAAAGTCCAATAAAAACCAAAAAAATAAAATCGCAAAAAAAGACCGCAAAAAAAACAGGTTCCGTACGGGGTCCCTGTCGTGTTTTTCCACTAAATATCGTAGCGATTAAAATTCATTGAAAAAAATAATAAAGCAAGGTTCTTTTTCACACCTTTTGCCTCCCCCTACAACCTCGAAATTTTTGCTTTTCCTCTGCCTCTCGTATTCACTAAATCGTCAGATCAAAATTTTTTCCACTGCCCGCTTCAGCAGTTTTTTCGCTGGTATCTCTCCTCACTGATCCGCAATCACCTTCTCATTCCTCTCTTTAAACCTTTTGGGCGGGTCTTCCTCATCCCCCTCTTTTCGATTGGAAAGCAGGGATCACCCGGGCCTAATTTTGGTCCCCCCTTATTGGTTCTTCCGGGACAAAGGCCTGTCTCAACTGTAACGCTCTTGTCGCAAATATCAAAAACCATATGGAAGGGCCGACCTGTTACCCCGACACCGAGAATTCAATCCTTGGCATTTCTTCCTCACAATAGCCAAAACTCCCTTCCCCCCTTTGCCGTTTGGGGCCTGGTTGGAAAGGAATGGACACCCGTGGAAAAGGTGAGGTCTTTTTTTAAAACCTTTTAAAAAAAGGGGCCCGACCTAATCTTAGCCTTGGATGTCAATGAAAAAAAGAGGAGTAGTTATCAGCTGATTAAGAGACGATACAAGAGTTCATATTCTAGAAAATAAAAATTTTTCGGGGTTTATCCCTTTTCCAAAAACGAAATAATTCAGAGAATATTTATAAAACTACTTAAACTTTTTTATACCCCCTTTTGTCTTCATGGTGTGAGTAAAAAAATGATGATAAAACAAAGTAAATACAGTAAAATATTCACCATTTGTAGACGTTGATAAAAAATATTAAAAAGATTAAACTGTGCTACAAAATACAAATATTGTACAAAACCCAACTTTTAAATTCTTGAAGAAATTTTTTAACCCCCTTTTTTTTTCCCAAATTTTTAGTAAAGAGTTGCCCTGAATATGGACACGTTCAATAAAAAAAATATTTTATTTAAAACGGTCCTCAGGGGGGGTTACACGGGTCCCCGTTTTGGGGCCAGGGCCCCACTCTACTTCTTTTCCTGCGTGGTTTAATTCTTGGAAGTCCGCCCCTTCCTTCACCGGTCCAAAAAAGGAACGTAATACTGTCTTAAGGGCCAAAAACCCGAAGCCCCATGATAAATCCGAAAAAGCGGGATGTTTTAACGTTTTTAACGGGTTTTTCTTGGGCTTTGGTTTCCCGGGAAATGGAATCCGATATCTTTTGCCATTCTCGAAAAATTTACACCAACTGTTCCGCATTCGACCCAAAAGGTCATCATGGACTTCCACTATTTGTCGATAGATGTCCGCATTAAACTTATCTCCTGCAACCAGAAACCATACTACCGTACTTTGTTGCAATCTGGACGCATCCTTATATGTTGCGACTTTACATTCGATTAATTTCCTCTACCACTAACAGGTTTCACTGCTAATCATCGTATGCGGTGTACACTTCCTATCGTCTTTCATGTCCCTGCTTGGTGGCTCTACTGTAGCTGCACTTTTTCTGAGGCAATCGCATATGTCCACTTTTATGGGCAACCGAACAACAAGAGATGTGCTTGTTTTATAGCACTAAATTCAGAAATTGCTGAAATTTTAATTCTTCGTTTTCACTGATTGCCTACATTGCCGAGAATTATCCATTTTAAATCTGATGAATTATCATTGCATATTGAGGCTTTTTTTCATTTTACCTGAGATTTTCTTAAACGTGTTAAAAAAAACTCAATACAATATATAATGCAGAAAAATATTTTGAAAATATAAATATATGCATAAATGAGATGTTCCTCTTATGATGATGAGGAAGGACTCATTCATAAAATGATGAAAATACAGCGATTATTTTGAACCAGAAATTTTTGAAAGTAGAAAATCAATCTGGATTGTAATATTAGTTCATCTATACTAGGACTTTCAATGAAAAAGTTCAATTTGAAAGTAAAGTGTTCAATTGATATTGAATCAGTTTGCTTTTGATTATTTGTTTAAAAATATATCTGAAACTACAAGCTGGAAAAAATACTTCAATGTATTACGTCCCGGAGGACGAGGGTGTTGGAGAGGGGGGAGTTTGAGTAAAGATCAGCCATTGTAATACTAACACACTTTTATTAGTATTTCACTTAATACTTCTAGATAACTTAAGGGGATAATGCACTTAAAACATTAAATCCAAGGGCAGCAATCTGGATTAATTAATTTAAATATCACAGAAATAAGGAAACTTTCTTAATCCTTGACCAATCTTGTCTCCACTTCTTGGATTATCTTAGGATATCTTCCAACTTGACTAACTATAAGACCTCCAGTCGTTATCTAACTCACGCTTCTAAATCCACTTTCAGCCATCATCGCGCCTATTCTAAGACTGACACTTAAATAGAAGTTCAAATTTGCATAAACCCCGTCTTTTTCACAGAAAGCGTTTTTCATCTGAAATAACAGTTAAAAAGGTTATTTTACCCAAGAGGATTAGTGGAATCGCGGATAGACCCGTTACAAATGAATATAAGATTCAAATTCTAATTCACACTATTTTCATTAATCATGGGACTTAATAGATAAAATATATTCGATTTTCGAACATTAAGAGAAAACTTATATTTCAAAACTATTACTCAGTTCAAGCATTTTACAGCATTTGAAAAGTTCCAGAAATTTCTTATTGGCCATATGTTAGTCAAATAAATAATATAGATTAAAATATTTAATTTACAATTCGAAACATTAAAATCAGATAGAATATTATGTGACTTCTTAGACACATCGATTAGATTTTCTACAAGTCCTCTATCTAAAGAATATTTTTTGAAAACACAAAAAAATTTTAAGTAGAAAATATATTGTCCTGGAAGTTCCCTTTGGACTTCGAATATTTGTTCGAGTTTTTTCCCAACTCTCCCGCGAGAGGTAAAAATAAATACAAACTTTATTTATTTTCTTCAGAAATCTCTCGATGGTATTTGATTTGTTTCTACAAAAAAAACTTTAAAAATAAAGATTTTTTTTCTTTTTGGTACAATTTAAGGAGGAGGGTTTTTTTTTTTAAAGATAAAAAAACACTATAAACTAATATTTTTTATAAAACTGATTCGTGTTTTTTGATTAAAAATAAATATTTATTTTTAAAAAAATGTTTTTTCTTTTAATACTTATGGTATCCGACTATCCTAAAATCATGATTTTTGAAAAAAATTCACAATTTTTCTTTTTTTATGATTTTATTGTATAGGCCATCTTATTAGCTATATTAATATATACCAAGGTTTTTATTTTCCATTCTCTAGAACAAAAACTACAATTGTTTTAGTCAAAGCAGATGCCATAACTTTACATAAGATGTCGAACTTTAAAATGCAATTTACTCGAAATGTGTTTTTTTTTTCGAAAAGCTCAAACGGGGACAGCGATTGCTCAAAAAGTTTTTTAAATAATTTGCTGAAATTTTGTGTGTATGTTCTGTATAACAGTAGCAGTGTTTTAACATTCAGATTTATCAGTCACTTGTTTTAGTACAAAGTTAACAGTTCTTTATGTGAATATAATCACTGTCTTTTTTAAGCAATTTCATATAACTAAGATAGAGTGCTCTAGTTTTTATAAAAATTAAAATAGATCTTGTCCTGAAGGGCATTTCAAAAAAGAATAGCAAAATAATACATCAAAATTGAGAATTTGTTCATAAACATTTTGTGCAGAGTAGGCCCCGTTTATGTAATTTTTTGTCAATTTGTACCCATTTTTTGCACATTTTAGTAGTAATAGTTTTTTTTTTCTTCTTAATTTTAGCTTTTTTTTTAAAAAAAAAACGTACTGAATAAATCTAAAAACCACAAAGAAATCTCCATTTTGTTTAAAAAAAAGTTGTCGCAAGTAGTCGGTACCTTAAGAAACACAGTTATTCGAATTGTTCTCTTACCTTGTGACGTTTCACGCATCCTTTCTCTAACATAACCTCTGTGTTCTTTGACGGCCACGATTAATGGCAAATCTTTTCCAACCCAAATCCAAGAAGTGAAACGAAGGATGGGATGCAAATAAGATAACCTTTAAAAAGGACAAAATGTTTTAGTAAGGGCGATGGCAATCTGGGAAAAATTCAGTTCAGAAAAGATAGAAGTGTAAATTGACGGCTTACCTAAATCACGAAGATCTCGCCATTCATCCAAGGTACATACCATTGTACGCCAGCTTAGATGAATATCTGAAGTGGATTGGACCGTTGCAAGGAATCAAGGCAGGAGATTATATTCTGAATGCAAAATATATTTTAAGATTAAGAGTAGGCGGATAAAATATATAATTATATAGATAAATGACCCAATTCGCGATCTGTTTTAAATTTTTCGGCTACGTATTTTGGTTTATTCTCACTTATATAGGTTCGTATTAAGTAATTTAAGTTAAATTCTTAATAAAAGTCATATTAAGAATTCTAAAATGTCTCATCATTTCGAAACCCACACCCCCTCTAACTTACGCTGAAACCCCACGATATGGTCAACGAAGATCGACCATATCACAACCTGATTTAATGATATATTTTTATGTATTTAAGATAACATACGATAGAAGTAATTATGTTTGCTTTTAAAACTTTTAAAACCTAGGTTAAATTTTCTGTTTTATTTTTCTATAGAATAATAGTTAGAAAGTTATGTTAAGGCTGTCTTCGGCTTATGTTAAAGAATAGGAACCAAATTCGGAATATTTTTTCATATATAAAAGTATTCGAAAAATTTAAAATTATATTTGTCACTAACTGAGAGAATCCTTATTTATCATACTAATCATTTTTATCCTAGTTGACACATTTATTCTTTTATAAAATGTGTTTCACATTTTCCTCCTATACCGTAATGTTAAATGAGCTATCCCTTTACATTTTAAGGAGAAAACTAATTATTTCTGAAATATTTTGAAATTTTAAAAACACTATATTATAAACAAATACATGAGTTACAATGTCACAAATTTTTATAAAAATTGAGGCATCTTTTTTTTGTCAGAAAATGTGCTCCGGGTCAAGTTCACGTTCTCGTACATATGTCGAAAACAGCCTTAAGATATTATAAAAAATATAATATTAAGAAAAACACGAAGATCTCCTAATTTATTCATAAAAGTATTTAATATCATTCAAAAATTGAAAGTAAGAGGGACATAATTTATAAGAAGGTTTCTTTCTGATAAAACCACAATTTTACCTTGAATTTTATTTGAAAAAAAGTTGAATAAGTAAATCAATTCTCTGAAAGAAAAAGAAAATGTTTACTCTCAGTAACATTACTTCAGTTTACATATAATTTAATTGCTGACGTTTTTGTGATAGGCGAATCATGAGTTAGAGTCCTGATACCAATAAAACCACCGTGTATGGAAGCAGATGAGCATTAAATATGTTCAATACAAAAAATGGATACTTTTTATGTTTTTATGACAATATAAAAGTGTAACCGATTCTTTATGTCATTACTGGGTTAAGACTAAAAGTAATAAAGCAAAATCTTAAGGTAAAATAATACATTTGCTAAAAATACCCGTTCGGACGGATTTTAATTTATAAGGCAATTACAAATAAACATTTAGAGAAACAAGTTAAAGCAATTTAGCTTAAGTATAATCCAGGATTGAACAGCGAAAGGTGTGAGATCCACGCTGAACAAACGGTTCATAAGGGGGCAACATCTAACCGTTTTAAGTATACATCGCACAAAAGAAAAATTAAAAGCAATAAATCACACTGTATTTATTAAAAGTAGGGTATGTAAAGTTAATTGAATAGATTTTTAACCCGAATTTACCAAAAAAAAATTTTTTTGGGCACTGAAAAGATTTTGGTTTTAGATTTTTTTTTTTAAAAAATTTAAAAATCAAAGTACACAGAAACGGAAATGCCAGCATTTATCTTTTTTCAAGGTTTCAATTATTTAAAAGCATTCCGGAATATTTTTATTCACTAGAGTATTGAAGTAATAAAAAACTGAATATTATTTATTAAATTATGAAATTTCGTAAGAGAGGGCTTGCTTAACTCTCTTTAATTACTTTTACTGTTGTTTTTAGATATTTCTTTAATATTTGTTTGTATATTTACAGACGAAACCGTCCATATCCCGGGGCTCGTAGCTGAAGGTCATAATTGAACCGCGCCAATGCCCGCTATATAGAGGGGGGGGGCAATTAAATCTATAAGCTCGAAAATCCCCAGGCGAGGTAGGTGCCGAAGGGGTGTTAGTTTAGGTGTCGTCTTTGTTTCTCGAATGTGATTTTAAATTACGAGGTCCATCTATGCCAGCTCTAAATGTTTCATATTGAAGAGGAGATTAAAAAAATCAAATTCCTCCCCAGAATTTTGTTTCACTAGAACGAAGCTTTTATTGTAAGGGGGGTTGAAAAAGGGCCCAAAAATGCACATTTTTCTATGAAAAAAGTAAATGCTCCACAAATATTGTCAGGTTCATTTTATTGCATTCCGAGGCCTTCGGAATAGTTTTATGGATAGCAGCGCAAACATAAGAATCGTACTTTGGAAGGACGGATATATACGTCTGGGACATTCAACGCATCGGTTAAGTAAGACGTATATGTATGCCCGAGGCACTTAAAGGGTTGAAGCAAATTCAAATATTTTCTACTTCTATAGTACGCAATATAAAGCATAGGCAATATAGAGTAGCACATAAAAATTTCATAGCATATATTGAAAATTCTTGGTTATTCTTTAAAAGGGAATTTCCAAATATTATAAAGAACGCTGTAAAAGTATTTCATCGATTTTTATTATCAAATAGTGGCAACTATGCGTGGGTGAAAAATAGCCTATGACTCCAATTAATTGATTAACAACAAATTCATTAATAAGCAAGGACGAACAAATGACTACACGAAAACAAATCGACGTATTTACACAAAGAAATATCAATGCAGTTTATTTACAGGAATAAAAAAACGCCCTCGTTATAAACAAGCTTTACAGTGCTTCCAAAACGACCTATCTAGAACAGTTCCGTTAGCAGGAACTGAAGCAGAAAAAATATTTCTGTCTTATCGCAGTCAATGCACAAGCAGATTCTGAACTCGACTGACTGACTTCTGAACACCGGCCTTTATATTCCCTAATGAAAATTTCCAAAATGGTCGATTCCAGTGTCTTCTCGAAGGTTTCTTGGTCATGCAATTAGTCACCAAAGGCGATAAAGTCGATTTCCATGTTATCACCCTATCTTGTATATCTCAGTTCACATCTTCTAGAATTGCTATTCAAATTGATGCTGGGAAGTTCTTTCTCTGTGTAAAACTGTTTTTCCCACAAGCAGCATATCATTACAAGGAAAATAACATATTTGATGTGTTTCAATACTCATGCAAATCAAAATTCTCTGTGTGTAAAGAACAATACTTAAAAAATCCATAGTTACTGGAATCATTAAAAATATATTTCATTATGTACATGTCTAAAGTTCTATCTATAGGAAAAGATTTTCTTAAAATGTAAAGAAAATACGTTTTATTTAACCCGAAAGCGGTCGCGCAATAAGTCAATACAAATATTTATATAATTTTTTGATATTTATGTTTGTGAGAAATTTATCCGTTTTTTAAATTTGGTAATTGACTTGAAATTTTACTTCTATTAAATTTTTTTAAAAAAAAGAGTAGGTATATATCTATTTATTTACTCATTCTTCTCATTTATATATATATTTTTTCCTTTTTATCTTTCTTATCATTTATTCCCTCTTTTTCGCTTGAGAAAAAATCTTTCTCATAACTTTTTCAGAATCTTCGCATTCTAACTTCAGGTATTCCGAAACTGTGCCTTCTCTTTCGCGTGAAAAGAGAGTCAAACTCTTACTCCTACAATTATTATGACCTGGAGACACGTTGCCATGGTAACGGCAGCTTTGCCTTTATGACGTCTGCACCACATATATATTGTTCATTCGAATCATTGTAACGGCTAAAATATCTTTTATGAGGAATGATAAGGTCTTTTCCGATGAAGGTAGGAACGTAACGTTCTTTTTATTGGTCGACAAAATTCTAAAACTTTGTTCTTTAACTCTTCTGAAGTGAGCGTGAGAAAAAATAATTAAAGAAATATTTTTCTAATGGTGAATGGGTTTAAAATATTTGTATGGAGTTGAGAAACACTCTCTTTTTGAACTAATGGAGAGTTTCATGTATATTTTAAATAATAATTGACATCACCGCCTTTGATTTTGTTCATAATGCGAAGAAAAAAATCAGAAAATTTAAATATATTCATTTCATTATTAGATTGGCCTTTTTAATATTATTTGTGTTATACTAAACATAGGATATACAGTTAGACATCTATATAACGAAGTCGTGAAATCCAGAGAAAAGTTTGTTGTGAGGAAAATTCATTATGTAGAGGTTCATCTTTCAATTTTCTTTATAAACAACATAAAACAAATTTTAAACTCATAAACACTATAAATTTTTCAAAAAAAGTAATTACTCACACCTTTTTGTAAATTATTATATATTTATTTTATACATCTTACCTATCAAAAAAAAAAAAGAAAATTGCAAGAGTTTCTTGACGCCTTTATCCACTTCCTGAAGAATTAAATTTTACTTTAATGATCAATCACTTACGTTTTAACATTTTTGAGCAACAAGAAGCGAAGTTACCAGTATGTGCTCTCGGCGAGTTAGGCACCTAATAAAACAACTAGTTCATGATTTATGCTTACCACAAAATGTGTTAAAAGAGTGAATAACTTGAAATGTCCAGAAATACTTTAAAAATAGGGAGAAAAAAATTGAATCGTAAGAGAAAAAGTTCGTTAAATAAAAAATGCATTTCGCTATCGGGTTGTTATTTTACAAAAAAAATCGTGAAATGTTCTTGGTTCCAGGAAAAGTGTGCTATATAGAAAAATTCACAATATTGAGGTTCTTAATATGGATGTTCGAATGTATTTCTATACAAAAAAAGAAGTACAGCCCCTTGTTTAAAAAATTTGTTCAAAAGTACTAAATCGTATTTTTTTTTTTTTTGTCATTTTTTGTCAAGTTGAATCCTAGAATTTTCTTACTGGAGCAGTAGAGCCCTGTTCACTAATATGTAGCTTGTATCCTTCGGGGACTGTCCAGGGTCTAATTCCACTTCAACCTAAGTTTTCTCATCATTAAGAAAAAATTTTTCTCGAGCCATCTTAGACATTTAGCATTGGAGATTATTAACAGCATCGCCAATAATGCAATCAAGATTCATATTAATAGTTGTAAAATATCTAATCAAGATGGTAGTGGTATCTATACCGATACGTCCCTGGAAAAATTGTCTGAAAGAACGCAATCCAGATTTCTGCTCAGTTTTCAGGAGTGAACTAATAGCCATTGACGTGGGACTTGAGACCATTCTATCTAAAAAGAATTAAGGCGATCTTTGGATTCTCTCCGATAGTCGTAGGTTTCTTCAACACCTGTACAAAGGGTAATCTGTGGACGACAAAATCAGCGTCTCCATCTTACACAAACTGAAACATATCGCTGCACCATGATATCCATTTTCAGTGGATCCCATCTCATGTCGATCTTTACGGCAATGAAATGGCGGACATGCTAACGAAGGAGGGCTGTAATCTTCCAACTCCCTCCACATCTTCACTTATACTCGTTAAAGGGCCGTAGGTAGCCTAGTAGTTAGAGCACCGGACTCCGGACCGGAATGCCTGGGTTCGATACCCGTACCACCAAATACCCTCCGACTACACGCGGAGCAAGTGCTCGTTAAATCAGTGGGTCCGAAAGTCTTGTGGGCTGAATCACGAGTGCAGGGGACTGGAGGATATTTCCCTCCCCTTCAGTTCCATGCCAAAATTGTGGAGGTGAAGATAGGTGGTGTCGCCATCTATCGTTCCTTCGGGAATTTCTCCGAGCTAAATCGTACTGTCACCTGTATGGTGCTCAAGGCTAAGGCCTAACGACAGGCGTACTTCTAGCCAATTGCCACGATGAATTTCGTGGGCCTCGATCTGACTATGTCAGACAGGTGGCATACGCAACAACAACAACAAAAAAAAATCTCAAAATTTGGTGGAGTAGAGGGTGCCTGGCACTCATAATTGGTATGCGGGTAATAGACCCGATTGGTCCCTAGCCCTCAAGTGTGACAGATGCTTCTAGACTTAACTCTCTCATCTTGCCAGTGGTCACATCAAGTGCCTCTCATTCTCAGCGAACAAAAAGATCTCCGTCTGTACAAGGTGTCAAAATCGCCAGGCTCCCCCTGAAGACGCGATGCATTGTATAGATCTCACAAGCAAAGATATCTACACTGATCCTCTCTCTCTCTCTCTTCTTGTGCTTGACTTTTTGAGAGTCAGCAATCAGTATTGTCAAGACTTGTGCCGTGTTTACGCGAGACATAGGTTGCCAACACTTGGTCTGGAGAGGAAAACTTGTTACGTGCTGGTTATATACATTCAAATACCCTAATGAGTGAATATGAATTTGTGTTTAGACATTCTAATAAGAGCACGTGAGTTTTTGAACTATTCAGAAATTCTTTTTCTGATACTGATTTTGGAGGATTTATGCGGCTTTTCTTTTTCTATTCCTACTATTAGTGCACACTCTTCCTATATATATATATAATTTTCTGCTGTACGGGGAAGGTTAGATCCATAAAGCATTGATAACCCTAATTCGCTGGCCTAAAATTTAGGGTCCCAGTTTGGAAAAGTTTGTCCAAAACTTTTTTGTTATCCTACTTTATTTTTTTCTGCTGAATTCCAATTTTTTGCTTTGCACTGTAGGTTCTTAATATTTTACTTTTTATTTTTTTATATATATATATATATATATATATATATATTATATCTTGTTCAAATTTTAATCATTAATAAAATACTTTTTATTCATCCACTCAAGTTCAAATGCATTTTTTTAAGCTTGTAGTGGATGACGCTTGATATAAATACAGTTTTTTCAAATATTAATTCATTAATTCTATTTAATGAATGAATAAATAGTAACAAACAAAAATAATACTCTGACACCCTATTTAAAAAGGAAAATCGCTCGTTGTGTCCTGTAGCACCATGGATAGCGCGTTGGACTTCTAATTCAAAAGTCGTGGGTTCGAGTCCCACCTGCATTTGCTTAATTTCTGGGAATGGGATTTCTTTTGTACTATACTATTTTATTGGAATAATTAAATTTAATTGATGAATAAATAGTAACAAATAAAAATATTCAACACCCTATATCAGTGTTTCTCAAACTGTGGGGCGCGCCCCCCTGGGGGGCGCGAGCATATCGAAAATAAAAGATTTAAAAAATAATTAATTTACTGGAATGAATTAAAACAAAATACTTTCAGACATAATAAAAAATGCACTTTTACTCTGATATAATTTATAGGCGATATTAAGTCATCTCTGTCTCTCAAAAATAAAAACTTCTTCAGTACCTAATTAGCTATCTTTGATCCTATAACCAAATTTAAAAAATACTTTTATTTTTGATTTGCTGTAATCCCATGATGAGAGATTTTTTATTACATTTTGTTTTTAAACCTAACATACTAATCTTTCAGAGAAAAAACAGATCCCAGACCCAGAATCGAAAAAATTTAGGAACATAAAAAATTCATCACTGTGATTATTTTTGAAATACTGCACATTATAGCTGTAATCTGTTTTTGCTGATAATCTGTGTTTGACCTTCTAAGTTATTTGTACAGTTAGTTATGACCCCTCTCTTATGTGTTTGTTTCTCATTTAGGAAAGTTGTAAGTAATGTATTTCTCTGTTGAGCTTTTTTCCATGCAAAAGAGTTTTAAGATATTTGGAAAACCACGGAGAGCACTTTGAAGGATTACTTGGCGAAGACTTATTTTAATGAGCATTCTCAAACATATAAAACATAACGAAAAACGTTTTACACAATTCTTTTTAGCAGTAACATACATATTATCATAATGAATACACTTTTTACCCGGAAGTGGTCGCGCGGGACACACAGATCCCGAAATCGTTTATTCTGGCAAAACTGTTTATTTGTTACCAAAGAAAAATTGAAAAGTCCTTGAAAGTAGGTAAGTTTACTTTCTATTAATTAAATTATTCACTGGAATCATGATTTGTATCGTATACAATAAAATAATTATAAAAAAAAGGATTGGAATGACTCAATAACCCCGCTCGACCGTATCGAGTGCGCGCCTGCTCCTGGGTTAAAACATGTTCAAATCTTTTCGCTTTAAATATTAAGAATAATACAATTATTCTTCATCGGAATTTTATATTATTGTTCATTATTTAACATCAATTATAAATACTAATTCTGTGAGGCTTAAAATTACAATTCGCTTAAAACTAATTATAATTTGAGCAATCATTCTAAAAAAATCATTTTACATTTTTGTAAACATTGTCGCGCACTTGGCTTTACTCTCCTTACAATTCAGCTATTATATCAATAATATTTTATTTTCTTATAAATAAACTCGTGCAAAGAGCGGGCACTTCAGCCGGTATACTTTTAATTATAAGAGCTGCACACAGAATATTTTATAGCTAATTAATTAATACTAACTTATGAACAAGTTTAATAAGTATTAACGACTTCCATGGGCTTGTCTTGCAAAGCAAAGTTTTTATAAGGAATGCTTATTATTAGAAATCGACCCTCTGAGTTCTTTTTCTATATTTAGCTGAGATCTATATTTTGTCTTCTAAGCAGCCACCGCATTTTGCAATATGTTCAATTTAAAAATTAGAGAAAGGAAAAATAACATAATAATTATACTATTACTTAATTTATTTATTTATTTATTTATTTATTTTTTGCATAAAAGTAACGTGCACAAAATTTAATACTTATGTTATTAATTTGTATGGTTCATAATTAAGATCGCGTATTGTAGCTTTAGCGTCAAAGTGCATTATTATTGCATTCAGTACATTATTAATGTATAAGGGGGCACGATAAAAATTGTGATTCAAAAGGGGGGCGCCAGTATTGAAAGTTTGAGAAGCACTGCCCTATATAGAAAGGGAAATGGAAAATTGCAAGGAAAATCGCTTTCTATCTTGCTACTTAACAGTGTGATTTTGTCATACGTATATACATATTTATATTAGTTGTCGTTATTTAATGTTAAACCCAGTGGCTGAGTGGTTAGGGCATCACGGTTCCACACCACAGATCCGAAGTTCAAACCCCGGGCTGGGCAAGGTTGTCTCAGCCTCAGCCTTTCATCCCTAAATAAAATGAGTACCAAGCTTGCTTGGAAACTTTACTTTGAGGGGTTCGCGTCAGACTGTCCACTGGCCGGAACATCTGCTCATGAACCTTAGGGCCCAAGGTCACGTACACTGAGTTGGGCACTATATGCCTTGGCCCTCATGAGCTGTCGGACCATTGAGTTAAGTTAATTGTTTATTAAAAAGTAACTAAAGTAAAAATTTTCTTTGTGGACTTAAGTAGGAACTGACTTTTTTTTATATATACAATTAAATAAAAAAATTTATATATATATATATATATAAAATATATATATATATATATATATATATATATATATATATATATATACACTGGTGTGCAAAACTTAAACAACAATGAAAAAATTTAGCAGATAGCCATGAAATTGCAGAAAAGGAGGTCTGGAGATCAGTGGGGAACACGTAATGTAGAAACGTCAGCGTATGCAAATATCGGGAAAAAAACGTCAGAACGATGTGAGCGTACGCAAAACGCGTGATGTCCGCGCTGCTCAACGTAGAATGAAATGAAGGACGGGGAATTCACCATTTTTTTGCAAGTGCCAGTGAGTCAGTTCTGAAATATGGCTGAAGAAATCACCTGGGTGACTTCCCCGTGGAAAAGATCGGAAAGTGGGGGAGGGCGTACTGTCACCAGTGTAGCTGAAAAGTTTGGGAAACAACAAAAATGTCGTTTCACCGCGGAAAACGTTCCCAAAACCCCAGGTACAGCTGTTGAAAAGGTTGGTGTGGCCGCCTGAGCGCAACGCGGGGGTGACCCAAAATATCCCGCGGCAAAAAGCGACACATTCAGCAAGTGCCATTGCCGAAACTCCCGTCAGCAACAGGTCGACAAAATTTTGGGTTTTCTGTGGCCGGGGGGCCTTCCGGGGCCTGTTCACCCGCCGTCAGAACGCTGCCTCCGTTTAAAGATACCGAAACCCCCGTTACAGGGGGACAGAGAGCACAAAAACTGGACAACTGACTGGGGTCGTGTTTCTTTTGATGAGAGTCGGTTCAGACCAAAACGATTCTCAACGCGTTTTGTTTGGGGATCGGGGGTTTTATCAGTAACATCAAGGAAAGACATCGTTACGGTGGTCCCAGAGTTCTTGTCTGGGTTTTGGGATTATGCTGAACCCGGGAAATCTTTATTTTCGACAGAGGGTCTGTAACCGGGGATCCTTTTGGAGGTACTTCTTCCCCCTCGCATCTTTTCCGAGGGGTTTGGCCCCACTTCATCTTTATGGATGAAAAGCACGCCCATCGCACTCTTGCTGTTGAGGGCTCTGGAAAGTGAAAAAATATCACTCGAATGGGTTTGCCGCGTCCCCCGATTTAAATCCCATCGAACATGTGTGGGGTGCTTTGGGGGCATTCCCCACGCTCATCATCC
The DNA here is from genome assembly GCA_019973955.1 of Trichonephila inaurata madagascariensis. Classification (NCBI taxonomy): domain Eukaryota; kingdom Metazoa; phylum Arthropoda; class Arachnida; order Araneae; family Nephilidae; genus Trichonephila; species Trichonephila inaurata. Next base: position 51,319 of record BMAV01007999.1, read on the forward strand.
AGGGACAACCCAACTCAAACAGATGTTGATTGAGGAATGGGCCTTACCTCAAAAAATGGGGGGTTTTAAATGGGAACGATGCAAAAACAACCATTGTAAGGGGCATATCCCTATTAAAGGGAAAATCTGCTTGTTGTTCTTCCTGTTGGGTGAAAAATCATGAGTCACGATACTATGCGTTCAATAAAGCTTGTTTTCTTTTGATTCCATACCGTATGCGTTGTATTCCTTTTTCAGCGCCGATGCTTTCGTCATCCTTGCATTACATAATACTCTCCCTCATTTCAGAATTTCTTGTCTCTCAAATGATTTTCGTGAAAGTTATGGCAGTAAACCCACCTGTTGCTTAAGTTTTGCACACCAGTGTATATATATATATATATATATATATATATATATATATATATATATATATATATATATATATATATATATATATATATACGTTAAACTTAAAAAAGTTCCCAAAATCTTTGCCTTATACTCGGAAATATGCTGCTGATCCGCAGTTACTAAACTTTCGTTACCACGGGTCCTTTTTATGTATCAGCGGGACACCGCAACCCCATGATGTTTAAAGCCCCTCTCTGACTTCTAACATATGGCCGAATAGGTTCCTCAATAGTTCTAAAACTGCCTTTGCGACTTATATAGACTTTCTCAATCCTTCTTTCTTTCCATTAAGAAAAAGCAGTAAACATTTAATTATATATTTAAAAATATTACACAATACTAATTTAGAAAAAATAAATAATGTAGGCGACTCAATTCGATCAGGAAATCGAGATGGATGTAATCGTTATAATATTGATGTGCTATCTAAATTCAGTTCATAATTTTTGCACACACATTTGTGTTTCTACTATAAATTTTTTGAGAATATTGTAGTTGTAAGCAATAAATAAAAACTGAGAATATTCTTGATGGAAATACTCTAACACAATGACAAAATCCTCTTCATTTTCCGAACCTCTATTTTGCAAAATTTTTCCTGTAACCAACCTGGAAAGTATATTGAAAGATGAATCTCTATTTAACAAACTTCCCCCCTCCCCCGTGAAATTTTTTTTTCTGGATTTGGCGATTTCGTTAAATAGAGTGTGACGGGCTCACGCGTCTTTTCTGTAACATAACCTCTGGGTTCTTTGACGGGGAAAAAGATTAATGGCAACTATCTTTTCAACCAAAATCCAAAAGCGAAATGCGATTATGAAATGCAGGCAAGGCCAAGCTTTTAAAGAACAGAAGTTTCAGTAAGCAGTATGGCAATTTAGGAAGATTATGTTTTGGAAGAGATACGAGTGTGAATTGACGACCTATCGTAAAGTTACCAAGATATCGAGCCATTGTTACAAGGTGCATATCATTGCAAGCGCGCCCAAGTGTTTCTTACAGTGATTGAATCTTAGCTTAAATTAAGGTAGGACTGATTATTTCATATTAGGACTTGTAATATTATCAGAATTGGGAGTAAGCGGATAATATAATTATTTAGATAAAGTGGTCTAAATTACGCGATTTGGTTTAACTATTGCTGTGTGTTTGGTTTATTAGATTCTCACTTATATAAATTTGTCTAAATTGTTAAAAATTTAAGTTATATTCTTAATAAAGTCATATTAAGAATTTTAAAATGTCTATTCATTTTGAGAATCCCACACCTCTAATTCACGCTGACAATGAAAGATATGGTCACAAAAGAGCGACCATATCATGAATTAAAATTTATCATATCACAACGAACATATCACAAGAGGTCAGACTGTATTTTTATTTTGTGTTCAAGTCCAGGATGAAACATTTTTTAATTTTTCCAAGAGGCCTTTTAGAGACTGTAACATGGTAATCCCCTAACATTAAGTGAGAGACTTTCATGGACCCCTAGAAAGACGCTGAGGACCCCAAGGGTCCGTGGACCCCAATTTAAAAACCACTGCTGTAGATATAAATTATATTACGTTATGGAACTGATATGATTTCACTGTTAAAAGTATAATTTAGTAAAAATTTTATAGAATATTCTCTATGATTTTATTCATCTTACCTTAAGATGTCTAGCCTCATAAAATGTCACACATTCCAAATTTGCTTTATCTATTTATTTCTTGTTGCTAAGATTCAATCAATCATCCACTGCACATACTCTAAAATAATTTTTAACGCAAATAATTTTACAATTATTTTGATAAGAGAAACTAGATTTTGAAAAGGTATTCTAAAAGATAATAAAAAATTTATACCTTTTAGGTAGCTTAGAACGGGTTTTATAAAACGACAAAGCTCAAAACATATCAAACTCTTAAATGGCTTTTAATAAATAGCAAGTAATATAAAAAAATTAAGTCAATTCCTACTTAAGTCAATAAAGAAAATTTTTATTTTAGCTACTTTTTATTAAGGTATCCGACAACGTTCAGAACCGTGATTTTCAAAAAGCGCATAAATGGATAATTTTCATGATATTTAGTGTCACTTAGATTAGAATACATGTATAAAAGTGATTTAAGGATATTTTGACAAAAAAAATTATTTAAATACAATATTTTCGCAAAAAATTAACTTAGAATAACCTTTTTTCAAAATATTCTCCTTTTTATAAAAATAGCACAAAATAATAATATTTCATATATATATAAAGTAAAGACTTCTCTAGAGAGTCTGACCTAGGATTTTTGAAACATTCACATTATTTTCAGAGTTACCACCCATTGAAATAATTATCGACGTTTTTTTCTTAAAATTGATCCCCTCTGTTGTCGTAAAATATGGATAAACGCACTTCTAAGTTATATATTTCAAAAATTCTAGTTGAGCCTCTGTAGAGAGATCTGAGATATATACAAACAAAATATTATTATAATAGAAGCATTTTTCACAAAAGGAGAATATTTTGAAAATTCGTCATTCTGTGTTCATTTTTTGTCAAAATATTGTACTTAAATAATTTTTTATTGTGATAATACTCTTAAGATAATTTTAAATACATTTTCTAATCTAAAAGTGACAGTATATATCATACATATTATCCATTTATATGCTTTTGCAAAATCCGGTTCCGAACGTAGTCGGATACCTTAAATAGTTATAATTAATATTATTAAGTGGCAAAATCGAAAGTGGTTTTCCTTGCCATTTTCCTTTCTCTATAAGGTGTTGGACTATTATTTTTCTTTTTTGTTTCTATTTATTCATTCATTAAATTTAATTATTCTAATAAAACAGTATAGTAGAAAGAAATCACATTCTCAGAAACTATGCCTGCGACCTTTGGATTAGAAGTCCAACGCGCTATCCATTGTGCTACAGAGACACAGAGAACTATTTTCCTTTCTGTATATGCTGAGGGACTATTATCTTTGTTTGTTACTATTGATTCATTTTTCATTGAATTAATGAATCAATATTTGAAAAAATGTATCAACATCCAGTGTCATCCACTACAAGTTAAAAACTATGTATTTGAACTTGAATAATGGATGAATAGAAAGTATTGTATTAATGATTGAAAATTTTAACATGATTATATATATCATGTTAAAATTTTCAAATGTAATATATATATATATATATATATATATATATAGAAGAAGAGAGTTAACTAATAGTAGGAATTGAAGAAAAAAATTATTATTTCCTATATTTTGTTTTCTGAAACTTAATAAACTAAAACCTTTTCCAAGAGTGATATCTCCAAGTGTGTTATTTCATTACGATACAGCTTGATGCTGAAGAAAACAATTAGAAAACTAAGTAAGTATAAACTTTGTATAAATATTTCTGATAAAAAAATTGCACTAAAAAACGCAAGTCATATAATTCTGAATTCTGTACTCTCTCTCTCTCTCTCTATACATAAATATAATTAATCATATTAATTAATCATTATTACATGTATTAATTAAGGGATTTAAGCAACTTAGTGGACCTTCCAACATGTACTTCTCTCTCTCAATCACACGGATTGTCAAAAATTCCTCTTAAGTTAATTATTTTTATCGAATAAGCAAAAGTGAACTCTCCATTGAAATACTGAATTCAATTGATTCGCAGTTTCTGAGTAATTTAGCCAAGGGATTATGTACTTACGTTCTGAGCTGCCAATGTGTTGAATGCTTTAAGCCTAAATGCTGGTACATATGCAGTAAGTAGCATTAGAGCAAGATACAGCAGAAAGTGACATGACAAATTAATGGCTGAATCTAGTAGCTATATAACAGACTTATAAAATAATAGCACCATTCACACTAAATAAGTGTTCCTATTCGCTAGCACAGAGTATTTAGCTCCCCAAAAAGAGCTGTCAAGTTATCGCAAATTCATACAAATAAATGTACTGTGTAAGCGCTTTACTCATATTATGTCACATCTTATATCATTTGAGTCAGTTAAATTGACGGGTTACAGAACAAGACGCATTAAGGTATCTGACTACGTTCGGAACCGTGATTATGCAAAAGCGTGTAAATGGATAATATTTATGATATTTAGAGTCACTTAGATTAGAAAATGTATATAAAATTGTTTTAAGAATAGTTGTACAATAAAGAATTATTTAAGTATAATATTTTGACAAAAAATGAACATAGAATGACCCATTCTCAAAATATTCTCCTTTTGTGAAAAATGCTTCTATTACAATAATATTTTGCCTGTATAAAGCTCAGACCTCTGTACAGAGGCTCAACTAGAATTTTTGAAATATATTACTTAGAAGTGGGTTTATCCATGTTTTACGACAACAGAGAGGAGCAATTTTAAGAAAAAAACGTCGATAATTATTTCAATGGGTGGTAACTCTGAAAATAATGAGAATTTTTCAAAATTCCTAGTTCAGACTCCCTAGAGAAGTCTTTACTTTATATAAGCACACACACAAAATGTTATTATTTTAGAAGCATTTTTTTATAAAAGGAAAACATTTTGAAAAAAAATTATTCTAAGTTAATTTTTTGCCAAAATATTGTATTTAAATAATCTTTTTTGTCAAAATATCCTTAAAACTATTCTATACATGTATTCTAATCTAAGTGACACTAAATATGATGAACATTATCCATTTATGCGCTTTTTTAAAATCACGGTTCTGAACGTAGTCGGATACCTTAAAAGCCTGAATAACGTATTTACACAGCATTTTTCTGTGATGATTTTTGTCAGTTCATGTATAGACATTTAATGTTCCGCTCTTTAGAAATAAATCTTATTAAGACCTTTGATAAATTTTTAGCATTTATTTTAATTCTTCATACTTGTAAATATTTTCTGGTATACAAGGTGATTATATATATATATAATTAGAGTTTCACTTTGAAAATACTGTAAAAATGAACCACTTTTTGAGACGGACTTCAACTTTGAAATGAATATATTTAAAGAAGGAAGAAAAGGTATGGAATAAGTAAAACAGTTCCAAACTGTATCTATGGATGACGATGTAAGCTGCGTAACGAAAGTGGAATCGGCAGCAAGGGGCATTTTGAGTCAAACTACAACAGCCTCGGCAGTGGCGTAACGTACACCCCCGTCAGGGTTCTAGAGAACCCAAAGCCTTATTGACGCCTTATCCTTTGTAATATCCGGCTTGGAGCTGAAAACCTGACTTTTCAGGGAGGCCCTAATATTCACCATTACGCCACTGAGCCTCGGCTTGAGTTGCATATTAAACCATGCATGATTGTTTAGGTTTCTTGACGGAAAAAATTACTTGCAAGTCATTCAACAGTTGCGAAACACTGTTAGTGAAAAGTCCATCTAACACCGCAATATCGTACCACATTGGAAGGAAAAAGTGAGTTTTTATATTATCCTTGGGCCAAAAACCGCATAAAAAACAACAATGAAATGGCAATGATTTTGTTTTCCTCGTTCAAGCATATTTAGCTCAAATTTGAAATAATTCTAAGCAGTAGCTCTTTTTGTAGAACATTTTGAAATTGGAACTTAAATTATAATCACCCTGTATTTAAAAACATGTTAGCTTTTCCGGTTGATTAGTATCCATCTGTAACTGATTAAGGTGATTTAGCGAAAAGTCTCATTTTTTTAAAGTTATGGACGAAAATAAAAATTAATGATGCCATTTGATTTCATTAATTATTAATTTGTTAATTAATTATTAATTTCATTTTAAAAAAGAATTATAAAGAGTTTAAGGTTAGTTAGAGTTATTACCCAAAAATTCAATTATTACATTTCATAATAAGAGCGTTAATTAAAGTGTTCCAACTAACATTTCAATAAATTAAAAACTTCTTATTATTTGAAAACATTATTCTGCCATTTACTTTTTAGTGAAATATTAAATAATCACTAATTATAAATACAAATGGTTACGCATTTTTGAGACAAAAAATTAAAAATTCAGAAATGTATTTAAAAAATTTTTGTATACATATTTCTAAGAATCGTGAAGTTATAGTTTTAAATATTAATGTATTTAAAAGAAGAAAGGAAACTTGTTGGGCCTTTTTTCGGTAAAGAGAAGCTCTGGGTATCAGTTTTTGTTCTTCTCTTTTAATAGAAGTCTCCTTGCATCTTTGTTATGCAGATTACAGAAATAAATTTCATCCTAAACTTCGTATAACTATAAGAATTTGAAGTTATTACAGTAAATGTCACTTTTGAAACAATATATTTTTGGATAATAGGCTCAAAGTACACCCAGGATCATTCAAAATGACGGCAACTGGTATGAAGTCAGGTACTCTACTCCAACAGTAGAGAATTATGCACTTGGTTCTTAAGTATAAAAGCTTTTCCTTTTACCAACGAGCATAGTAAACTTTATGCAGTAAAATACTATGAGAATATGACTGTTTATAGACAAAAAGCTCAGAGTAGATTGCATTCAATGCCATCATTAATTTTTGTCGAAAATGGACATACATCACTTTCAAACAGAACGGCTCATAAATTCCTTTAAAAATTAAAAAAAAAATTGAGAAACAATGTTATTTATTTTTTTTTTCTTTTCAATTCCTACAACTATTAGCTCACACTCTCTATATATTTATTTATTTATTTATCTTAGTGGAATTTTCAATCGTTAATAAAATGCATTTTAAAACACTCAATTGAGCTGAAATTTTATATGCATGATTATTTTGGATGACAATACAGTAATTCAACTATAATTAATAAAAACTGATTGATTAAAACTAATTATTCATGGAATTACAAATACATCCACGTTGGCATCCTTTTTGGCGACTTAGCGACCCTTTTAGCGACTTGTGTCAAAACGTGAAACGTTTTTTTTTTCTCACGCTTTAAAGCATTCAGTTGAACTGAAATTTTATAGACACGATTGTTTTGGATGACAATACGATACTTTAATGATAATGAATAAAAATTAATGACCACTTAATGTTGTGATTCTGTGATATGTATATACATATTTATATTAATTGTAACTATTTAATAAAAAGTAGTTAAAATAAAATGTTTCTTTGTTGATCTACGTAGGAATTGGCTTAATTTTTTTTATATTATTTGTTTACTAAGAAACCTTAAATGCACATAACCAATGCGATCTTATGATTTAAAATCATTTTTAGAGATTTTAAAGATTTTTTTAAAAAATAATATCCTTCAAGCTCTTCGTAGATCAGCATCATGTCTGATGACATGGAATGAACGAGTTCCACGAAATTGACGATGTAACCACTGAAAAATTCTGTACTCCGGCATTCGTCAATCAGGTAACTGCGCATGATACATTCGCAATGCAGCTCTGCCATTACTATTTGCACAGCCGTACATAGAAAGCATGTCTGCATTTTCGACATACGTCAAGTCTCTAATCGTAGACGTCAGCACAATTGCACTTTTCCCTACTGAAGTGCATCATGTTGAATGGCGACTAGAGATTTACTGCCCCCTACCGGTAACACGACCATACGATAACTTCCATTTATCTTTTTTTTACTTCCCCTGTTTTCCCCTCCCCGAGACTCTAGCACACATACATTCCTACACAATAAATGATTGTTACACTATGTTCTGTAACTACCCTTAAAATTTGTACCATGAATTCGTGGCCACCTTTATACAGATTTTGAAATATATTTCATGCCCATGTATGTTATGTGGTATTCGTTTTTGAAAATAACTTTCTATCAATGCTATTTATAATATAATTCGGGTATCATTTTTATAAATATCCTGCAAAAGGCACAATGAAGGGAATATATAAATATCAATTAATTAATCAAGTTGTTAAAATTGACTTGCATCAAATTCAACATATACCCGATGGAAGAATGACTGGAAAACGGTATAAAAAATTTTATATGAGAGAAAATTATTTTTAAAAAGTAAAGAAGATCTGTGAAATTTATATAAACAATATTTTGATAAATGTATTAAAGTTAGTGACAAATAATTATAAGTATATTGTTCTAAGTTAAGTATAAGCTCTAATAAATCTCGAGCTATGAAAGTAGCTAGACAGTTGCCAACTTGACTCTATCGCCAACATTTGGCTATGTTTCCATTGAATCGCCATTATAATGTAAGGAACGGCGTTGCTTGCAAATATTACAATTTTAACATTAAATAAATACAACAAAAAGTAATATTAACGTATTACACTTCCAGATACAAACTATTTACACTATTTTAAGCGTTCTTTACACAAAATGTGTAGCAATATGTTATTTTGCTGAGCAGAGATCAGTTTAGGACAGTGCTTCTCAAACTTTCAATACTCGCGACCCAATATTCAATCATCATCGCCCCCCTTCATACAATAACATTGTATTGAATTTTACTCTAAAGCTACAATACGACTTTAACTTCTTATGAGCTACCGACGTATATAAACGTCTTGCTCAGCCAAAACATTAATTTTCTGGACGCATATAACGTCTTTCCGAAATACGATCTTTTCTGTGCACTGCTATCCATAAAATTACTTCTTATGCCTTGGAACGCAATAAAAGGACCTTGACAGTCTTTGCAAAGGATTTACTTATTTCAGAGGATTTTGCTTATTTCTTCCTTTTCTCCCCAAAAAAACATCAAAATACGCGCGTCTAACCGTGGCATTGGGCAGCGAGCCGCGTAACTTTAAATAGGCAGTTAAGGAATTAATTATAAACCGTACAAATCATCAAGATAAGTGTTAATACAAGCCTATGGGGTCACTGGTAGTTATCAAACTTGTTCTTAACTTAGTATTGTTAAATTAATAATAAAATGCATTGTACACAGTACAGATACTTTTTTAAGTGTATTATATCAGTGTAAATGTGTATTTTATACTTTATTATGTCAGAAAGTATTTTGTTTGCTTACTTTCAGTAAATTGATAATTTTTTGAATAAACTTTCGTTTTCAACTTTTCAATAGGCTCGCGCCCCCCTCTTAGAGTTATCACGCCCCTCAAGGGGGGCGCGTCCCACAGTTTGAGAAACCTTGGTTTAGGAAGGTGTTTTCAAAAATCGACCCCACAAGAAAGTTACGAAAAAGAATCTTTTTTTCAGCTATTAGATCTACAGACTTAAAATTTAGCAAACATGTTTTTTTTTTTGTTCAGCTGAGATATGCAAAAAGCTTTTTTTGTTTGTTTGTTTAATTTGCAATTCTGGTAAGATTAACTCATTAAAAACTTCTTTATCCTTCAATCTGTATTGTTTAATGTTTCAATTCACACGTGCGAAGAACGGGTATACCAGCTAGTTTACTTATAACTAACGTTATTTGAAAAGAATATTAGTAACACAAGATTAAAAATACCTTCTACGCAATTTGATAGTGAAATTAGAATACTTTTTCGGCCTTGGACACAACAAATTTTCTATTTATCAGAAACTTTTTTTCTCTGCTAAGCTTCCTAAGAACACCAGAATTGTAATAAGCTGATTAGAGTCATGTACTAAGAGCGAGTCTACTAACGTCATCAAGGCAAAAGGGCTCACGATTATTGATAAGTTACGACGGATCTTTAACGTCCTATCACTAATCATCTTGAGGAATCTTTGGGCTAGCATTCGTGTTTAATTCACAGTCATCCCTCACAAGAAGAAACCACGATACGTAGATTAGTTCGACTATATAAAGTCAGAGTTTTGTAATTATAAGAGATTGATTCTTGCCTTAAGGAAGCCACTCCTCCAGCAAGCCAAGCTAACAACACCAGCAATATCGTAGTTTCAAGATAGGGAGCGGAGGATCCAGTCATCGATCCAGTCTCCTGTGAAGTTCAACTTACTAATTATAAGAGAAGGAAAAAGAAGCTGTTACATTTGCTACGCAGATGAGATTGAATAAAGTTGATTTTCGCATGTAAAGATTTAAAGTGGTGTTTGGCCACTGTGTGGAATTAGTAGATTTAAGGTTAGGAATCCACGTTAGATTAGGTTGAGATAAATAAGTTACTTGCGCATAATTGCTTATTAATCATTGTTTTCTCTCTTCAACTTTGACATTCACTTTGAGATAAATTGTTGGATAGTGTGTTTGATTAAATAATTAATTATTATATGGAAGTCTCTGGTTCTGCTTTCATTCCTCCCCCACCCTTAGGTAGGCAAGACGGTGAAGGAGAAAATTCAGGTATAAGTCACTCACAATGCATCCAAAAGAGGATTTTGTGTTTGCCTGCACAGATGGTTCTTCTGATGAAAAATTCTCGAATGGAGATTCGAGGATATTTATGACCACTCCAAGTGATGCAACCTAGTACCAAAGAGTGTTCAATGCCGATGCCATTGTCTATTGCTTCACTTGTGAACTTCGGGCGATAATTGAGGCTCTTGATCCATATGAAACTCCCCTATTCTAGAACATGTTAAAGTCATTTTTTGCGACTCAAAAACAGCCCGTCAGGCAATTCTAAATGAAGGTCCATGGATTACTGAAGAGACTTGCTATCGCCTGCTCAGATTACAGGAGTTGGATAAAGTCTGCTTTCTCTCTCCAATGGTTGCCTGCACATTTTGACATTACTGACAACGAAAATGCGGACAAACTGGCGAAAGAGGCTAGAAATCTCGATAATAACAACTTTTTCAATGTTACCCTTGATGAAAAATTGTCGTTTTCAAATTGAGAGAGGGATAAAAAGGGGGAGACTCCCTTATCGGCCCCATTCCCAGTTAAGAATGGTCTTTTCCCGGAATGAAGATTGATGGGGATGGTGAAGAATTTATGGGCGGAAATTTTCAAATACAGAACTAACACCTGCTCATACTTTTTACTGTCCAGTTATTTTTACTGCTCTACAAGAAATATGGGTCCTGTTTTCGTCTATAAACTTCTATGTAGATAATATTGAACAGATTCCCGAAAGTCATTTTCCGGTGAATGAATGAGTGAATATTAACGTCGCACGTTCAGTACACGGGGGTTTTTGGTGACGGACCAGTCATTTTCAACCAAGGTCAAGGACGGGATGCCCCCTGTGGCATCTTCTTCCCCACACCCACCAACGGGAGCACGTTTGAGCTCCCGACAGTTTTAAATGGCACGCTCTCCTACACGGCGAGTTTTAGTGGTACTTGGGCTTGAACTCATGACATGCCTGCCATGATCCGATACTGGACCCATGGTAGTGTCTGATTTTGTCCCGTCATGGATACGACAACATCATCAACAAATGTAGCTTCTGAAAAGATATAAATAAATTATTCATAGATAAGTAAATTTAAATAATATTGCAAAATCAAAGTATAATTTTTCTTTACGAGTATATGTTTCATTTAAAAATCAATACTTTTAACGGGTCTCAGGACCCTTAAACTTCTAAAATTTCGATTTTTTGAAAAAAATTTTATAGCCCTATCTTTTCTAAATGTTTTGAACCAAAATTTTAATGATACGAAAAAAACTTTTGAGTTATTAAAAAAAAAAACGAAGACCCCCAGGGTAAAAAAACTCCCACCCCCTTTTTTTTTAAACTGTTTGACGGTATCCAAACTTAGTTTTTTAAAAGGGCCCACATTTAATATTTTTTATTTTTTAAAATAGGTAATTTTTTTCATTTTGAAATAGGTGCATAGCTGCAACTCAACCCCTCTTTTTTGCAGTACTTTTTTTCAAAGCTGTTAGATTTTTCTGCCGATTTCAATTTTTTGGTGATTTTTTCACAAAATAAAAATTGTGAAAAAAAGCGATTGTCTGGTAAAAGACCGAAAACAGAAGGTTTCAAGGTAATAAGTTCCTGAAGAAAACAATATCTGGTGAAAGTAAGAAAAAAAAACAAATTTTGAAAGGAAAGCACCAAACGATAGTGCCTCCTATGGGAAGTTGCCAGTAAAAAAATATCTTTTAGATTCTTAAACCCTAATATTTCCCCAACATTTAAAGGTTACCCTGATAGATATAAGTCTTTTTCCGGCCCAATTGAAAAATATGTTTGTTGTTTGAATGCCATGGCAAAATAAAAAAAAAACGAAAATCTAATGTAGGACTTTCATCATTTTTTTTAAAGTGCTCAAATTGCAAAATGCAAAAAATGAATTCATGATTTAGAAAAAGAACTTTCCCAGAAATAAATAGAAGATCTGTCTTAGCCATGAGATGTATGGGCCCAAAGGGTTTTCCGTTAAGACTTTTTTTATATTATGTCACCCAAAAACCTGTATTAAAAAAGGCATATGACAGTATCAATATAAAATTCGATGTGTGTGAGACTTTGGCAAATGCCGATGAGTGATGCTGCTTTGAAAAAAAAATTTCGATGGAACACGTAACTGCATTGCTGTCAGTGGGATGGCACATGGAAAACCGTGGACAACATCACTTGTTGGTGTGTGCACTTTAAAGGGCGAGTGGGGAAAGGTTCTGAATCGAGGTTATGTCATCCTTCGTAAGGGGACTCATTTAAAGGTCCAAAGTTTGGGCCCAAATACAGTGTTTTTCAGCGAAACACCAGCCCTTCTGCAAAAAAAAACATAATGGGTCTTTGGGCAAATGAAGTGGGATGAATGAAATTTTTCCGTTCTGAAAGTAAGCATGGGCCAAAATAAACAGTATATAGGGGATGGGATACAAAGACATATATGTCTCTTTGAAAAAGCCTTATGGTGACAATATCAAAAATTTAAAAAAAAGAGGTGTTGGCCACCAAAAGCAAATGGGTAGTCGCTTGAGAAAGTTAAAAACATCTCTTGGCAAAAAAAAATTGTCCGATGGTAAAAAAAATTTGGGGGGAAAGGCCGCCCACAGATGTTGTCAAATAGGTTAACAGCTTTTATGGGGAAAGCAACGTGGTAATACCAAAAAAGTACACGAAATGAGGGAGGGCTATCTGGGGTGTATGGGTTCATACAGCTAGTACTACGAGCAACCCAAACACTGGTTTTGCCCCAAAAGGGAGCAATAGTTGGTGTAAAAAATAATGTTTGTGTCTAAAACAATAAAAATGCCGGGTTTTAAACACAAAAAAAATTTCCGGAAGATTCTGAAGCAATAAAAAACCCCCTTTTTTTAAAGATCTGTCGCATTTAAAAATGTTACGAAGGTGTTTGAGGTTCAAAACCCCCCCTGAATCTTTGAATTATTAATCTGGGAAAAACACCAAAAAATATTGGGTCCCCATTACCAAAAAAATTTGCTGCTTTTAGCTGTATGGACACAATGATGGGGATAAGAGCCAAATTGATATAATTAATGCAATGGGTTTGAAATATAACAAAAAAACGTTTTACCCAAAGATTCTGATAAAAAAAGCTTATCGACAGCTTTTAAGGGGTAACGGGACCTCCTTTGGGAAAACGAAAAAAAAAAAAGGCTGAAATGGGCCAAAGAAAAAATGAAATTTGTTGTCTGAGGGGGGGTGAATGATCTAGGGGCAAATTTGTATAAATAAGGTAACCCATATTATTTTTGTCGTTTTTTAAATTTACGAATTATTTTTCATAAAATTAACTTTCCCATTTAAAACCTACCTGTTTTTTTTTATTTGAAATTACATGTAAATTTTTCAAATACATTTTTTTATATTTATATTTATTTTTTTTTAAATAAATTACTGACTTAATTGTTTTTTCCATATTTCAACTTTTTTCATTCATTTTTCGAGAACTAGAGTAATTTAAATTGCTTTCACACCAATTTCTTAAAATATACTTATTCTATTTATTTAAAAAATTTCATTTAAAATCTTTAAAATCATTTCATCAAATTTATAAACATTTTTTCAAAAATTTCGACATTATTGTCTTTTTTTCCCCGTTTATCTTTTTTTAAATAATTTTATGCAGAACTTAAAATTGCTTGACCTTTTTCTTAAAAATACTTTCCATTTTTGAATTCCATATACAACTTAAGAGTATGTATCTATGTGAAAATTTTTGGAACTTTCTAAAGAAATTACTTATCTAAATGTTTTTGATCACTATTTAACTTTTTTAAATTTTTGTCATGCAACACAAATTAGTTTCCATCCAATTTTTGTAAAATTCCTTGCCCTTTTTATTGAAATTTTATGGACAGCTTAAAAATAAGTTGTTCTATGAATTTGTATACTACTATTTTAAAAAAATTATTAATGATTATATTTTTTTGCCTTTTGCAACTTTAAACTCATTTTTCTCAAAACATAAAAAGCTTGCGCGTATAAATTTAAAGAAACTACTTGTCCTATTCTTATAAAATTTCTCATACAATCTCAAATTAAGCTGTTCTACAACTTATACACAAAATTTTAAACATATAGCTGAAAAAAAAATTTCATGTTTACTAAAATAAAATTTTTCCAAAATTTTTTTAAAAATATTATTTTTTTAAATTTTAAAAATATTAATTACTTAAAAAACTAAAAAAAGTGTATATAACTTCAGGACTCAGCATTTTTCTACAATTTAAAACTAATTTTTTGTTAAGTTTGGTCAATTTTAACTTCAGATTTTTACGCGCAGTAACATACTAGTTTTTGAAATTTCTAAAAGTTGTCCAATTTAAAATTCCTTATAATTTTTTAAATTTTTTTAAGAAACAATCTTAAATTTTGATTAAATATGTATATAAGTATGATTATGAAGTGGAGAAAGTTTCAAGCTTCCATGTTGTTTTTATAGAAAATTATATGGATTCGAAAAAGAATGTTTTTCTTGCATTCCTCGATGAAGTTAAGAGTCCTATGACCCCTTAAGAAAAGTATAAAATAAATATTTCTTCTGGAAGAAAAAATATATGTTTTTCATTTAAAACATAAAACAATTTTAATCGTTAACTTCATCAATCACTCAAGTTTTTTCAGTTTTTCTGAAAAAAGCAATAATTGTCACAAAAACCATGTTTTTCTCCTTTTTGCAATCTTCAGTTGAAATTAAAACACATCTCTCGCGCTCTTTTCATTGAAAAAAATACATTTATAAAAAAAAGCACGGTTTTCTTCGAAAGCCATTTTTATATCAAAGACAAATTCCTCAAAAAACATTCCATTCATTCTTCTGGCTTCTTTTAAAACAAGTTTAAATGATGCATCTTACACGATACGACAGATCAAATGCGGAGTTGTGTCATGTCATTCTAAGCCGTTGCCTTTTAGAATAAAATTTATGAATAGTCCTGTTTGCTGAACTTGGACATATGGGTGATAAATATTTCTTGAAAGCTTAGCTTTTGAAGTTAAGAGAATATTTTTGATACTGTAGGTTTGAAAAATTCTATTAATATTTTAGTTTAATGTGCACAGTAATTTTCATTAGAAACTTATGTCAAGAGCTATTACCTTAACTGGTCATTTCTCATTTTAACACATAATTTACATTAACAAGTTTAATTATGTTGGATAGAGTACTAAATAATTGCTTACCTCTAATGTATATATTATATCTGTGCATTTTAGAAAATTACATACTCCAATTCAGTTTCAGATATATATATATATATATATATATATCCTTTAAAATCCCGTCTTACCGAATAAAAAGACTGTTGCATGCAGTGATGTCAAGATTTTATACAAATTCAGATTTTTTTATATTTAAAATTATTTAAGGTACAGTGAAATTTTTGAAATATTCGTCATTTTCAGAAATTTTTAACTCATATTTATATATCAAACACATCAGTTAAATGTTTTAAATATCTGGTATAACAGAAAAATGATATTTTTTACGACAAAAAGCATACAAGGCAATTTTCATTTAATTTTCTCAAGCTTAAAATATAGGCCACTAAAATGCTTTCACAGGGCCAGGGGTTAAAGACCCCTATTTTAAGGCATGAACCAACCGGTCTGGATCTCCTCTTTGTTCGAGAGTCTCGACTCAGCCTCAGAAAGATACTGATCCTAATAATTTTAATCGTTAAATGTTATTCCCGGGCATATTTTCCAAATAAATAGAAATTTCGAACTAAATTTCAACTGACAACAGTGGAAAAATCGCATTATGTCTAGTCTGTCGTCTGTGTATACCAGGGGTCGGCAACCTACAGCACGCGTGCCACATGTAGCACTCTGTAAGACACTCTACAAATTTGTCAATTTTGAGTGGATGGAAGTTGATAAATTTGTAATGGACGTTATTTGGCAAACATCTTCTGAATTATGGACATTTACGGAATTACGAAAAAATCTGAAGGATAACTCTAAAGATTAATTAACAGATATTTTGTAAATTATTCATTGTAATTGCTGGAGAGATTTAATTGTTTGAAGAGAGAAAATTGCATGTACTCTGCTTTTCACTTTGGGTTCTGTATATCTAAGTAAAAAAATCTTACCTCATATGATAAATATTTTCTTGTAATTCTTTACCAACTGAATGCTCAGAATCGTGCCAAATTGAAAGTCACAAGTTATGCCTGATTTGGCGATATGAAAGTAGAGCGGTGCAAACACTCAATTCGCATGTTGCCTATTTCTTATTTTAATAAATATGTTTAAAAATGCATAATATATATGTACAATTTTAATTTTCTTTTTATTTTTGTTGAAGAAATAGTTATATTTTATGCTGCTTATTTTTATGTAAAGAAATATCTTTAAATGATGCAAAATTAAAAAATACATAATAAAACTATAAACCTCTATATTATTGACCTTTATTCTTCAACTCAGCATGCATTACCGCTAGAATCGCTTAAAAAATGGCCTACTGTACGGCCCACCGAACCCCATTGATAGATTGGCTTGGCACGCCACGGCTAAAAGGTTGCCGACCTCTGGTTTAGAAACCAGGCTTACCACCATATACCATTTTAGGTGAAAAGTGGCAGTTGGTCAAGTTGGTTTGGGCCTAGATTTGGGAGATCGCAAGGCACGCACATGTACTTGTTATGGGTTACCGTCTGTGTGAGTATATGACAATATGCGCTAGATGTTGTCTACGTATAAGAATCACACATGGGGCCTTCTTTTGCATAGAGGCCCAGGGCCTCAAGAAATATTAAGACATCACTGGTTGCACGGTAAATGAAACTAGACTTCGATATTCTCACTTAGCACGAATTTTAAGTGAGGTACCCACTTGAGATTTGTTTCAGTCACTTCATCTCAGATCGAAATCTCCTCAGGCAGTCTTTCAGCATTCCATCCATAAAGCAACTCGACACAATTCTCTCATCCCCCTTCATCTGAATTTGTCCTAATTTGTTCATTTATTAGGCTATTTGTACCGTTAATCTGTTATTTACATATCTGACAGCCAGTTACATGATACACTGAAAGTATATTTTACATCTATGGTAGGGATCGTATGCGAAATCCCCAAATCTTATACAATTGTTTTTTACGTTCATTAACATCGTATCTTTTCTGGCATTTCAATCAGATTTTGTATGATACAATTAAATAACAATTTTAACATTAAAATTAACTGGTTATTGAACATTGTATTTAAATAATTAAGACATGGAATAAATGATATATGTATATTTAATAAATTTATTGTTTCTGAATTATTAGTATGTTTGTACATCTGAAAGATTTATTTATATACATTCATGTTCATAAATTAACTTTTTAAGCGGTCATTTTTGTGTGTGTGTGTAAAAATACTCCAAAAAAGGCACATTTTTAACTGCATATAACTAAGAACAGAATGCAAACTATTTAACAGAATGCGAAAATGGAAGAATTTTATTTTAATTTTCAATTTTAAAGTTTTCACACATTTTTTACTTTATATATAATTGTGTAGAACATGAAAACCTAAATGTTGGCTTTTTATAAGTATACTCTGCATGCTATGAAAAATGTGTTTCATATATCTTAAAAGAATTTCTCTCATACTTACAAAACTATTTTATGTTTGTGCCCTTTTCCAAACGGTGGAATATTTACTTCGTGTATGCATATATATATGCAAACATAATTTGAAGCATTTTTTTAATACTAATACAATGCAATGGGGATAGAGATAATGCAGGCTTTTTGGATTATCTTTCTGTGTTCATTTCTTCTAGCGCAATAAATTGTACTCTGCATTGTCAATCCCTGTTCTTTATTGATTATTTTCAAGAATCTAAATTCCTGCCTTCAATAAAAAAATCCCCACCTTCACCGCAAAGAAAATCCTAGAGGAGAAGTATGTCAGTACCATGGATGAATTACATCTCTGAAAACACTAGCACTAATAATCTCTCTATAAGAATTAAAAATATATGCAAATATAAGATAGAAAGAAGAAAATATTATTACCCATGCAGCATACGAGCAAACCGGTTGTGGCCAGCTTTCGGCAGCCCTTACAGTGTATGGGCAAATCTGTAAAGGGGTTGAATATAATTCAGAATCACACAAAAGTCGAACTCTACAATAAAAGTTTTACCTACAGAATTATCACACACATTTTCAAAAACAATATACAAATTACAGAAAGCCACCACATAACGCAAATAGTATGTCACAATGACGAGAGTGTACGAGAGATGTTCTTAAAGAATGTTGGCAAATGAGAGATCAGTCAGGACAAAAGACAGTTCAATATTGTATAATTTAGTTCCGACATCTTCCTGTGACTGTAATATTGGAGGCGAGGAAAATGTAGAACATGTGCTCCTTCTGTGTTCCAAGTTTTCCAGAGAAAGAAAGATCCTAAGACTGGCTTTCAAGGAACTTTATATAAATTGGCCTCCGAATTTTCACCAACTTCTTTCTACCAGAAATGCTTTCAAAATTTTCTGTGAATTTGTTGTAAATATTTGTATTTCTTCTTAACCTCAATATTTTTTTTTTTATTTTTTTGTTTCCCCTGAATGTGTGTTTATTACTTACTTCTGTAAGCCCCCTGTGATACTTTGTGGTGCACGGGGATTTTATAATTGTTTCCAATAAAAAAATATATATTGTAGTAAAGAGGTGGTCATAATAATTTAGCCACTTAATGTATATTCTCAAATTCTGCATTGCAATGTTTCTTCCCTGCATTGTCTTTACATTGGCAGTGAATTCATTCAGAAGATTCCTAGAATTATATCTTCGAATAATTATCCTATGCTTTTTCTTTTGATTTTGATACTTTTTCTACATATCAATTTATGTCCCCAAATGTAGTCACTTGGAAACCAAATCTATCACTGAGTATGTCACTAAGGTCGTCCTTACTCATTCAACATATTGACGGGGCATTTTATTTTTGTTTGTTAACAATCGTCTTTTCAGCCACCACACAATTCTTTTTAATAATATATACAAAGATAATAAGAAAGACTAAACGCTAAAATATTTTCCTCTCATAAATAAATGTTATGTTTTCTTATAAATCATCAAATGCTTATCGCCTTTTTTTTTTTTTTTTTAAAAAGAAAACAAATACTGCCTTTTTTTTATATATATATTTCTTCGTTTCAAAAGTACAAGTTACCAAAACGTGCTTTTTAAATATATATACATCCTTTACTACTTAAAACACATCATTTACTCAAAGGAAATATTTCTTTCCAAAACAAAATCTTCAGTTTAATGTTCCAAAAATTTCTATTCTGTAACTATAATTTATTTCCGTTTAAATTGAGGCAATAAAACTGAATAGAGGAACATGAAGGGAGGAGCAATCAATGAAACAGCGTATTTTGGCTTTTAGAGCGACAATCGATTGTCTTGTTTTTGGTCATTTGCGCCAAGTAAAATAAACTTTACATTCAAAAACATTTCTTCGAGTTTTCTGGGTAGAAACATATTAATATAAACACCTCCTGAGAAATTAAATTAAGTTTCTGACATCCTAACTGAATAATGGATTCAGAATTTAAAGAAGAATGGTAGGGACAATTTCGAAAAATTGTACGCATAATCGTATAATCTCGTTAATATATAAATTTCACTTATATGTAAAACATTAAAGTAAAAACCAACTTTCTAGAATGTAGGTGAAAATAATTTATACCTTTTTTAAGAACTATTTTTATAAATAAAGGAAATATAAATAGTTGTGAGAGAAATTTAGAATATTTAGTGTTATTAAAACAGTTCATAAATTGTAAGCGAAGTTTCTCTTAATACAAACTTTTTTAGTATTACTTTTTGTATTAAAAAAAAGAAACGAGCCTTACAGTAGTCTCCTATGTTTAATATCTGACATTTTATCGTGGTAAATACGCAATAGTAACTTATATCCAGAAACATGAATCGGGTATGATTGGAAATAATTTTCTATCGAATAATTATATCTTTAATGAAAATTTTATTTAATTAACACAAGGATTAAAGCAATTTTTTATCAAAAATAATTATTCTTGTTCAATTTGGGGAAGAACGGAGAAATTAGACTTATGATAACTAAAATATGAAACATATACTTGTGATTTCAAAGTATTTAAAAGCCGTTGAAAAACAGCATCAATAACAGTACCACTGTTGATTGTCGAAACATTTTGATTTGTGTTCATTTCGAGATTGAGTTTATCATCCAAGAAATCTATGAGTAGCTCAGCTTTTGGTAAACTGAAGTTATAAAATCACCACTCAAAATCATGGGAAGCGAGTGACAGTCTTTTTTAAAAGATCAGAACCATCTTCGGTACATGTTAAAAGTACAAAATGCAGGAAATCTTTAATTTTTTTTAACCGTTTGATTCGAAGAAATGTATATGGCCACCGAAATCACTGTTTGTCCATTTTCAAATAAGCATTTTGCCGCACATATGTCCCCCAATATCGGGATTAACAATACCCAATCCCCTTGTTTGACGATAATTAATGTCCATATGAGGAGTCACAACATGTGAGTTGTTCTGTTTGCGATAGATTTGCAACACCAGCTGCTCTGTGGCCCGGTCGTTTAAATTGAACGCAGCAATCGAAGTTCGGTATCGAAACACATTCGTCATTATCTAACCACGTCTCTGACAATATGAGTAACGTACAATTTTGTGAAATAACGTCGTCGAAATCTGTTTGGTGAGCCCGAGACTTTGACAACTGAGCGTAAGGATCGCAAGTTTATCGTGGGTGAAGTCTAATAGGACTTGCTGGTATGTGCGAAGTGGATTTAGAGTATCGTTGGTTGGATGTCCAGAGTACCTAGCTCTCCTACGAGCTATAACATCTTATCGTTAGGATTTTGAGTGACTGTGACGAATTGACTCTTGACCTTTTTGAATTAAAAAATACTTTAAAAAGTAAAATATACCCATAGGAAAGTAATAAAATTAAAATTCAAAACTATTAAAGTGCTAGAAAAATAGCTTCAAAAACGGTGCAAGCACCGAGAATGAAAGCAAATTTCGATCAGTGGGTGGGCGAGGTGAGGCCTGAGCAATGGGAATGAAGCTTAGAACTCAGTAGTTGTAGAAATGAGAGAAACATTGAATGTTTGAAATCAGAAAAGCAGCCTTTTTGAAAGCTAATAAAAAAAAATACATATAGAAAAATAGGAAAGAACGTGCAAATTTAAGATTGATCAAGAGAAATAATTTTTCATGGAAAATTAAAGTTATTTAAAGTAAATTTGAAAACAGCGAGCTCCCGAGAATCAAACCCGGAACAATTCGTTTGAAGTAAGCTACTCTAACCACTGAGACCACTAGAGCTCGGGGAAGAGTAAAGTAAGCTTTTAAAATGGGTGAAAAGAGTGAAATGATTTTAATTAAGAATTTTAATTAAAGAGAGAATCCGAAAGAATGTTGTGCTGGATCTGTTAAAATTAGAATCAGGGATATATTTTTCAATATCCAAGGTCGAAGGATTATTAGTGTTATCAGTTTTATAAAAGAAGTTAGCTGCTAATTTTTTGATAAATTGTCTGATAGACATCATTTAGCTCGTAGATCTGAGGTCTTTATTCCTCATGAATCATCGAGCTTTTAATATTTGTCGGAGAATGATGCTTTGAGAAGCTTCAAATTGATTAATATGAGTCTTAGCTGCATGTGCCCAGATTGGTGCGACATACGTTAAAACTGGTCTGAAGATTAGTGCAGATAAGCAATTTATTTTCTGTGCTCAATACAGAGTTTCTTGCAATTAAGGGGTAGATTTTTACAGACCAATTGTAGATTTAGAAGTCAAGCGTTCGAGTGCTTGAGGGCTACTAGAGTTGGATCCCGATGCGAGGGTAGCGATGAGACACCCCCATGTGCTCTAATCGGTCAAACCAAATAACGCGCGCTTACGTCCACTTCCTGTTACACATTTCCGTTCTTTTTCCAAATCACTCCTATAAATATCCAAAAACCGAGACGAAAGATGTTACACATCCAAAATGAAGCTGAGGAACATAGAGAAACTTTTCAGTAAAGAAAATGTTTACTTTGTTTTTTAAACAACTTCAAATACTTAAAAAACAGAATAATAATACAGTAGAACTTTTAGAATTGAATATCTCTCTATATATGATAGAGAGCCGAATATATCAGATTAATTGATCAATTGTTTAAATCATTTTACAATGATTTATTGAGTTTAATATCTGCTCCAAAGAATAGAAAGTGTGTTTTTATTTTCTAAAAATTTTATCATTTATTGTTGTTGCTCGTATGTTCTTATACTGGGATACATACAAAATACGAGAGGAAGAACAGAAACAAACAATACAAAAATATTGACATTTATGACAAAAGCTGCTCCTAGCACATAACAGACAAGATTCCATTCGAGACGGGAATCTATTATAGGCGAAAAGAGAGTCCGACTTCTTTTTTCCGAAGATGCAACCACGCTTTACTCGGGATTCGACGAACCCACTCGATTACAAACCAAGGCTCATATCCACCATACTAGCTGGGCAACAATTATATCAATTTCATTCTTTTATTTTATTTTATTTTATTTTATTTTGCAATACATTCAAAAAGCTTCATTATTATTTGCGTTTACTAAAACTTAATTTTCTTTTTATTTCAGTAGGCGTGATTATTTAAAAAGTAAGCGCTTTAATTGATCAAAACAATTTCAATTAAAAACTAACTTAAAAGTTTTACCAATAATATAACTTTTATGTCACAGATATAAATTATGATGAGTATATGGTGGCCGCGGTATAGGTATCGGTATAGGTATAGTATCGGTATAGATGGTATAGGTATCGGAGCGTGGCTTGCCTTGTCACGAGTTCGAGCCCAGTACCACTAAAGACCCGCCGTGTAGGGCAGAGATGCACCCTAAATCTGTCGAGAGGTTAAACGTCCTCCCGTTGGTGTGGTGTGGTAGTTAGGAGAGGGGGCGCCAGCTCAGATGTCGTCCACGTCACTTGACCATAGTTCAAAATTACGTGGTCCGTCGCCAAAAGCCCTCGTGTAGCTGAACAATGCGACGTTAATATTCAATCAATCAATGAAGAGTATATGTATGGTGAATTTGACTTGAATTAACGATGACGGCCTTCTATTAATTTCTAATAACCTTAAAACTAAATAATATTGATTTTTTTCTTCTTTTCTCAATAGGAAATGCAATAAAAAAACACATATACATAATTTTTAAATGGAATTCATTAATTTTGGAAAAATCATGCTTTTTTCGATGATTGAAAATTAAACTGCTACACATACTCATAAATATTCCACAATAAAACTCTAATCTATTATTTTTAAATGAAGAAATTCTTTGATCCTTTATTATTTGAAGTAATTAGTAGTTGAAAAAACTAATGCCTTAAAGCTATAAATTTCAACAACAATTGCAACAATTATAAAGCAATTGGTTTTTGAGGTTATATATGGCATTGAGAAAAAAATGAGAGAATACAGACAATTCAGTTTTATCTCGTTCTAGCAATATAATATTGCCTGCGGGTATCATCAAGTTTACCTTCCCTATATTCAAATGCTTGTATAAGGAATTCTCCATTTAAAATTTTTTTATAATTTTCAATAAAATTACTGTTATGTGAATATGAGAAAAATAAACCTTTTACTAATAATTGTTATAATCAAAATATAGCTTTTGTCTTTCAATTTGTTGCAATTTAAAATGTATGAATTTGATTATGTTTTATTAAATATGTTTGTGTAATTCACTTATCTTCAATATTTCCTTATTTAAATATTTATAAAACTCATTTGAATTCTAATAAAACGTTATTATCTAAGGGAGATACTAGTTAGGGGCAAAATATTTAGGGGAATTTCCTCTTTAAATTAATTCGGTTCGTGCCTTTATAAAATAGTTTTAAATACTTTAAGTATTCTAACTATTTATTAATTTTAAAAACAGATAAAAAAAATTATGTAATTATGCTTTAGGGTTAGATGTTAGATATTTTTCGTAAAACAACAATTGATTGTCCAAGCTGGAAATCCAAAATGAATGTTTCTCAAATTTAGTATTTTTGCGGTATGTATAAAACCAAATTTGAATATTTATTGAATCTCCAAATGTAGTATTACAGTTAAGGTATCCAACTACGTCCGGAACCGTGAATTTACAAAAGCGTATAAATGGATAATATTTATGATATTTAGTGTCACTTAGATTAGAATACATGTATACAATTGTTTTAAGGACATGATGACAAAAAAATTATTTAAATACAATATTTTGGCAAAAAATTAACTTAGAATAATTTTTTCAAACTGCTCCCCTTTTTGTGAAAAATGCTTCTATTATAATAATATTTTGCCTGTATATACCCTTGGACCTCTTTATAGAGGCTCAACTAGAATTTTTGAAATATATAACTTAGAAGTGGGTTTATCCATGTTTTACGGCAACAGAAGGCAGAAATTTTAAGAAAGAAACGCCGATAATTATTTTAAATGGTTGTAACTCTGAAAATAATGTGAATTTTTTCAAAAATCATAGTTGAGCCTCTGTACAGAGGTCTGAGCTATATACAGGCAAAATATTATTATAATAGAAGCATTGTTCACAAAAGGAGAACATTTTGAAAAAAGGTTATTCTAAGTTTTTTGCCGAAATATTGTATTTAAATAATTTTGTTTTGTCAAAACGTCCTTAAAACAATTTTATACATGTATTCTAATCTAAGTGACACTAAATCAAAAAGTACATTTATTTCCCTTTTTAAAATCACGGTTCCGAACGTAGTCGGATACCTTAATGTGTTTTATACTTTCATTACAGTTTTAATGAAGCCTGTTTTTCTAAGCTAAATTTTAAATTATTTGGTTACAAAAAGCTACGCTAGTGAAATTTTTCGAACATTCCAATTATTCAGTTATAATTACCGTGCTATCGTTTATTTTTCTCTAAGGTATCAATAAAAATTGTGCATAAAGAGCTTTGAAACGTGCATTTATAAACAGAAAAATAGTCTGCGCATTGGTTATTTCTCAAAAGTCATCCAATACGCAGACTATACTTTTGAAATGCCTATTAAACTTTTTTCTTGCATCATAAGGGAAAAAAAACCAGAATAGTTCAAAGATTTTTGCTAAAAAAAATCCCAAAAGCGCAACGTTTCCCTAGAATCTAGAATCCCAAGATCCAAAATTAGATTCCATAAATATTTCGGTATTTCCCCAAACCTTGATTCAAGAAAAAAAGAGGGCTAATTTTAAGAAAGCCTGTATTCGTTGGAGAAATTCTTTGAACCCCGATAAGAAAGCCCTTTGTGTTGTTATCCACCATTAGTCAAGAATTCTACAATTAGGTGGCTTTCCTCGTCGTTTTAAAGAAAACTATTATGTAAACTATTATTAGATTCCAAGTCAATGCCTCTTATTTAGAAAAGAAAGAATAGGAAACAGGACTTAAGTGTATTCCATTTGATGAAAGATGTGTGAAATCACTCAAAGCTTACAAGCTTATACAACGAGCCTTAGGAAAATGGAATCCAAGAACACTGAATGGACTTTGAAAAACGGTTCAAGAGAAATGGAGTAAATTTTGCATGATAGTACTAAGAAGAAATTTATTTTCATGAAAAATTCGAGCTAGAGCTATTGTCAAGAATCATGGGTATCGAATAGAAGCAAAGTTTTACAAAACATACGGTATTTATTGATAAAAGTTAACTATCAAAATCATTTCCATAAAGTATGAACAACTTTCTGTATTTGTGAGCAAATTTTTCTTGTTTGAAGATCATCAAGAATAATTATAGAAACAAGTTGGCTTAAATTAATTTGCAGGATGGGATGAGAGTTTAAAAAAATAATCTCACCCATGATTTAAAAATATAATTGTAGAAAAGTATGATAGATACATTTGTCTCATTAAACTGATTCTAAAATAAAATGTGCTTGATACTATAGACAAAATGAAATTAGCACAATAAATAAATTGAATAAAAGCTACCACTATTTTCTTTAACTTATATATATATATATTATTTTTTTATAATGAATGGAATCATTTCAAAAGGGGAGCCGTCCGGTATTCTCGTTCCCACAATATTGTTTACGAGCAAAAAAAAGTTGTACACCCCTAATCTAACAAGGAGAGTGCAAGATCTTGGAGTCAAGGATTTAGTTCAAATTTTGTAGGATGGTAGAATTTAGTTTCCCTGTTGATGATGATATATTGTTATGGGGACAACTACTCAATAATTTTTTAGTTATTTTAACTTGAAGATACAATTCACTCGTTAAATTCAGTTCTGTAGCGAACGATTACGCGTAATGGGTTTAACGTAGTAGCAGAGGCTCGGTGATCTTCTTCGTTAGGAGCCGAGTTCGAGTCCGTGAAGGGTGAATAACTTTTTTTTCATTTTATGTCTATTTTTACATATAAAGATACATAATGAGTTTAAAGAAATTAGAATGAATTATCTTTAATAACTAGAAACCTTATAAAGTTTTATTTGTTATAATTCGTATAAGTACAGAATAACAATTATTTTAAACCAATAAAAGCATTTTGTAAGAAAAGCCCTTAACTGCTAGTTAATCGTGCCTGAAAGCAATAAATTATGAAAGGAAACAATAAATAAAACATTTATCAGATTAACAGAATTAGTATAAAAAATATGACTAGCTTCTTACCCTTCATTGTGCCCGTACAATGGTGACACTTGTTCTAAAAGCAAATGAAACATAATAACGAAAAGTATCTCGAGCATCGAATTTGCGCAGTAATGCTGTATAGGCATCTTCTGCTTTGTATTTCAAGTGAATTGCATCTTCAATAGCAAATATCTAAAAAATTATTGAGTAGTGGCTTCTATAACCATATACCTTCATCAACATGGAAACTAAAAAAAAATCTACCCTCGCACAAAATTCGAACTAAAACCATGACCCCAAGACCTTACGTGGGTGTGAGTGAGTATTAACATCGCACTGTTCAGCTACATGAGGCTATTTGGCGACGGACCTCGTAATTTTGAACCATTATCAAATGACGAGGACGACACCTGAGCTGTCACACACCTCTCCTAACTACCACACTACACCAATGGGAGGACGTTCGAGTTCTCGGCAGATTTAACGTGCATCACTCCCCTACACGGAGGGTCTTTAGTGGTACTGAGCTTGAACTCATGAGAGAGAGACACGCCAGCCATGATCTGATACTTTGACCACTTGGCTACCGCGGCCACCCAGGCCTTGCACTCTCCTTGGAAGATGATTATTTCATGAGAAGGTTTTTCACAGCTTAAGCAGGAACGAGGTAAAGAAACAACAAATCAGTCGGAGCTTGAGAGCGACGGCGCGTTTTCATAGATTCAACGCCATATTGTGATCACGCATTTATATTGAAAATTGCTACGTGAACTTTAATTGTATGCTACTGGGAATTATTCATTTAAGGTATTCGACTACTTGTGACAACTTTTATTTGAAAAAATAGAGATATGGAATTTTTTTTAGATTTATTTAGTATATTTTAAGGTAAAAATCGTAAAATTGAAAACAGAAAAAAAATTTATTATTATTAAAAGGGAAAAAAACTGGTGAAAATGTTCAAAAAATTACATAAGCGAGGCCCACTTTGTACAAAAACTTTTTGAATAAATTCTCAACTTTTCAACTTTAATATGATACTTTGTTATTCATGCTTGAAATGACCTTCAGGATAAAAGATATTTTAATTTTTACGAAAACTAGACCACTCTATCTTAGTGACTATATGAAATTACTTTAAAAAACAATAATTATCGTAAAATCCGGCGTATAATGCGCACCGGTGTATAACGCGCACCTATACTTTCAAGCTAATTTTTTTAATTTTTAGGTATATTTGCCGTATAACGCGCACCCCCTTTTAACGAAGAAATTTGAAATATTAGTATACATTGTTTTTATGTTTTGAAGTAATTTATTCGAGGTACTATCCCAAACTTTTGAAAAAATAGTATTCTTCTTGAACTACAACTGTTCTTGCTCATAAGACAAATTATTTCTTTTAAATAAATAGTGTTTCGATACATCTAGAAGTAAATTTTTTTAATGCCCATCTTTTGTTGTTTTAAAGGTTTTGTTCGTTTATACCCGGTGATAACGCGCACCCTTAATTTTAGATCTTATTTTTTGTGTTCAAAGTGCGCGTTATACGCCGGATTTTACGGTATATTCACATAAAGGTGATTGATAAATCTGAAGGTCAAAACACTTCTACTGTTTTACAAAACATTCACAAAAAATTTCAGCAAATTATTTTCAAAACTTTTTGAGCAACCGCTGTCTCCGTTTGAGTTTTTCGGAAAAAGCACATTTCGAGTAAAACGCATTTTAAAGTTTGACATCTCGTGTAAAGTTATGTGACATCTTCTTTTATTAAAACACCTGTAGTTTATGTTCTAGTGAATGGAAAATAAAAAGCTTGGTATTTTTACTAAGCTAATAAGATAGCCATTAAATTAAAATCATAAGAACAATTTGTCAATTTTTGAAAAAAATCATGATTTTAGGGTAGTCGGATACCTTAATATTCTGGATTTTACCCGCATTGTTTCTTGTTATTCAAATATCCAACAATTAATGGATAGTTCCAGAACAAATTGTTAAGACTACTAAATAAAATCCGAGTTTTAAATAAGATAACAGTTATATAAGTAAAGTATTTTACCTAATATTAACCACACGATCACATCCGTTCGAAGGAAATATAATGTATCTGAATTTTTTTTTCAAAGAAGCTATCAAAAAGCAGCAGAAATAAAATTGAAACATTCTCCATGATCCCAAATTCTCCCCGTTTCCGAAAACTTCAGTTTCCTTTTTTAGATAGAGTTAATTTAGCGAAGTGTTGTAGTTATTTCTCTTCAACACACATAAATACATCCCTGTATCTTTCTCATTTCACATAGGGTACTCTCTACATGAGGAGGTTTTAGTTCTTTTCTTAACTCTTCGGGAAATTATCGATTTTGTTTATAAAAAGAGCAAATAAATATCCCTACATAGAAAAAAAGTTAGGGTAAAGGGGAATTTGTTGTTCTCGTAGGAACGACGATAAATAGCGAGGCTCATTTGCATTTGCATTTTTTAAAGAAAAAAAACTTCTTTTTAGATCAATTGGAAACGAAAAATACGATTGTGGTGGAGTACATTTAATGCCCAATTGTAATTTTTGGAATTTTTTCTTAGATTATTGTGCAATGAATTCACAAATGGAAATAACAAGTAATATAAAAATAAAAAAAATAAGTCAATTCGTACTCAGGTCAACAAAAATTTTTGTTTTAGTTACTTTTTAATAAATACTTACAATTAATATAAATATGTATATACATATGACAAAATTAATATTAAGTGACAAAATAGAAAACGATTTTCCTTGCAGTATTCCATTTTCCTTTCTATATAGGTGTTGGGCTATTTTTTGTTTGTTTGGTATTATTTATTCATTAATTAAATTTATAATTATTCTAATAAAACATGAAAGTAAAAAAAATCACATTCTTATAAATTAAGCCATCCCAGGTAGGATTTGATCCCCCGACCTTTGGATTAGAAGTCAAACGCGCTATCCATTGCGGTTCAGAGACACAACGATCGATTTTTCTTTTTTTTAAAGGTTGTTGGGCTATTACTTTAGTTTGTTACTACTTGAAGATTGTTTAATTGAATGAATGAAAACATTTGAAAAAACTGTATTAACATCGCCATCCACGACAAGTTTCAAAAAATGTATTTGAACTTGAATAGATGATTAGAAAGTATTTTATTAACGATTGAAAATTTGAATCAAGTAAAAAAATATATATATATATATATAATATAAAATAGCAGTGAAGAAGTACTAGAATCTAAGTGCTAAAGCAGGAAGAAAGTTGAATTCACCTAGACACAACAAAAGTGATAAAAAAGAAAAAGTCTTTTGACTAAACTGGAGACCTAATATGATTTCTAAAGTCTGTCTGCTGAATTAGGCCAGTGAATTAGGGTTAGCAATGCTTTACGGATCCTACCTTCCCGTACAGCAGAAACTTTGACATAATAGGAAAAAAACACCAAGTTGAAAAGTTAAGCCTAATACAACACGTGGAAGAAAAACCTGATAATATATTAAAATGAAGCAAGAAAAGAGAACAATAATGAATGTCTCTAAGGAGAGAAATAAAAAATAAATAAATAGAATAAAAATTAAAACTTACGTGTAAAAATAATTACTGAAATTCAGAAAATCAACCTTCCAGAATAAGCTCCCTACGCAAAATGACGTAAAATAATTGGAAAGACTATTCGAGAAGGAAAATAGTGGCGTCACCTGGATATTTATTTTGCAATTAAACAAAAACCCCTAAGATTTTTTTTAAAAAAAAACTGAATAAAGGAAGTTTTAAAAACGATAATGAACAAATTTAAGAATAGATAAAATCAAAAAAATATATATATAGCAAAGTAAATAAACTTGGATGATTATATACTAATCGATATATTGCGATTAAAATAGGCGCTATATAAAATAGGCCTACTATATATATATATATATATATATATATATATATATAATATTTTAAAAAACAGAAGTTTTTTTAAGCAATGGAAATTTTGGGGGAATTTTTTGGTGGTAAACAAGCGGGGAAATTGACAGCCAATTGTGAAGTTCCCTTTTGAAGATTAAACCCATTGGGTCAAGGTGCATACCTTTTAAAATTTGCGCCCCGGGAGCCTCTTCAAAAAGATTGAAAAAAAAAATTTTTGGTTTGGGGTGGGGTTTTTGTTTTATTTGATTTTTGGGGACTCGGGGGGAATTTTTGGGAAGGGGAGTAGGCGGTTAAGATTTAAAAAGTCCCCCAATTTTTTACCGTTTCGGATTTAACTTTTTCGTTGTTTGTTCATTGTAGATTCTCCCCCAAAAAAATTATTTTTCCAAATTTTTAAACTTTTTAAATTTCTTTCTTAATAAATCTATTAAAAATTTAAAAAATTTTTTCCTTTTGAAAACCCCTTTTAACCTCTAGCTCACGCGGACAATCAAAGAAACGGCCCCAAACCAAAATATTACAAATTATCAAATTCTAAATATCTGCGTTAATTTTTAAATTTGAATAATCACTGCCCTTTAGCAGCCTTCCTATCTCTCTCCCTTCTAACTTAAAAGCCTAGATTTTATAAAAGTGGGACCCAATTTACATGTTAAAGTTCTTTTTTCGGAGGCAACGTTGAAATAAAAAAATTTTTTAAGGACCAAAAAATTCCCCCAAGAGGTTTTGTTAGTGAGAAGTTCGGGGAATGGGAGCCATTAAAATTTTAAAATTTAAAAAAATAAAAGGGTTTAAATTTTAAAATTTTAAAGGTTTAAAAACCTTCCATTTTTTTAAAGTAGGTTTTGTCATGAAAAGAGTCAACACTAAAAAGGGAAAAACTCCCTTTCTATCTTTTTTCGTTTTAAAAATTTTAGCAAATGGGGAAAAATTTAAATTTTTAATATCAATGTTTTTTTTAAACATTTTTTAAATGTTTGAAAAAACTTTTAACCAAATCTTTTATTAAAAAGTAATTAAAAAATGTAAAAAAAATTAAGATTTTGTATTTGAAAATTGTTTAGTTTCGTAATAAAAATAAACTCTATTTTATATTCCAAAAGAAAATTCATAAAAAAAAAAATCTTAACGTAAGAATTTTAGTTGCATTTTTTAAGTTTTTTAAAATTTTTTAAAAATTTTTAAGCGGGAAGTTATGGAAAATTTTCTCTTCCCTTTTTTGGATATACAATGACTATAGAAATCATCTTTCTAAGAATGGAAAAGTCTGGTTTTGAATTAAACAAATCACGAAAAAATCCCATTTATTCAACCTAAGTATTTGCTGTATTGAATATTTTATTACATGGATAGATACTTTTATATAGGAATTAAATTATCAAAATATTCTCTTTTGAAATCTGGCTTAATCCTGAATTTGAACTAGAAGATATACTGAATGTAATAAATTACAGTTTAAAAAAAAAAACGTTAAAGTTAATCGAACAAAAAAGTAAAAGATAATTTAATAAAAAAAAAAAATTGTTTTAAGGAAAAAAAATTAATGTCATTGGGATAAAAGCGTAGAGTGCTCTATATTAATTGTTATAATTTCCTGTTAGTGCGCTATTCCGAAATGCTGAATTAGTGTAAAACTGTAGTACAAAGCACCCCACGCTTTTACCACAATAACATTAATTTTCTCACTAATAATTTTATTCTTATATATTAAAAGTTATTTTTTTACATTTTAGTCCAATTAACCATAAAAGCGTGTTTTTTTTGTTTTTGTTTTTTAGTTTTTTAAAACTATAATTTATGTTTCATTTTTTAGTTCGGTCTACAGTAAAAGCATGTATTTTTAGTTTTTTATACTATCATTTATTCATACACTTTTTTTTTAATTTTTGACCAGCGACCGAAAAAGTTAGCCCATCCCTGAGTTAGAAAAAAAAACTTCAGATGCACGAGTTTTTTTTTCTTCTTATTTCCATTTTTAGGAAAACTGGACAATTTTTTTTACAAAAAAATTAAGAAAAAAAAAAAAA
Organism: Trichonephila inaurata madagascariensis; assembly: GCA_019973955.1. NCBI lineage: Eukaryota > Metazoa > Arthropoda > Arachnida > Araneae > Nephilidae > Trichonephila > Trichonephila inaurata. The sequence continues at coordinate 84,518 of BMAV01007999.1, forward strand.
AAAACATTTTCGCTTTTAGGGTTACTCCTAATCTTTTAGTCGCCAAATCTGGAAATGGGATCTGGAATTAGTCACCAAATCTAGAAATAGAATATAGAATTAGTTGATAAATCTGGCAATGGTATAGGTATGGAATTAGTCTCCAAATCTGGAAATGGTATAATGAATTAGTCGCCAAATTTGGAAATCGTTATTCCTAATGATCCTGTTCAGGACAATGGGAAGAAAATTATGAAATTATTGTATTGCAATCGGTCCTTAACAAGTGTGCAAAATTTCGCATTAATCTGGCTTTTTAAAGTGGGTAAAAATCGAATTCAAAGATTCCGTTACATACAGGTGAAACTTATAAAGCGTGTTAAAAATTTGGTTACATAAGAATGTTCTTAATTTATAGCTTTGTATACTATTGATACACATTTCGCAACAAATACCTTTTCTAAAAAATTTTTTTGGGAAAAAAAAAATTTTTTTTTTAAAAAAAAAAAAAAAAAAAAAAAAAGAAAAATTTTTTAAAAAAAAATTTTGAATTTAAAAATTTTTAAAAAAAAAAATTTTTTTTTTTTAAAAAAATTTAAAAAAAAAAAATTTAAAAAAAAAAAAAATTATTAAAAAATTTTTTAAAAAAAATTTTTCAAAAAAAAATTTTTTTTGGGGGCCCTTTTAAAAAAATTTTTTTTTAATTTAAAAAAACAAAAAAAAAATTTAAAAAAAAAAAAAATTTTTTTTTTTTAAAACCAAATTTTGGGCCCCCCCAAAATTAAAAAATGGGGAAAAAAACCCAAAAAAGGAAAAAAAAAAAACCCCCCAAAAAAAAAGGGAAAATTTTTAAAAAAAATTGAAAAACCCCAAAACCTTTGGGAAAATTAATTTTTTTTTTTAAAAAAAAAAAAAAAACCCCAAAAAAAAAAAAAACCCCCCCCCGGGGGGGAAAAAAATTTCCCCCCAAAAAAAAAGACGGGAAAAAAATTTTTTAAAAATTTTTTTTTTTTTTTCCCCCCCCCCTTTGGTTTGGGGTTTGGGGCCCCCCCAACCGGGGGGTTTTTGGGGCCCCCCCCGGGGGGGGGGCCCCAAAAAATGGGAAAAATTTTTTTGGTACATAAGAATGTGCTTAATTTAAAAGTTTTTACTATTTCCCCTTCCCAACAAATACTTTACTAAAATATTCGCCATTGTGTGCTCTATAACTAATAAAAGTCTTATAGTATGCAATTAACAAAATAATCTAAAAAAATTAGAAAATGCTTTAATAAATTCCATATATTGATTTTAAAATTTATAACCTTAAGACGTATTATTTAAAAGTTTATTCAAATTTAACAATTATATTAGGAAAAAAATGCGGTGTAACTAGAATCATACAATAATAGATTATCTAATTCATCACAATAAAAATTCCTTTTCAAGTACTATATTGGCATAAATTTCTGATGCTGCCTTTAAAATTTTTTAATTTACCGAAAAGATATTTTTACACTTACATAACAAAAAAGAGATTAAAATAGTCTTGAAAAAAATTTCTGTTTTTCATACATAACAAATCTAGAGCTCTGAAAACTTTTAGAATACTTATGCTAATACTTCATGAGTATGTTTATAATACACTTCAGCAAGGAAAAAATGTGTAAAAAAATTACCAAAAATTCAATAAAATCTCTCTCTCTCTATTTAGAAAACAAATGTCTACATGTTTTTTAAACATAATATTGATTCATATTTTTAACATATGTAAAACTTAAGCATTTAGATATTAATTATACATTTTAATTGTTTCAAAAGAATCGTAAGAGTTTACCTAAAATTTAAAAGTAAAAGTATTCTTTTTTTCCAAGCTTGCTACCATTTTGTTAAACGAGGCGTGACACAAAAGAAACTAGACTGGTCCAGTAAATCATTGTACTTACATAATCAGTTCTTTGTGACATTATCACCTTCAATGTAGTCCCCTTCAGCATTTACACGCTTCTGCATTTGGTGCTGTCGTTGCTGCTAACAGTTCTGGAACGGGGTTTTTTGGCAGTCCCTTGAGAAGATTTCCGCTTTTGCCTGAACCTATTCAACTGTGGTAAAATGGGTTCCTTTTAAGGTATTCCGGTCAGATCATCGTGGCCCTCGGTAGCCGAGTGGTATAGGTATCGGATCGTGGCTTGCCTTGTCACGAGTTCGAGCCCAGTACCACTAAAGACCCGCCGTGTAGGGCAGCGATGCACGCTAAATCTGTCGAGAGCTGAAACGTCCTCCCGTTGGTGTGGTGTGGTAGTTAGGAGAGGTGTTGCCAGCTCAGGCATCGTACACGTCACTTGACCATGGTTCAAAACTACGTGGTCCGTCGCCAAAAGCACTCGTCTAGCTGAACAGTGTGCGACGTTAATATTCATCCACTCACTCACAGTGACAATTGTATGGTTGGATCTAATTTTTAACTATCTTTCATATATTGCAAGCGAAAAATATTTGAGGTAAATGTATCGTTTCAAAACGATTGGGGGTTGACTATTTTGTAGTGATGAACAAATATGGATCAATAATTGTTTGATTTGTGTGCCTGTGAAGTGCTGTTTTATAAAATACCAATCAATGACACTTTTCCTCGTAGATCTCTTTCAAGAAGTGATAAATAGGCATTTTTGAATAATCTTTGCAACAGCAACAGAGTGTTTTGTCAGTGGTCATATCACAGCAGCAACAAAGACATCGTATGAAGCTTGTTATATTATTGGTAATCATATGAAACAGTTTACTGATGCAGATATTGTGAAAGAGTGTTTCTTAAATGCTTCTAATTTAGTGTTAGTGCCAAATATATATATATATATATATATATATATATATAATTAAAAAATCAAAACTGGAGTTATAATATTTTAATCAATTTTCCACATTTTAAATTTCCAATGTTATCTTGATCATAAAGCATTTCTCACCCCCACCCCACTTATCCTCATGTTGTGGCCCGCGTGAAATAACTAACATATGTATGCGGCCCAGCAGAAAAAAACGGTTGAGTACACCTGTTCCACACTTTCCCTTCCCTCTGAAAACTGCTTATGCTATTCGAGTACACATACACGAGACAAAGTTTATCTCCATAAGCCTCAGTTACCATTTAAAATGTTTCGTAACTGAGATTTCTTAAGTTTCACAAGAAACTTGATGTTGGTTCGTGGCTCAGTTTTTACATAAAACATTTTTCCAGCGAAATGGAATTGTGCATGTTCACTCAATGACGTAATCGGTTAAGAAGTCGAAACTGGCCACATAGATAGAGGAGGTGTGTGGGATGTTATTACCAACAGTTATTACCAACTCCACCCTTTTTTCAAGTTTCACACTTAGTCTTGTTTGTTTATGTTTGGTTTGGGGGTGTGTGTGTGTGTGTGTGTGTGTGTGTGTGTGTGTGTGTGTGTGTGTGTGTGTGTGTGTGTGTGTGTGTGTGTGTGTGTGTGTGTGTGTGTGTGTGTGTGTGTGTGTGTGTGTGTGTGTGTGTGTGTGTGTGTGTGTGTGTGTGTGTGTGTGTGTGTGTGTGTGTGTGTGTGTGTGTGTGTGTGTGTGTGTGTGTGTGTGTGTGTGTGTGTGTGTGTGTGTGTGTGTGTGTGTGTGTGTGTGTGTGTGTGTGTGTGTGTGTGTGTGTGTGTGTTGGGGTTTTGGTTTTTGTGTGTGTGTGTGTGTGTGTGTGTGTGTGTGTGTGTGTGTGTCCCACCTCGTATTGAGTTACCCCGTTGACGCTTCTTTTTCTACGGTCCTAATATTGGTCCGTAATTAGATTAAACAATCAGCTTTTATAAATTATTTATTTATTTCTGAATTGTGAACTGTGATGCATAATGATTTAAGAATCGGGTGGAGTGATAATCTTGACAGCACAAAACTCTTGCAAAATGAGATTGATGTCTCCGGACAATGAAAAGCATTCGAATGAGTAAGATGTTAAACAACAAAGTATGAAAAAAATTCAAAAATATGCAAACCTTTATGCATATTTATTAATACCATTAATGCCCAAAACTATGCAATTTTCTATGCTACATTTTCAATCATTTTATTTCATGAATTTGTCATGAATAAAACCATGTGGAAAAAAACAGATTTTAGTAAAGAGAACATTGGAATCCATTATC
>BMAV01008000.1:0-204201 GCA_019973955.1 Trichonephila inaurata madagascariensis
TTTTTATGTTACATTTTGAAAACTAAACAATATATTTTAAATATTTCACTTCATTGCAAATATTAATGTTTATTTATTATTCAGGCAAGTTTTTAAGTTTTATTATTCAAAGGTTTTTCTATAATAGGTAACTAACTCAGATGTGTAATGCTTTTGTCGTTGCGAGAAGCTTGTTACCTGCATGAAAATACACAAATTTCATGTTTAAAAACATAAAAACAGTTTTATTTTTGACTTTTTTAGAAATCTTTTGTACAGTTTAGAAAAGATTTGAATTTTGAAACTTTTAGAAATTGTGTTTGCATGTAAATATACAAATCCATAATGATACCTTTCGCAATGTCGTAAAATCGCATATTCCCAAATCATTCCTTTTACATATTGATACATGTTTACATTAAATTTTTGATGTTTTAAGACCAAATTCCATATTTGTAATGCATTGAAGCTAAAAATTCTTCACAGATTGATTCATAATTGGAGAAAATTGAGGCAAATGTTAAAAAAAATCTCGTTGAACAAAAACTGAAAAATACTATATATGTATTATTTGAGCGTTTTAAGACTTCTTTGTTTCCTATTTTATGCTAAAAATATTAAGAAGATACTAATGTTTAATAAAATAGGGCAAATACATGTTGTAATTTATTATTTTGTAATGAAGTGCCTTTTTACATTAAAAATGCAATTTTCTCAAAATGATTGTTTTCAAACCACGTATACCTTTTTCACAGAATCTAAAGAATGAATGTACATGCAATTTTTACTGCACATATATAATATGTAACTATATATAATGAATATATTTTTGGAGATTTTCCCAAAATATTTTGCTGAAAAGCAGTTATCGTAAAAAAATGATAATTTTCAAAAATTCATACTGATACTTTTACGTTGAATTTTTTTGAAAAAGGTAAACAATATATTTGAAGCACTTAACCATTGTGTAAATAAAAAGGCATTAATATACAGACAGAATTTGAAGTTTTTATATTTAACAGTTTCTGAGAAACGGGGATCTAAAAAAGCTCAATTTAACATTGTCCGAATAGGGGCTGCCGACTTGCCTTAAAATTTAAGTTAGAGATAGTTGAAGCGTTTTTACAAAAGCATTTTAACTGATGATGAAGATAAAAGTGTTGTAATTCCACTTGCAAAAAGATCAAAGCGTTATAATACATCTGCTATACATGTCATGGCTTTTATCCTGGCCATTCCGGGATAAAAGGCTTGGTATGTATGGCTCTTTTTAAAGTGTTGATGACATTTCAAGGCCTCGCAAGTGCAGATTTGAAAACTACGAAAGCCATTCGAAAACATGTTGTGAAAAATTCAATGGTTATTTATACTTGTCAAAACACAAAACAAAAGATTTTTACAGTAAATAAATAATGAATTAATAAAAGAGTTAATTATACATCAATATTTTCCTTATTTGTAACAATTTTATTTGAATTAAGATTGTTTCTTCTATTAATTTAGAGCTAAAAATGCATAATTCGTAAAATTTCATAGGTGACCTGTTTCACAAATAGCGCCCAACCCGCACGATCGTGCGGGTACCATCTATATTCCAGGAAGGGAGTGAAATTTTTTAAATTATTTTTCCCGATGTCATTGGGGTCTATATAGTATTAATAACCAGAAGAATTTAATATTTGAAGATAAAAATAATTCGGGTCTTAAAGGGATATAATACTGTACCATCCATATAAAAAATATTTCGCTATATATATCCATATTAATATCATAAAAAATTACACTTTTATACGCTATTTTTAAATCATGGTTTCGAACGTAGTCGCATACCTTAAGCACTCAAAGAATTGTTTGTCACAAAAAAGGATTTCATTGACTGTTATTTATTGATTTTAAGTTCAAATGATCACTATCATTACTCGTTTTTCAAATTTTTTGATTCTGATCAAAAACTTTCTAAGACATTGCGCTTGTCTTTATAATATCATTTGGAGTCATTAATAGTTTGAAATGTTAATAAGCAAGAAAATATAATTTGATATTTTTGTCAAGCTTTTTCCTTAATAAACACTCACAATACTTTTTCAGTTGTAGAATTCTTAAAAAGAATAATGAAAGTAAGCATATTTCGCGAGCAGATTTATTTTCAATATAATACAAAACACAATTATTAAAGATTTAGACCCTTAAACAAAATTTAAGTTCCAGGAGAGTTCCATACACAAAATAAATACAGATAAATATAATATTTTGAGAAGAATAAACCTAATTAAACCTATGAATCATTGAAACATACGAGGTCTCTTAACTCAAAAAACCACTAAATGACTAAAAAATAACTAATCTAGATAATTTTAGTTAGTGAGTGTATAAAGGTTTATAATATATATTTTTTTCAAAAATCAGTTTTTTTTCCATCTACTTTTATATATCTGTGAGTGTACCTTAAACAGAAATACTATTCTCCGGCAGTGAATTAAAAAACATTTAAAAAATAAACAAGAAAACCATTCTTTCACATATATTTTTTAACAACTCTGTTCGTATATTAAGTCGAACATGAAATTATTTTTTCCTTTCATGCATTAATAGATTTTCATTATGCGTCTACAAATCTCTAGTCTTAATGAACTCATTTCTGATCAAATATTTTCTAGAGCGTGAAATAATTTTAATAAACTTTTAAAATCCACCAGTACCAATGCCTTATAAATATTCAATTCCTTTACGAAGTTCCTGTCAAAGCCAGATAAGAATATATTAATTTATAGAACAGGTGTACACGAATTTCCACAAAAAATAATTTAACACCCATACGACTTAATTAATAAGAAGACGAATATTAATTTTTTGAAGAAAATTAATTCGAAGTTTGAAAAGTTCAAATGAAAATCTCTTTAATATAAAATTTCCATTCATATTGTAAACAAAAGAGCATAAAATTAGTAGAAAATAATTTTTCTGAATAGAAATTTGGAATTAATAATTAAAAGAAGAATATGAGTTAATAATTATTAAAAAAGAAATAAAAACACAGAAAAGCATTAAGTTTCTATCTAATTCTTTTAAATTTTCTGTAATTTCCATGCTCCTTCAGCTTTTCAAAGTTATTGAATTAATATATATATATATTTTCAATTTGGAATTCTTAAGTGTAAGTTTGATAGATTAACTTTCAATCGAATAATTAATTTTTCAAATGAGTAAACAATTTTTTTTATCATTTTACGTTTTTTTTTTAAATAATTAATTAATAAGTGCAACTCTTTATGAGGAGTGAAAGAAGGCCCTCCTATCAAGTTAAAAACAACATTCCCCAAAAAGTTAAGAAAAAGGTTAATTGCCCAAATGAAACGTAGACAGGTACAATTGTGTCAGAATGATTGCATCTATAGCAGCGACATCGAATATGGATATAAAGCAACATTTCTCAAACTGTGGGGCACACCCCCTAGGGGGGGAGCGATCATATTGAAAAGTAAAAAAAAAAAGCTTTTTTTAAAAAAATATTAATTTACTGAAAGTAAACAAAATACATTCTAAGATAATAAAAAATAAATACGCATATACACTGGTATAATACACTTGAAAATGTATCAGTACTAAATAATGTATTTTATAATTAATTTACCAATGACCCCATGGGCGTGTCATATATAAAATTATATACAAAAATTAACACTTATCTTAATAATTTGTACAGTTTATAATCATTCCCTTAACTGTCAATTAAAAGTTGCGCGATTCGCTCCCCAATGCCAATAAGTAAATCCTACGCACACACTGTCAAGGTCCTTTTATTGCGTTCCAAAGCCTTCGGAATAATTTTATGGATAGTAGTGCACAGAAAAGATCGTAGTTTGTGTGTGTGTGTGTGGAAAGACGTATATATACTTCCGGGATAATTAATGTTTTGGCTGTGTGAGACGTTTATGTACGCCAGTGGCACTTAGGTTATAATTGTATTGTAGTTTTAGCCTCAAATATAGTATATATTACTGAATTAAATATATTGTTATTGTATGGAAGGGGGGCGCGATGAAAATTATGATTGAATATTGGGTCGCAAATATTAAAACTTTGAGAATCACTGATATAAAGGGAAGTAGGAGGTGTACATCGCATACGACGAGCGGTAATGAAACCTGTTCGTTGTAGATGTAAATAGATCATAAGTAAAGTCGCGCTATTCATGGATTCGTCCATATATTAACAATGCGCAATATCGTGGTTTCTAAATGCGGAATGTGAGTTGGATGCAGGCATCTATAAACAAATAGGGGTAATGTATGGCGAACACCTCTTAGTTCGAACAATTTGAGTAAAAGTTTTCGTGAAGGGCAACAAACGATGTCAGATCTCCATGAAAATGCCGGGTTAAGCGTCTCACATGAAACACATATAACAGTGCTTCTCAAACTTTCAATGTTTGCGACCCAATATTCAATCATAATTTTCATCGTGCCCCCCTCCATACAATAACGATGTATTAAATTCAATAATGCTATACTTTGAAGCTAAACCTACAATACGACTTTAACCCCTTCCGACGTATATAAACGCCTCTCTCAGTAGTGTGTCAATTCTCCCTAGAGGTAAATATACGTCTTTCTGAAGTACTACCTTTTCTGTGAACTGCTATCCATAAAATTATTCCGAAGGCTTTGGAAAGTAATAAAATGACCTTGTGACAGCGTTTGCGAAGGATTTACTTATTTCTGCGGATTTTTGATTATTTATTCCTTTTCTACCCCCCTCAATACACCACATAAGCTTACTTACATGCTAAAGGGTGGCATTGGGGAACCAATCGCGTAATTTTTAATCGGCAGTTCAGGGATTAATTATAAACCGTACAAATTATCAAGATAAGTATTAATGTTGACATATAATTTTATATATGACAAATCCATGGGGTCACTAGTAATTATTAAACTTGTCCTTAACCCACTGTCACTCACGCCTGTTTTTGCTACCGTCGTTACTCGCGGGGTGTGGAGAACACCCCAAACTTTTAACACGTGTATTTAATTATGAAAAAAAATTAAGTCATTATGATACATATTTATAAAGTACAAAAATGTTTTTTTATTATACAAATAAAATTATTAAATTTATTGCATACAAATGAGACTAACACATTAATTTAAACTAAACATACAAAATTTTCATTTTAAAACACATAATTTTATATTTTTTCACAAACCAGTATAAATCGTATATACCAGTAATAAATATACTTTATAATTAATGAGATAATGATAGTAGAAAGTAGAAAAATAATTTTTTAATCATTTTCCAAACATTCAGAGCAGACTGTATACAAATGCTCAACTTTCACTGGGAGTTTTCAGCCCCCAGATAAACTTTTAAAGGTCATTATATTCCAATCGTTCAAGAAAAAGGATTGCATAAGGCCTGAAGGCAATGACCCAAAATGTGCAGCTACAGAAAAAATCGTGGTTCTGCGATTCTTTTTAGAATCCTGGGAGGATTTTCTTGTTGCTGGGGTGTACAGAACACCCCAAGTGAGTGATCGCGGGTTCACTTAGTATTGTTAAATTTATAATAAAATAGATTGTGCAGTACTGATACATTTGTAAGTGTATTATACTGTAAAGGAATATTTTACTTTTTATTATGTTAGAATGTATTTGTTTGCTTACTTTCAGTAAACAATTATTTAAAATAATCTTTTATGTTTGACTTTTCAATATGTTAGCGCCCCCTTCGTAGGGTTGTCACGCCCAACTAGGAGGGCTCCACAGTTTGAGAAACACTAACATACAACCTTAAAAACAATTCTGTTGAAAAGTGTTGGAACACCAGTCGAATGGTCTGGATTTGTCTCCCTAAAACCTTCCACATATTTTCCACGTAAGAGAGCATTACGTTTCCATTCGAATGATGAAGTGAAGGAAGCTATGCAGATCTTCCTCGAGAATCAACCACAATTTTTCTACAGCGAAGACACAGACCTAATGTCGAAATGAAAGGACCTTTGTTAAAAAGACCAATAATGATATATTTTGATTTGAAACAAAGGTATTATCTTTTTAGTCAACTTGTCCTCTTTTTGGGGGAACCCTTATACATTACAAATATTAGTTTGAAAAATAAAGTTACCTCATTTATCCAACATTTATTTATGAAGTTAATTTTATAACTTAAAAAATTTTTTAAACTTTACATTTATAATACCTCACTAGTTTGAAAAATTAGTTTCGTGAAAGAGTAAGTGTTTTTTTTTAAACTAGATATTTTTCAAGCGAGACTTTTAAGTTTACAATTTTGCTTTCAAAAGGTGAAAGTGGCACAGATGATTTTATATTCTTATAAGTTCTGAGTTAAAATATTTATATATAGTTATGACCTCTTCTTTAAAATTCTGAAAGACACTACGCATATATTCTACCAAGAAAGCAAGGAAACTTTACATTTCACATTGTGAACAAACATATCTATCTTCTTTAAAATGTACATATGACTTAAAGCACTTGAATATATTTGGACGTTTGAGGTGATTTATTGGCAGAAACTCAGGGAACACACACACACACTCAAGATATTTCGCGTGAAACTATCTCGGAAACTTTATGACAAAGATCTTTTCTAACTTCGAACTCTACGAATTGCAACCATTAAAACGTTTCTTTGAAGAACTATTAGGAGTTATTCTCTTGAGCTCTACTGCTAGATGCATTTGTATATTTTCTCAAGGAAAGGAAAGATGATTTATCTTTGCTATGAGTATTTGGCTGGCATTTAGTAAGAATGATAGATTTGGGTAGGAAATTTAATATTTGAAACATTGAATTGATAATCCTAAAGATATATTTGTAACGTCATTTTATGTCTCATATTGGTACAAGGTTGAGAGAGAATTATCATATCGTTCGGACATTTTAATTCAGCCTGTGTTAAGCTCGTTTTTTTACTATACTCTCTCTCCTCACTCTCTTCATATATATATATATATATATATATATATATATATATATATATATATATATATATATATATAATAATAGTGTGTGTGTGTGTGTGTGTGTATGTATACATATGTTGCGTTAGCCGGTAGTGTTTTATTCGGATTGATGATATCTGGTTTAAGGAAACATCTTTCAGAATTAATGTTCAACTTTTTTATTTTGACACACATAACGTAAATGAGTAAGCACATTTGTATTTCATAATTAACAAGGACGAACACGCACACAGACGCAAGCGACATAGCGAAAGCAAGCTGTGACGGTTACATGGTGAAGACAAACAGATAAAAGAGAGACGAACAAAGAAATATCGCTTTTTATACTGGGCGGTGAGGGTAGTGTGGCTTTTTCTAATAGAAGCTATGATTGATTAGAAACTACCGCCCGATAGTTTCTGTGACGCAATATTATATTAGATTACAATTAAAATCCCGATAGTGCGGGTAAACCAGTTAAAATAATTAAATGCGGGTTCTGAATGAATGGACCAAATAATAATAAAGTTACTAAAAATGTTATTAGAGGGAATTATTGCATATATATATATATATATATATATATTTATTATATATATATATATATATATATATATAACTATATATATATATATATATATATATATATATATATATGCAGAAATTCCCTCTAATAACATTTTTAGAGAGGTGAAGGCTAGATTCATTCTTCATGTTGTAGCCGAGACATTAAATGATTTTTGTCTGTTAAAAGAATTACATTGATTCTTGAATTTTAGTTTTTTACAAATATAGCCATTTCTTTTCATACGTATATGTGGTATCAAGTTGATTCGTGCGTAGGTATAGCCAGTTTGTTATCACCTTAAATGCCGATTATAAGTTACGCGATTCTCTCCTCAGTGCCGTCGTTTTTCCACAGATGCGCCTATGCGGTGTATTAGGGGGGGGGAGAATAGGCAGACATCAGTAAATTTTTCTCCGAAATAAGTAAGTCCTTCGCGCAAGACTGTATAGGTCATTTTATTGCATTCTAAAGCCTTCAGAATAGTTTTACTGTTTGCAATGCAAAGAAAAGAATCGTATTTCGGAAGGACGGATATATCCTTCCGTGGCACATAACGTATCTGTTGAGCAAAAGGATATTTACGCCGATGGCAATTTAGGGGCAAATGAAAGTACATTTTAAACTTAGGTTTCTCATCTGAGTGTGTATGCCCTTAGATAACTTTTACAGAAGCAGCTTGGGAAGTAAATAGACTGGAAAAAGGCAAGAAAATGTTTTTTGACTAATTGAATTGACAAACATTTTGAATAGATAACTTTTATTCAGATAATTGTAATCTTTCAAACATATTTCTCCATGCACAATATTTTTTTAGCCCTTTCGTGAGCCATTTATTGCCCTTTTGAATTTCTCGTAGTATTTTAAGTTTTATTAATAATTAAACGACAACATTTAAGAAAATATATTTTATTTCGCCAAATTTTACGCTTACATTTAAATTTTAGGAGTAAAAAGAATACTTCTCAAGGAACCAATCACCATCATAAAGAAAATTAAATTTAATGGTGATTAATTGCCATGAAAAGATGAGAAGCATATTGCAATGCACAAGAGGCCATCATATTCTGCACATTTGTAGTGGGCCCTCTTTTCTTGTCCCTTTCTGCCACGTTTTCTACATCTTCAATAGTTGGATACCATCTTTGGTATATGATTTCCCACTCCGCAAATATAGACCTCTTTACTTGAAGCCATACAGGGCTTCCTTTACTTTTTCTTGAGGTATATCCATCTATCAGCTGGCGAGCTAATGCTATACGGAATGTTAGCTGGTCTAAACTTCTGTTTCATTAATTCACTTGCTACAATATAAAGTTATTTATGATAACAAGGTCAGTAAGTAAACAAAATATTAGTATGGAATTAGTTCTTCCTGTAGTTATAATAGCAAAGCCAATATATTATAATGGGTTTTGTGCTTCCCACAGGTGTGTTTTGTAAGATCATGTAGATAGGAAGTAGTTTTCCCAAGGCCCATGAAAAGGTTAGACAATACAAAATACAATATTATAAGAATTTCGTCAAAAATTCAAAATTATTTTCAACACTTTATCAATACAAACTTCTTATCATCGCAATATTGGGATACTTTTAATAACATCAATACCGAATACTAAGAGCTGCAAGTGTAAATTAGAGATTGAATTTTATTTCTCCTTACAGCATTAGTTGGGAACCCGACTTTTTTTAATCGATTGGCGGGCCTTTTAATTTTGGGAATTTTCTCTCAGTAATTAACTGGTCTGTTAAATTTCCAGACAATGAAACGAATTAGAAAGGTTTAGTCAAAACGGCAGCTTCAAAGTTCCCACGAAAAGTGCTTTAAATTATCACCTTAGCTTCTTGTCGTGCTTCTGACATAGCTTCATTCAAATGAGCTTAAATTTCAGCCATCTATAAATTTCCCTTTAATATTTTTTGGGAAACCCAATTAAGACCTTATTCTGTTAACCAAAGGTTTCGAAGTCTGAAATATAATATAAGAATTTTTATGGTTTCAGAGTAATATTAGATTCTTTCGAATGTTTAGGGCTGCAGTTATTAGTTAATTTTATTACCAAAAAGCTTTCATCCAAGATGAGATAATACTATAAAGGTATCATAAAACAATACTTTTTACATTTTCAATTAACATAAAAAATTCAAAATCAGCAAAAATTTTGTTTTTGGAAAAAAAAAATTTTAAATTTGAATATTATAATAGGAACATTTTTGTAAAAAAAAAATTTATAAAAAAACGTAGCACCGAGATTATTTGTAGTCTTACAACTATATAATAGATAGTGGGCAAAAAATTTTTAAAAATGTTGGAAGTTTTTTAAAATTTCGTATTAACAAAATATTTTTTTAAAGGTTTAAAAGGGAAATTTTGTTTTTAAAACTTTTTATACCCCCTTCTTGGAGGAAGAAAAATTAAAAAAATACAGATTGAAGGATAAATAAGTTTTTAATGAGTTAATTTTACGTCAATTGCAAATAAAAAAAACATGCATAGCTTTTTGCATATCTCAGGTGAACTAAAAAACCATATTTGTTAAATTTTAAATTTGTTGAGCTAATAGATAAAAAAAAAAATTTTTTTTTATACAGTTCCATAACTCTCCTGTGGGTCGATGTTTGAAAACACCTTCATAAGCTGATCTCTGCTTAGCATGTAATAAATGTGTGTGAGTGTAAAAAAATTTTCGTTTTATTTATTTTATGCTAAATTTTAAAATTTTTTAAAAAAACGTTATTATAATTTGGAACAATTCTTTTTATAAGACAGGTTTGGTCCTTTTTGGGGCCCCGTTAACTTTTATTAAAATTGAAATTTTTTTTGGTAAAAAACAAAAAAGGGAAAAAAACTTTTTGAAAAAACTTTAAAAATTTTAGTGAGGGAAATTTTTAAAAAGTTTACAAAAAATAATTTATTAATAAAACTTTTGTTAGTAAAAAATTTAGCCTTCAAATTTAATTTTTTTTAAAAATAAAAAAAAAAAAGCTTTTGCTTTTTAAATTTACAAAAATTTTAAAATTTCTATTTAAGGGGTTTTTTTAAATTGAATTTTCCAAAAAAAAATTGAAAAACCTTTTGTTTAAAATTTAATAAGTTTTTTTTGCAGTAATTTTAAAATTTTTTTTTTGAAACATGAAAGAAATTAAATTTTTTGAAATGTTTTTTCATTAAAACCCAAAAATCTAAAATTAAAATTTAAATTTAATTTTTTAAAAAATGAAACTTTCAAAAAATTTTTAAAGGTTTGGGGGCTTTAAAAAAGAAAAAACAAAAAAAATAAAAATTTTAAAAAAATTAATTTCTTATTAATAAAGAAAATTTTTTTTATTGCCTTTTTTAAATAATTACAACTAAAATAAATATGTTATACATGTGACCAAATCAGAATATTAAATGACAAAACAGAAAGCAATTTTCCATTTTCCTTTCTATAAATAGAGTTGGACTATTATTTTTGTTTGTTATTATTTATTCATTGATTAAATAGAATTAATGAATTAATATTTGAAAAAACTGTATTAACATCAAGTGTCATTCACTACACAAGTTTACAAAAATATTTTTTAGGGATAAAAAAAGTATTTTATTAACGATTGAAAATTTGAACAAGATACATATACAGTAAGACCCCGCTTAACGCTGTTTCGTTTAGCGCCGTTTCGGTTTAACGCTCTTTTATCTGAATTGTGGGATTTCCCGAAATAGCACGCAGCGTTAGGCTTCACCATATCCGAAGCAGTTTATCTGTGTTTTCTCTTTCCGGCGGTATTATACGAAAGTATTTTTATCGTTTCAAACATTTGTTGACGTTATTGGAAGTATAAATTTATATAATATCACGATTGCTATAGTGACAAATATTATGATTTTTATTTTTTATCATGGGTGATAATAAAAAACACGAAAATAAATCATAAAAAAAGCATTTCACTAGAAACTAAAATGCAAGTGATTAGAAGATTAGATACTGGTGAACGTCAATCTCAAATTGGTGCTGCATTGAACTTGGCAGCTTCAACAATAAGGACCATTTTTAAGAATAAAAAAAAATAATTACTGTCATCGGTAACTGCAACTACGACAAGCTCTGCAACTAGAATTATTCGTTCTAGAAATAATACAATAGAGGAAATGGAAAAACGACTTTCTATATGGATTGACGACGAAATTAAACCCCAAAAATGTCATTAACCCAATCTACCCCCTTGATTAAATGGCAAAAATTTGAAATACAGAAGAGACTGAATGATCTAAAAATGTAAAAATACTGACTTAGAATTTTATTTTTTTTTATATAATTCGTTTATTATTTTTATATAGGTGTAAGAATAAATTTTGTTTTATTGTTATAAAAACATATAATAAATTTAATGGTAAAATACCTGCCCAAATTTTCTACCCTTCTTCCCCTAACCCCATTATTTACATGACGAGATAACCTCGTTTAACGCTTTTTCATATTATGCTCTACTTTGATGGAACGTATAGCCCGCGTTATGCGCGGTCTTACTGTATATATATATGTGTGTATATATGTGTAATATATATATATATATATGCATAGGGAGAGTGTGAACTAATAGTAGGAACTGAAAAATAGTGGCCGTGTATCCTAGTGGTTAAAGTTGCGAACTCGGGGACAACGAGTTATTGGACACCCCTTGTGTAGAGGAGCTAATGTAACGTTAAACCTGCTGTGATTAAATTCCTCACATTTGCATGATGTGGAAGTTTGGAAAAAAGGGTGTTTATTCAGGTCATTTTTGACCGAACTTTAAAATTGAGGTCTGACACCAATAGTTATCACTTTCCTTTTTTGTGTAATGTTAATAATAAATCGTATCAAGTCTTTAAACAGAAAAAGAAGCCGTAAGGAATAGAGATCAATTGCGATAGATAGTTTTAATAGTGTAGAAAAACTTGTCAAAAACTTGTTAATGCCCACGTTTTGGAACTGATTACAATCAGAAATTATTAAATATGTTTTAAACATAAATGGATACCAAATCTAACATATGGAAACAAGATCCTCAATTAAATACAAAGGCAAAAAAAGTTTATTTTTTTTTTTTTACAGAACTGTACAGCCCTAAAAATTATTTTGGAAATTAATAAACACTCTCTAAAATCAAACTAACTTCAATTAATTAACTATATTCTAGATAATTTTTAACATACAATTATTTTTTGTTCTATTTATGATACATTATAATTAAATATTCTGTCTCCCTTAATATTATTTTTTATAAGAATACCTATTATCAGTGAACTCTTTTACACAATTATATATTCATGCTTGTAATTTTACATGCCATATTTGTTTATTTTTTGTAAATGAATATTTATATATAATTTTTATGTATACCGTGATTACTACTATCTGAACAGCAGTCATTTAGTTCATAGTACATTATCGTAATACTTTTAAGATAATTATATATATATATATATATATATATATATATATATATATATAAGGTCATAAACTGAGATAGGCGTAGTAAGCCTTAGTTCTCATGGGATGTTGCGCCTTTGAGTTCAGTTCATATATATATATAAGGCATATGCAAGTATATAGAATTATATATGCATTATGTATATGTATAATGCATATATAAATTAATTTAGTTGCCGAGATTTAGATCTAAATATATTTGAGACTGAATTTTGATTTCAAACGCCATTCAGGAATATTAATATGCTTAAATGTAACTTTATACAATAGTTTACCTTATAAACTATACACATAATTTAAAATTAAAATAATTTAATATTAATAACACACAGTATAATTTGGTCACCATTACATTTTTCGTTTATTAAGTTTCTAATGTAACTCTCCTTAGAAATTTTTGATATCGTTATCAGATGGCCACATATTTCATTATCACAGCATTAATAAGATACATAAGTGTTTCGTTTCTTCCGGTTGTGAATTAAAGAAACTAAATTATTTTTAACAGAGTAAGAAAAATAATTTGATAGTAATGAGGGCATAAAATGAGTTGAATAATCATTAAATATTATGAAATTAGCATTAGAATTGCTAAAAATGCAAAAATTCGTTTCCCGGGTATTTTTAACGTCTTTTTGAAGCGAATGTAATTTCCCTTTAGAGTATCATTCATTAAAAATCGATTTCACTCATATTTTTGGAAAGATGCGTCGATCGAATTTGAATGTAAAATCTGAAAAAATCGACAAGGAACAGCCCAGTGAAATCAAAAAGAATTCTTCTATAGATGAATTTATTTTAAAGCAGTTTTTGAGAATAAATATTAGCAATAAAATTATTATATAATGTTTAAGCGTAAAAGGGGAAAACATGTCTTTGTCAAAAAAAAAAAAAATATAATAAATTTAGTTCTAAGAAAAGAATAACCAAAATAGTAATATCCGAGTTTCTTTTTGGAAGAATGTATAAATCAAAACTCCCCTAAAATAGCTCTTTATAATATTTTGGGTACTTTTTCCTTTCACCCCGCATGATTAACCCCAAAATGTTCAACTGACACCATACGGAAAATTTCCCGGGTTCCCTTATCATCACATTATCAAACACAAGTCGGGATCTTTTCTTATCAGTAACGTCTTTTCCTAACACATAAAATAATGGATGAAAAACCAATTACAGCTAGCATTTATTAACATTTTTGTGTGTATATTGTGTGTTGTCGACAATTAAGTCTGCTGAAATTTGTCGTGGTGAAATGGAAAAGTACCCATTTTAATGTATGTAATTTTAATATATTTAATATAAGTTTGAGTAACAAAGATGAGGGATTTAAATAAAACAGAACTCATTATCAGAATAGTAAGACATATTATAACACATTCCGAAAGAAAAAAAGAACTTTGTAATTCACCAAATATCACATGATAACAATGATTTGAAGGTTATTTGAGAAAAATCTGTTTGTTTATGAATATGAAGTATTCATAATTCTATAATAGAAACCGTAGCTTATATAATAATAATAATTTTGTCAAGTAAGCTACCTTATGCAAAAAGTTGTCAAAAAGTTGAAAAATCCCTTATCGAAAAGCGTTGCCAAGAAAATCCAAATTACGAAGCAACAATTTTCGAAACAAACATGGCATCCTCACAATTGTTGTAAAATGTTTAATAATTCAAATATTTATAAATACTTTCTTAAAATTTTAGACAAATTTAAATTTTATTAATGCAAAATCATTGATAAAAAATTTTTTTTTTTTATAAAACATTGGGGTTTTTCTTTTATTTAATTCAATTAAAAAAAGAAATTAATTTAAATTGTAGAAAATATGTTTTATTATTGGTAAAAGGGATTTGAAAAATACTCTGTAATTATTGAAAGAATAACCCCATGATAGCCAAATGAAATCTCCATAATGTTAAACATAAAACTGAGCTTATAGAACAATTTTTTAAGAAAAAGAATACTTGTACTATCACAAATTTTCTTTGTATTTTTAGTGTATTGTTTTTATTATTTTAATAAACAAATAAAATTAAGAATAGTTTTTTCAAAATTTATACATGAAATAACATATTTAAGGTTTCAAAAAGATGAAAATTTCCATACATTTTAGCCTGCAAATATTTTAAATACCATTTTTGGTAAAATCCCCCGCGTATTTGTTTGTTTTTTTCGATTTGCACATAAAATAAAGGGTAAGATTTTGTAGATTTTTCAAAAATGTTTCTTTTTTGTTGAAATTTTCTTTATGACAAATTGTAACATAAATTTAAAACTTACAATACTTAGTATACACCTCTCAGCACCTTATCTTGAATCTTTGGGGTTATCTTCTTATTGTGTACAGCAAACATTTAATCAGTCGAAAAAGTTGTAGATTCTTCAAATAAAAATTTTAGAAATACGTTTTTTGAAAAATTGTTTGAAGGGGGCCCTTTTGTCCCATTTTAACACCCTTTCAATGAATTTAAGGGAAGGGAAAATTCGATCTGGGGCCGCCGAACGCGAGTATTTTTTCGATCTTCAAAAAGATCTCCCGAGGATATCTAAGTACTGGTTTTATATAGAGACCACACCGCCACATTACCCTCCTGCCAGTGATTTCGGTGAATAGGCGAACGAACAATACTATATTCGTAGCGAGCATGTGAGCATTTGCCACTTTGTGGGTTGCGCATCGTACGGACGGTTGAGAATTGGTATTTTGGGAAAACGGCTTTTGGGGGAGGCATTGCATCAATGTATGACGGCTTGGTTGTTTTGGTGGATAGCGGTGTTCGATCCGGGACAAAGGGGGGGGTTTGTTTCACGGCCAGGGCCCGCAATGAAAGAAGGAAGATTGATTGGGTACCTTGTTTCGAAGCGAGTACTTTGTGAAATTTACCCCTAGGGTGCCTTTCCATGTTACAAAAGTATCCATGTTCTTTTTAAAGGGTTTTTTTAATAACTTAAACTTAAACGTTTAACAGATTAGATGAAATAATATAGGTGAGAGAAACACATACCCACAATATAAATAAATCGAAATAACGAACCGACCACTATCAATATTAAAACCGCCAATCTCAATTCCAATAATATCACGTCAAAAAATAGTAATTTTCTTTTTATCCGATTGCCGATCTAATCATAAGGAGTTGCGCTTTCATGCAATGTATGCACCTTGGGCGTAAAGGCTCTATCTTCGGGAAAAACCTCTGTTGGTTGTCATTCACAATCGTATCCTTTATCATAACATTCCCCCAAAATTCCCTCACTTTCTAAACTTCTGATTTTAAAAAACCATTAATTAGATCGTATATTCCTTTCACTTGGTTTTGGTTGGGAAAGAGTTGCCATTAATTTTCCCAAAAAACCCGGACATGTTAAAAAAAAGAGCGTGAGCCCGTTCAACTTTTTCGATCCACCCCAATCGTCCTGCGGGCCCCCGTATGGTTTTTTTGATAACATTACCCTCCCGCCAACAAACAATAAATATTCGTGGCAAGCAGGGAGCAGTTGGTCACTTTTGGGGTTTTGGGCATCGGCATGACGGCTTGAGAATTGCGTCATTTGTGTGAGACGGCTTTGTGGAGTGGCGGCCTACTTGCATCAAAGTATGATGGCTTGGTTGCTTTTGCGGTGGATAGCTGGTGCCACGACTACTGCGGTTTGTTTGTACGGCCAGGGTGACCAATGAAGGAAGGAAGATTCGAACTGGGTACCTTCCGTTTCGAACGCGGGTACTTTATCGATCACACCAAAACAATCGTCCTCGCGTGATGTCTAAATACTGGTTTATATAGATATCCCACCGCCACAAATGAATACAAAGTTTCTGTTTTATTCGTATTTGGAATTATACCACATCTTAGACAAACCTTACCTTACACCTTAGAAGTACCTTAACATTTTACTTTCCACACTCTAAGACAGTTTTAAATCTTTCAGTACATTTGGCACCATGAATTATTCCCTACCTTAATTCTCTAATATTCTCGAACATTTAGAGACTAAAACTTGGATTCTAACCGTCATTTACGAAATGGAAATTAAGCTTGATAGAATAGAGTAATTTAGTTTAGAATCCTCTTAACAAAAGATTATCACTGCAGATATTTGTTGCACAGGATTAGTTTCTATTAAAAGCTTTCATTCTGAACATAATGAGTTGCAGATATAATGAGTTTGCTGTGTGTGGGAAGTAAGTCAAAATATCCCCATAGTTCTAGTCTCAAGTACAGTTGGTAGTATCAATCCGTTTGTTAGCTTTGTTTAAAAAGTGTTTAGTTTTATAAATTTAAATATATATATATATATATATTTATTCCAGTCTATAATAAGTGGAAATATTATTTTACGCTTGTTCTTGTACACGTAGTTAATATTACTTTTCTAAAGGTTTTATAGGATATAAACAAAAGAAATGCTTATTTTGAATTTAATATGTATTGCGTCGTTACCTGAATCCGGTTTCACACTATTTAAATTTCTAAGTAAATGATAATGAAGAGAAAAATTTCATCTGTAATCCATAGAGCAAGATTGTAGGCATACTATCCATATAATAATTATATTCAGAATGTACAGAAAATAATCATTTTAATTCAATTTCATATTATTTCTTCTCTTTTGATTTTCTTTTACTGTAGAAACTTGAATATTAAGGAAAAATAAAAGTAAAAATCTCTTACGGAAAAGTGTAAAATATGACGATACCATTTAACATGACAAAGTATCATTATAATTTAAATTAGAACTATTAACGCAAAAATTCATGGTTGATTTAGTGTATACCGAAATAGCATTTATTTAATAGATTTTATCAATGTAAGAATTTTGAATCAAATACTTATAGAAAGAATTAATTAAAAAACAATTTTTTTCGCGAACGGAAATAAAAGGAATATTAATGCAACAAGCAGTATAGTAAGCAATTTTTTTTGAAAAATAAATCTAAATGATCTGTCTGCTTCTAAATTGAATAATAATACGAGAAAAGTTTGAAATATTCATGAGATTTTGAATATTTTTGATTTAGTGAATTACATGTACCAAAAGCATTAAGTGCATGTGTAAAACTATAACTAAAAAACTGAATTTTAACTATAATAATCTTGAGTGAAAATCGTGGATAAATTTATTATAATTTCTATTAAGTATACAGTTATTCCATAGATGTACAGTACATCTCCAAATAATTCAAATGAAAGTTTATAGTACTTTCAATAAATATGTAGTAAACAATTTGGAAAATATTATGTACAGTCACGAAATATTTATTTATTGCTCTGAATTATATATATGTATATATATATTCTAGAAAAAATATTCATAAACTTTTGCAAGGAAACCACTTAAACTGCTAGCATTTAGAGTTTTATCCGATTAAAAAAAAAAAACATAAAGTATTTTCCCTTGAAAATGATTTCGATTTCATGGATTTGTTCCTAAACAAATATTGAAACATATCAATCATTTTCTCTCTACTTAGAAAAAAACCATCATAAATTACATTCGGTATAAAAACACAATGATTCAATGTTATTTGTAAACTCAGTGTCTTTTCTATTTTCAGGCAATCGTTTCTTAAGAAACTTCTATTACATATAATATATGTTTTCTTTTTAAATACGAATGTAACAATGTATCATGTTTGTACATATTAATTTTATGAAGAATTTCATATTTTATAACTTACATGAGAATGTGCTACGTCTCACCCTAATGATATTTAATAAGTAGTAATTAAAAATTTAATAAAAGTATTTATAATAGCTTTATGAAAAAAAATAACCTTTTATTCATTCTTTATAAATAAAATATTATTACGTACATCCGGGATTCTAGGATTTTATGCAAAAACAATCACAAAGAAAATAAACAGTTCTCTAAGAGCGATGCGAATTTATTATCAAAAATCCAATCCTTTAAATACAGGATTCAGCGGCAATATTCACAGGGTAAATCTCCGAAGGTCTTCACAGCTTCAACAGCAATCAAACACAATAATCAGTGTTCAAAAATACACGTAAGCAAAAGATTATTCACAAGCACAGCCAAGCTATTCGCTTGTCAAAACAATGTTCACTCTTCGCTGGCTGAAATCAGACTCATCGCCGAACCGGCGAGTATCTTTATTTTATAGGCATGGCAGAAACTTCGAGAAATATAACCGCTCGTGTTATTGAACGTGACACTAGAGGAGAGATCCACTACTTTCTAGAAGATCCAGAGGGTTCTGAACTCGCCAACAGGGTCGCCAATAACTCCAAAATTATAGCCAAAGTCGCCAAATTAACCGCCAACTTGGTCGCCAAAAATGATGTCAAATTGGCTCTACCGCCAAGATTTCGTTATGTTCCATTATAACGTAAAGGGCGGCATTACTTGCGAATATTACAATTTTAACATGAAATAAATATGATATAGAGTAATATAAATGCATTAAACACTCAAATACAAATTATTTACACAATTTACACAAAATATTAACAATATGTATTTCAAGAGTACATATGTATGAATGATTTTGTTTTCGTTATAGCCTCTGCACTGAAACTGACGTAGTTTTTAATTTCAAATTTTTTGAATTGTACTTAGGAATTTCTACAGGTATGCCGTAATTCTCAGCTCCACAAACGGATTTGATTGTTCGAATTTGTCATAACAGCACCGATTATGCGTAGTCGTCAAAAAAAATTAAACATCTTCAGTAACCAACACAATTCACTATGAATCACCATCAATTATTTAAAGGAAACTGATTTGTGATGTTAATGAATTCCTTATTCAAACTAACACAATTCATTAACTTTTAATCCGTGGTATTTTCATTGAAGCATCCAAATGTTTCACGTATGTGATTTTGACTCCTAAAATTTGTTTTAGTTTTCTAAAATTTAGCCTAATTTTTTGAATCATGTGTATATATAAAATTCTTCCTCTGCAGTGAAATGAGTGCTTCTAACATTTGATTATATAAATATTGTTATCCATCTCTCTTCGTTGTCAGCATCAATACATTGTACTCCAATTCTAGAAAAACATAGTTCAAAAAGCTATATTATTAATAAAAATAAGAATTATTAAAACAAGTTGTGAGAAAACGGAACTCGAACATATCACGTTGTTGTTACCATATCAAGTTTTGAAGTTGTTGATAGTTTTACTTATTTAGGTTCGGAAATTAACAACAGAAACGATTGTACTACTGAAATACAAAAGAAAATTACTATGGCTAATGGATGTCTTAATGGAATACGAAAATATATGAAATCGAATTTAATCAAAAGAAAAACATAGGTTCAATTGTATAAAAGTCTTTTAAGATCAGTATTAAATTATGCATGTAAAACTTGGTTCATATCTCGAACAGATGAGATGATGATAAGTATCTACGAAAGAAAGATTTTAAGATTTATTTTCGGAGGAATTCAGGAAAATGGAACGTGATGAAGAAGATAAAATTTAGAGCTCTATTAACCATATAAGGAATCTGACATTGTTAACTTCATAAAAATACAACGAATTAAGTGGGCAGGTCACGTTGTCAGAAAGGACGAAATCAGCACAACTAAAAAATCTTCAATGCCTAACAATTGGCACACGAAGAAAGCTCAGGCCAAATCTTAGATGGATTGATGACCCAGAAAAAGATCTCCTAGTTTTGAGAACTAAAAATTAGAGAACACTATCAATGGCTGGCCTGGAAAAGGCTTCTTGAGAAGGCCAAGGCCCACCTCAGGCTATCGAGGCACTGAGGAAGGAAGGAAAGAACATATCAAAAGTTTTATGCATAAGAGAATTCATATACCTATTTATTTATTCTACACCCGTGCTTGGATTCTTGACCACATGACGCCGAGTCTCCCAGTAGGACTGACTACATCGTCAGTTTGGTATTCATCGAGTCCAGTGCGTTGGAGCAGGTTGTCACCATTCACTCTGGTGTGGCCACTGAACGAGCAGGCCAAGTCACATAGTGGAGATATACTCCTAAAAAGTCATGTCTGGTGGTTAGGCGAAAGCGGGCAACAGCCTCGGCTCTCTCCAGGTGCCTCAGGATAGGATCCACAGTGGTCGGGGTTTCCCATAGCATTCCAAGGTTTATTGGGTCACGGCAGAACATTTGTCAATGTATGTAGATATAATGTTCCTTGTTCTTCTGATGGTCAAAAATGTTTAAGTAAAAACTTTTAAGCAATTTATTGAAAATTAAAAATTTTGAAGTTACTATCAGATATATCGCTGATACAAAAGGTCAATATATAAACTTATATAAATATTTAGTCATCCCACGGGATTAAGATACTAGAACTAGTTGAATTGTTTGTGTAGCAGAGCTTTAATATACGACCATCTCACAGTTTTTAAAAGATATTTCCGGAGCCGGTAGTGGCCGCGGTAGCCGGGTGGTATAGGTATCGGACCGTCGCTTGCCTTTTCACGAGTTAAATCTGTCAAAAGCTGAAACTTCCTCCCATTGGTGTGGTGTGGTTGTTAGGAGAGGGGGTGCCAGCTCAGGTGTCGTCCACGTCACTTGACCATAGTTCAAAATTACGTCGTCTGTCGCCAAAAGCCCTCTTGTAGCTGAACAGTGCGACGTTAATATTCAATCAGTCAATCTGGAGCAGGTAATTGAACTCGCAGGAATGTTAGAATTTAAGCGATTAAGACTATTATTTTTATGACTAGACCATTAAGACCATGATGATAAAATCTGTTCCATCGTGGAAAAATTCTCTGTGAATTTTTTAATTACGATAATTTATTATTCATCAGCACCATAATTTAGTTTCCTTTGAATTCTTAACAGTGATAGCAATTTTATTTACGTAAGATGAGAATTCAGAAAATTTATTAAGGATATCCCCCTCCTTTATTCACGACTGTGCGTCATTAGCACTGTAAGATAAAAAGCTTAATTCGTAAAGTGGGAACCCAAATGTATGATGCAGCTAACAATAAAATAAAAAAAATTCTCATAATTAATTAACATAATATTTTTTATTTATATTCCTTGATTTGTCTAGACGTTTTTCTCAAAATTTTTAATTTAGGAAAGCGCTTAATTGCAATTGATCTGTGTGTAAATTTGTAGAATCCGGACGTTTTTTTTCAAGGGGTCTATCTTTTACACAAGTGTCTAAATTTTCCACAAGAAAAAAAAAGAGCCAGAAGTCAATGATATTTTAAAAATCCTTAACTTCAGAGAAGTAAAAAATAACTAAAAATAAGTAGGGAAAATGAAATTTAAGCTATATATGTAACATAATCGGTGTATCACTATACGCGTCATGTAGTATAAAAAGGTATTTATAGCAATTTATTAAAATGTAATAGCTTATACACATGGTCTAATTTGAATTGAATCACTCTCATACTAACAATTTTAATGATAAATCAAAAAGTTTTCTTTAACCCTTTTAAGTGTCATTGGCGTATACATACGTCTCCTCAGTCAGTGCATTAACGTCCCAGGACGTGTATATAAGTCTTTCTGGAGTATGATCTTTTCTATGTGCTTCTATCAATAAAATTATTTTGAAAACTTTGGAATGCATTAAAATGACATTGACAGAGTTTTGCAAAGGATATACTTATTTTGAGAAGAATTTGCAACGGTGGAATCACGGAATTTTAATAGACTTTTTAGGAGTTAATACGCAATTTATTTGCGTAAGCTTAGGATAAATGAATATCAAATGATTGAAAGAAGTTGAATTGTTAGAAAAAATTTAAAATCATACAAAATGATACAAAGATGTGAATCTTGTAGGTTTTGCACCCTAACTAAAGCCAAACTATTTCAGTCTTACATACATTTAAAGTCCATCCAAAACCCAACATTACTTTAATATGTATACTACAAAAGCAGAAATTTGTTTGCAAGTAGACTGACTGATTTGAGAAACCAATGAAATAAAAAAAAAAAACTTCGAAATTAAAGCTCTTTAAGCAAACCACAGATATTTCCAATCTTACTCGAAACGTAATCAATACTATTCGTATTTAATGCATTTCATATTTTATTTTCGGATAAATATATATAAAAAACACCTCTAGTGTTTGAAACCTCAGCAAATCCCGAAAGGCGGGCAAGTAAACAAAAACAAAAATCGAAGAAACTTTTTCATATAAAAATAATTCGCTGAGATAGCGTCTTCACACATTCATCTTGACGTTATTTCCCTGAGGAATTCTAGTCACATCCAGTGATTCACAGCGAAATTGTAAAAGGGAAAACTAATGTCAAACATTTTTAGATGCAAATATTTGCAGCGGGCATTCCTTTTACTTAAGAAGCATATGAAAAAGCCACATGAACCACAGAAAATATATTAAACTTTGTGGGTGTGTTTGCAAAAGAATGCACACACACACGTTGGTATATATGTGAGTGTGGGTATTAATGTGTTTTTTAAAAGTGAGTTTTATATAAAAAAAAAATGTCTTTTGATTTGCTATTTACAATGATGCTATTTAAAACACAAAATACTTTTTTTTTGTCAGTGATTAGTTTCTGCTTCCCCTACTAGCAGCTGTATATGTGATATCCAGTTCAAACGAATCTTCAGTTTTGCTTGTTATACATCTAAGTTTAAATTGTTCGATACTTAATCAAATATATTGCTTTGGGGCATTTAAGATAAATATCTTCATAAAAAAATTATGAAAATAGTCACAAAAAATATTTTGAAAAATGGTCTTACAATCTTTCAGTGAAATAAATTTACAATCCTTCTTGTGATCTATCTCAAAATCACATTGAAGTAATTTATTGAAAATTATTTTATTACTTCTTTAGTCTAAAAGAAATTGTCTATACATATATATTTATAACCTTAGCTGTTAAAATATTCTTGAATAGTATTATAGTATAAATTATAACATATATAATGCTGTTTGTAAATAGCAATCTTCATTATTTTGACATGCAATCAAAACTAAAGAAAGCGAAATTACAGAAAATATAGAACTGTTATGTTTCATTTTCAATAATGTAACTTTTTTCTTCGTTGCATTGCACGAAAACCGACCATACGGGCACAAAAAAGTAGACATAATTAATAGTTTAGCTATTTACAAGCCTATCGTTGAGTTATGGTGTTTATTTCATTCTACACTAAAATGGATACAGAGAAATACGTTTAGTGTGTAAACGCTTAAGACAAAATATCGGTTAACACAAAGTAATATAACGGTCCTGACAAAACTATTATGTATTATCATGCATTTTGTTTCTCTTAACACGAAATGAAAATCGCTTAACACGAAAAGATTTTTCTTCTGAGAATGAACAAAATACGAAAAACACCAGATACTTAATCAAGTGTTTGCTAAAGTTTCTGTATTGTTGGACTGTCCCACCGTATCATCGGAAGAATTCGTTGCAGTAGATGATGATAATGTGTGCACAACCTCTATTATGACTAACAAAGGCATATTGAAGTTTGTTCAAAGCTAAAAAAAAATAAATGATGCAGATTTGTACGACGAAAATGAAATGAATAACACAGCTCCTGTTCTCACGCCATCCGAATAAGGAACATCATGAAAAGTAAGCGCAATTATTTAGGCGCACAATCCAATGATGAAATGAATAAAAAATGGACTATATCGAACAATTTGTTGACAATAAGCTCCTATAAATGACAATGCAGAAAAAAATATCAAATTATTTTCCAAAAATTAAATAAATGTTTTGTTTCTCAAAAAACTTCAAAATTATGTTTTAAATTTCATTAAGTTCTTGAGAATGTTTCTACTTCATGGATTTTATTACATGCAGGCATATATACTCATCTATGTAAATAAAATGTACTCATCTATGTAAATAAACTTAATGTTGTTAAGTATATGTTTTTTACATCCTTTGACATGAAATTCTTCTAACACGAAAAAGTATCCCCTTAGTTTCATGTTAAATGATTTTCACTGTATTTACTGTATTGACACTCTCAGGTCACAAGATACGTGATATAGTGCTTTGTTTCTCAATGATGTATCTGTATGCATAGCCATTTTACACCGTTATACTAAACTGAGTGAGCCAGTGATGGTTGTATTCAAACTGTTAAATTTATCTTGCATTATACATATGTAACTTCGGAAATATCGAGTGTTCTTTTATTTTCCGAAAGCACCGAATTTTCTTTGTGTTCCTTATTTACTTTCGTATTTACGCAAGCGTATTCTTTTGCTTCTTTAAATAAAAAAGACCTGTGTAGATGGTCTCTCTTTATTCTAAGTGCAAACTTTTAAACCTTATTTTCTGATTTATATTT
Organism: Trichonephila inaurata madagascariensis; assembly: GCA_019973955.1. Lineage (NCBI taxonomy): Eukaryota > Metazoa > Arthropoda > Arachnida > Araneae > Nephilidae > Trichonephila > Trichonephila inaurata. Next base: position 25,244 of record BMAV01008000.1, read on the forward strand.
GTGTTTATACAAAAGTATTCTGTTTCATTAAACAAAAGAGATGTATGTCATTTCTCTTTTTTTAAGTGCAAATTTTCAAGTTTTGACTTCGTGTGTGTGTGTGCAAAATTTAATTATTAAGGTATCCAAAATTACGTTCAGAACCGGGATTTTGCAAAAGCGCATAAATGGATAATTTTCAGGATATTTAGTGTCACTTAGATTTGACTATATGTATAAAATTGTTTTAAGGACATTTTGACAAAAAAAATTATTTAAATACAATATTTTGGCAAAAAAAAAAAAGAATAATATTTTTTCGAAATGTTCTCCTTTTGTGAAAAATGCTTCTATTATAATTATATTTTGCCTGTATATAGCTCAGACCTCTCTACAGAGGCTCAACTAGAATTTTTGAATTATATAACTTAGAAGTGGGTGTATCCATTTTTTACAACAACAGAGGGGAGCAATTTAAAGAAAAAAACGCCAGTAATTATTTCAATTGGTAGTAACTCTGAAAATAATGTGAATTTTTCAAAATACATAGTTGAGCTTCTGTAGAGCTTTTGCAAAATCACAGTTCTGAACGTACTCGGATACATTAAGCAATTTATTTGTTAAGAAAATAACAGCAAAGGAAAATATCACCGATCATTGAACTTCTAAGCATTTCTAAGAAAATCAAAGAGCCATTTTTTTAATAAGATTTCATTCATTGATTTAACCTCACTTTTAAAAAAGATTCCATTCCATAGAAAACGTTAAAAAAATCAAAAGAATTCTCAAAAGAATTTAAAAATTTATTAGAACGAATCTCAAACCATAAATATGAAAATGACGAATTAATTTTATAACAAATATTAGATTGTGTATCGTTTCTTATATATATATATATTTAAAAATCAAATTGTTCGCTTGCAGACCCTATAAGGATTCTTATTTTAAGAAAATCATACGGTAAAGGTATTTATATTTCATTTTAATCTGGATTAAAAATAATATTGCTTTATGATTCATGCAAAAGAAATATTTAGATGATTGCAACACAATTAACTGTTTTATCATTAAACAATTTATTTTTCAAAAATTAAATATTATGTTTTTGAAAAGTTAACTCAATTGTTTGAATATATTTCACTTTTGAATGAAAAAGGCAAAAAATAAGGTAATTTGTTCGTAGGAATTTAAGTTTTTTTTAAAAAAATTAATAAAATATATTATATTTATATATTATTCCCTCTATCTTAAGCAAATCGAAACAAATATTTCATCATTACTTATCCTCCTTATCTTCTGATTTAATCAAAATAATCAAGTTAAATTAGTATATTTTTCTGATTTAAGAATATAACAATTAAATTTTAATAAAACAGTTTTATTGTTACAATAATGTTTAAATTAATATTTGTTTATGCTGGATTCATATCAAAATACAAACTAAAATCAGATGTTTCTTCATAAAAGTATACAACGTTTTTCGAAATGTTTTCCTTAAATTATTTATAATCAATGTCTTGGTATTATTATTTTTTATCGCCAGGCAACCGTTAATAATTTAGGGACCACGGTAACTTTGTGATCATAGTCGTGAACTCGTGGCCGGTGTTTTTGAATCACGGGTTCCATCTCCAATGCCTTCAAAGACTGAATGTATAGAAGCACTTATGTACCGTAAAATCCAGCGTATAACGCGCACTTTTAACTCAAAAAATGGGATCGAAGTTTACGGATGCGCATTATACTCCGAGTATAAAAACGATAGCTTCGAAAATGAACAGAAAAATGAGCACAAGAAACATTAAACTTCTACATAGTTCGAAATGCTATATATTTGAAAGAAATGAAATACCTAATGAAGTTAAAGAATTCTGATTCTAATACTATAATATTTTTTCAAAATTCTGGGATAATAACTCAAATAAATGACTCAAAAACATACGAGTATTGTACACGCACATTTCTGGGGCCTTTGTAAAAAAGAGGTGCGCGTTATATGGCGAACATACCTAAAAATTAAAAAATGCTGCTTGAAAGTATGGGTGCGCTTTATACACCGGTGCGCGCTGCGCGCTATACGCCGGATTTTACGGTTTGTTCAATCTGTTTAGAATCAAAATCATCTCGTTGGCATATTGTAAAAGTTTGGAGAGAGACTTCGTCAATTCAGGTACCGTCCTCATCACTTAACTGCGGTTTAAGCGCTCACAGGACTCTTAAATTGCAAATTTTTTAATTTTTTGAAAAACATATATGTTAAGACCTCAACATTTCTGAGCATTTTCATACAAAAAATGTGTTGATACTGTAAAAACTTCCAAAGTTATTGAGAAATAACTATTGAAACTTAAAAACCTTATCTGTTTTTTTATCTTGAACTTCCTTTTTCTCAAAGAAAAATATTTTAGCTTTTGCGCAGGATTTCTCAAAAACTATTTATGATATTAGTTTGAAACTTCATACACGTGTTCAAAATAAGACTCTTCATAACTTATTCAATAATTTTCAAAAAATATTTTGAATAAAATTTTTTTTATTTGAATTTTAATTTATTGTTTTCTTAAAATTTTAAAAATTTTGTTATAATTTTATTTAAAAAAATTTTTTTTCTCTAAATTTCTTGAAAGTTAGTATAACTTCAAAAGTGAACATTTGTATACCAAGTAAAACTAATTTTGTAAATTTTTATCAATTTTGTTCTTCAGAATCCTGCGCAGTGTAAAATACTGATTTTCATATTTAAAATTGTCCGATTTATATTTCATTATAACTTTTAAAAATTTTCTGAAATTTTCTGAAAATTTGAGAAGTAATGTAAATATATATGATTATCTTGTAGTAAAAATTTCAAATTATTGTTTTGTTGCTAAGTTACATTGGCTTAAAGAAGGATGTTTTTTCGAGTGCACTGATATTGGTTAAGGGTTCTGTGACACCTTAAAATTAGGAGTTCTGTCGCCAATAGCCATGCCGCGAAGGCACTATACATTTACAAACATCCATGTCTTCTCCGGGATTCAAACTCAGACCCTACTAAGAGCATGGGTTCGAATTTTGGACCCTTGCAGTCATCGCCACTAACCACTATACCGAATATGTTAGTGGTAGATAAGCTTAAGTATTTTTAGATGGTTTTTCATACAAAATAATATTTGAAAATGTTAATTTTTAAATACACCTGAAAAGGGAGTACAATATTATAATTAAGCAACAGAGGATATGATTACATTGATATTGCAAAATTTTAATTACTTATCATTATTATACATATAAAATTACAAAATTCAAGTATTAAGATATAAAACCGACAAAATAAAATTTAGTTTGCTATATTTTCACTTGTAAAATTTAAATTAATAAAAGAAACTCAATTATTAAAAAATCATTGCTTATAAAGTATTTAAAATACCAGAAAAAATACCTTTAACATTGTCTGACTGTGTAATTTTTGAAATGGTGAAAACTTCTCGTGGGCCTTAAATATTACAGAAACAGTATTTAATGCTTTTGAATAAGTAGGAATCTCAAATATATGTACAGTTTAATTCCTTTAAATATTTCAATTGAAAACGAAATTTTTCAACAAGCATATCTAAAAACAAAATAATATTCGTATTTTTTTTAAACGCAAGCAACAGTAATTGTTTTTAAAATGCATTTTATTTCCATTAATCGTTTAGATTTTGAATAATATTTACTGATTCATCGCTTTTGTTACATTTTTCATCATTTTATTTTCTATGAAAAACAAGATTATGTTTGGTTTTTGAATTGTCAAAATGAATGTTCTTCAAGGCTGAACTCAAGGGATAAACCTCAAAAATAATTTACTTCAAATTTATTTTCTTTGTTTTTAATAGTGTTAAAGAATTGTTTTTCTTCCTAGAGAAAGAAATATTAAATTACCCTTTGCACATTTTATATTCCCTAAACTACTTAAAAATGCGAAATTAATAATAAATACAATTTTGATATTTGTTCATATTAATTAAATCCAAAATACAATTTAAGCAAACTGAAGAAAAATATTCCTAATTGTTTTCTTCTTCTTTAAATAACATGTTTAAATAAAAATTGAGTAAGTTTTTCGGTATATATAGTACGTTGTATCGAACATATATCTTTAAAAACTCAGTTGACTTCGTAGGGACAAAATAACCAATAAGGACTCCCCTTGATTTTAGGAGGCCAAAAACCCCTTCTTCCAACGTTGCAAGATAGACTCTTCAAAACGCATGCGCAGTTCGAACTCCTACTCAAAGCCCTTGTAGGATTTGAAATAGCGAACCTGTTTCAGACATTCGCAAGGTAAGATAGACAAGACGAGGTATGTAAGATTGAAGGTTGGTCCTTGTGAAATTAAAAAAAAAAGCTTAAATATATTTATCTCTATCCTGACTGTGTTTTCATTACGAGTACGTTAAACACAACTAGGTATTTCATGAATCATCTAATGATATAAGTTACTTTTCTTTTTTTTATTAGATACTTAATATGATATTTTTTGTCTTTTTGATAAAATTAGGTGCTATTTCATAAACAGCGGGTTATTTGAAAAATAAGTAGCCTAAATTTTATTTAACTGTAAGCTGTAATAATTTAAATTATTGATGTATAATATTCTGTTGCACTTAAAAAAAATCTAGAAAAACCTGTTTCTTTTTAATATTATGTGTTCTGTCCTTCTTTCTTATTTTATTAATTCATTTAACCGGAAAATGAAGATGATATTTGGATAGAATTTAACTATTTATCATCAGTTAAAATTCACTTGTTTGGTTTAAATTTTTCTGTTTTTAATTTAATGGTCTATCATTGATTAATTTTTTGAATAGCTAGTCATTTCGTAGAATAACTTAATTTGAAATTATTAATCTATTACATACCTTAACTCATTTGATTAGTTATTTGACGAAATAAATAGATATATGTATTAAATAATTGTATGATACGCTTTAGTAATAACAGGCCTATATATGTATTAAATTTAATTTTTTTGAGCTTAACTTAACTAATTAAATTGCTTTTAAAAACAAAAAAAATATGTAATTAAATCTAATTTTTAAAAAATTCTCAAATTAATAAATTTATTTATACCAAAAATGGTTACATTTCTATAATAAAGCGTGAACCAAAAGTCTTGCTCTTATTATAAAAATTTATTGCAAAATAACAATTTAAGTTAACGTTATGTCATTGGATTGATCAGTTTTAGTACATTTTTTTGTCTAGTATATGGCACAAAAGAAGCCCAGTGGTAGCGTATCGCTCTTTTACACCACATCCCCGGGCTGGGTCAGGTCGAATCAGCCGTTTATCCTCTTCATTGGGTTGATAAATGAGTATCAAGCTTGTTTGGGGACTAAACACTGGGTGTTTCACGTCATATTGACCACCTGACCTGAAAATCTGCTGATACATCTCAGCGCCCAAGGTCACGAATACTGAGATGGGCACAGTAGGCCTTGACCTTTTGGGCTGTTGCGCCACTGAGTTTAGTTTATGTGGTGCAAATGTTCCTTTAAGAATGACTCGAGAAAACAATTTCAAGAAAAACATCATTTTTTACCGAAATAGCGTTGAATTATGAAAATGTTCACAATGTGTGCTTTAGTTTTCCGAAACAAAATCTCCCCTTAATGTTCAGTGTAAATTCTGATGTTGTTAGGGAAGCAAACCTGTTGGTTCAAAATAAATAAAGTGATGGCATGAAATGTTTAAAGAAATAGGCAGCTTTAAGGATCTTCCCAGGAGTGGCAGGCCTAGTTTGTGTGAAGCAACGGTTGAACATGTTCAGCAATCGTTTCAACGAAGCCTTAAATTAACTTCTGAAGCACCATATGAACTTCAAATATCACAAACAAGTTTGATACGAATTCTTCATAAAATGCATAGGTTTCACTCTTATAAAGTTCAAAACACGTTAAAGAAAACTTGGCGGGAACTGCAATACAGCTTAAACATACTTCGAGCGACCAAAGCGACACGCGTTAAAATTTACTGAGGTAAATGGTTTTATAAAAAAAATCATGATAATACTTACAATGTATAAAAATATATAATTATAATAGTTTGAGCACAATAAATACTTATATTCAAAAGAAGGCCTTGGGTTCCCCTTACATTCTTCTAGCACAGTGATTCCCAAAGTGGTCTATATAGACCCCCAGTGGTCTATATAGACCCCCAGTGGTCTATATAGACCCCCAGTGGTCTATGATGGCTTACAAGGGGTCTACGTCAGTGAAAAAGTAATTTGGGGGTTCATGAGGTGTAAATGGGGATCTACGATAGTGGCTTTCCTTAAACCAGATCGTGACTTTAATTTTAAAAGGAAATTTAATCAAGTGATAAACAGACTTACCTATTTAACAGATTTATTTACTAAATTGAATGAAGTTAATTTGCAGTTACAAGGTGATAGTATAAATTTTATTAAAACAAGAACCACATTTCAGCCTTTCTTGGGCGAGAATTAAGCTAAAGGAGTATAATAATGGACATCGCAAATTTTCCCGGCTTCTCAATTGTCACAGTCTAGCAGGGAAAAGACTATTAACCTACGTTCAACATTTAAATGTTCTTTTTGTAGATTTTGGAACTAGGTTTGAGAATATTTTGACTATCGTAATACCACAATATACAATGAATTCATACGGTCACTTTCAAAAAAAAAATATATCGCATTACAAGAATTAGGCACTAACGAAGATCTTAAAGTAAAGTTTTGAAACGGATATCAATAATTTTGGCTTTAAAAAAATATACTTATTATTTATTCCATATTATGGAGTATCTTGAAACAGTTTTTAATTGTTTTTCCGATCGAGAAGGAGTTACAATGCGCTTGCCAATGTCCAAAATAAAACAGAAAGAAGAAAAGACTGGACACTATTAACCGAGGTGATATTTAGGAGTTAGATTTGGTAAGATTGATGTCAAATGCTTAAAATTTGTTATTGAATCCACAGATTCATCCCTCCCACTAAAAGCATTTGTTAGTTGCTCAGATATTTTATGTATTAATTAAAGTTTAATTTAATTAATTAACATGTGTATTTTCTTAAGTTCTATAAACACCATACTTCACTGCAGTTAAAAATTTAAATCTCTTAAAAGAAGTTGTACTATACCTGCAGTCGAAAAACATTTAAGTTGATGAATTTGCAAAAATTTAATATTAGGTAACTACAAAAACCGAAAAGCCTTTCTAGGGGTCTATGAGGGAAAAAAGTTTGGGAACCTCTGTTCTAGCATTAGTATATAAATACTAATTCTACTGTTAATATTAAGAAATGGAACAAATAGCCAAAATTTTGAAACGATAATTGAATTTTTATAATTATGAATAAAACAAAAACAAAGAAAAACTATTGAAAGAAATTGCAATATATGATATTTAATGCCTAAATTCTATTTCCATTATTGTTTCGACATTTGACATTAAGAAAATAATGATGATAAAAGCTCCTTCTTCTTATCCCGCATGATATAAAATATTAGCAGAGATTTGATGTGGTTGCTTACGTCATAACAATTTCATATGAGTGAACGAACCTATGTCTAATATCCCTGATATTTATTAATACATTTATCCCTGATATTTATTTATTTTTATTTTTATTATACAGTGCCTCACTAAACACTTCACAAAAGTTTTGAAAAACGTGAAAAGTTAAATACAAATTTTTATGGAAAAAAATAACAATACTAACTTTATATAAAAATATAAACAAATTCCGACATTTATTGAATCTAAGCTGAACTTTTTTTCTTTATGTTAATGCTACTGAAAATAGGATGCGGTTTAGAATTAGTGGGAAAATTCGTTTGATGGGGAAATTAAGCATGAAACTAACTGTTAGTGCAATTATAAGTAAAATAAATTAATTATTCATTTCGTATTAGTTCTCATTTCGATTTCATTAAAATGGGATATAGACAACATTTTTGCATTATTTTTCTATTATATCACAAAAATGTGCTGAGACTATGGAGCGTAGTTTAGAATCAATAATGGCTTAGGTTCGAATAAATACGGTGTTTTAAAGTTAAAAAGTAAATTTAACAAGTCTCAAAAGTAATTTTAAAAATATGAAAAACAATTTAAAAGTATCAAAAGTGATTTTAAATACCTATAGTTTGGAATTTTTTCTTATCAATTTGATTAAAAATCTGTAAAAAGTCTTTTCAGAAGAATTTTCTAAAAGCAAATTGTTTGAGAAAGGTATCAGAAGGATATATACATGTATAAAATAGAGAAAAAATTAATCGCAAAGGAATATTCAAGTTCTGATCTCATTTTCTTTTAGTTTTGTTTTTGATAGTATTTTTATATATTTCTGAACTTAAAAATAATTATAATTGATAATGCAGTCACAATTTATTTTATTCACCTTAGAATATTCTTGTAAATTATAAACGCTATCAGAAATTTATTTAAAGGAATTTCTATATACTGGTCAGAAATAGACATATCCGTATATTTGAGACTCTTCTGAACGGAAATTTGAATGAATTTTTTTTTCTATACTTTTATTATGATTAGTTCACTGAATGCGACTGTTCCACATCAAAGATGATGTTAACGTTACCAGCTTTAATTATATATTTATATGTACAATCGAATCCCTTGAAATCGAAGCTCGGAATTTTCTGGTTATTTTAAGATATCTGCCTGCATTTCTGAATCAATGTTTGTCCAAAATTCAAACTTTTTTTTATCTTTATCTATTGTATAGGGGAAAAGTTAAGCTACTAGAAAGGAAAAATTTATTAAGATAGAGAACGAGGAAAATATATACTATTAAACTGATGAGTTTTAAATATCTGGTAAGAAACATTATTTTAGTAAAATAAAAATCAAAACTTTAAATGTCTTTTATGAAGATTGTATTTTTTATTTTATCAAAGCTATAACTCAAAAATTTATGAATGTATTTCTTTATATATTGTATACATGTTATTTAAAGTATGATAAAGGCAATGACTGAGGATTTAGCTCTAACGCGAAGAGTTTTTTTATTATTATTTTTAACAGTTTATTGTTATGAACACCAAGCATTTTATAAAATTTTCTATAAGAAAATGTGCAATGAGCCGTAATATTTTGGAAATTGAAAATATATTTCAAACTTTAGTCCATTGCCTTTGTAACTTTGTTAAATATGTTGAGTAAAAAATAATTTAAATGTTTGTCTTTGATTTCCATATAGAGTGTTTTGAATTTTGGTATAATTTTCATCAATTTTTTTCTAGAATACCACATTTGAATAAATTTAAATTTCTCCATGATTTCTAGATTGATGTTTTTTATTGATTTAAGTCATAAGCACTAACAAAATAACGTAAAATTATAAATCGCATGACATTTTAGGAAACTTGTCTCCGAACGTAAGTGGCTACGTAATACTTAATTCAAGGAATACTTCTTATTCAATTTTATGATGCATTTTTTTCAGATAAAAGGATTTTAATACATTTATTCGTTGGGTATTATATTACTTCACAAAATAATTTATTTATTGTATTAAAGTATGAATAGAATTTAAATGTTTTATTACCTTTTGTGAATCATGGAGAAATACAGGATAAAACTAGGAATTTCTTATACCATCTCAAATAAGAGTGACTCAAGTTAAGGATAAAATACAGTTTCTACCATAAATCATCTATTATAAATTCTACTAGTGGCTTAAGATCAAAATTATGTTTTGAATTGAATACTTAAAACATGTTTCGTAAATATGTGTGCTGAAACTATTCAAATAATTAATAAATAATAGGCCAATATAGACACATTTAAGTGCCTTATATATTTAATAAATTTGAAACATAAAAATCATTTGCATTTTATATATACTTTTTAAAACATTGATCACTCAATCGTTCCGTATGGTTATTGCATTTCCTTCTTAATTGTTGCGCGTCAGACAAGAATGATACAGGAGTAACACATTAAATACTTAATGAATGATTTTTAAAGAATTTTACTATATTTATAAGCAAGAGTCTTATTGCTCTGAAATTAATTATTCTTGGCATTAATTATAAATAACTTAAATTTTTATCATATTTACAGACTAGAAAGAACTCAGAATTTAGAAATACTAGTTCAAGTTCTTATGAAAGATTCTACGTATATTTGGATAGTTATATGCGCTTCTAAAAATGCGTGTGCATAATTCATAGATGGAGTCATTTGCATATTTCAATAGTTGTACAATAAGTTTATATAATTCAGAATTAATGTAACTCATAAACATCATCTATAACGTCTGCAACCAAATGATATAAAAGAGAATAAAGCTCAAGGTAAAGTTGATTTTTATGAATTTATAAATATGGCGATTTTATAAGCAAACCAAATTGCTTTTTATTGGATTTTTTCAGGTATATAAAAAGAACAATTTTTATTATTACGTAAGAAACAAATTCACAAAATTTTTGATGAATCTGTTAAATTCGTAGTTTAATAATGAAATATTTAAGGCTTTTAAGTAAAGTTTATAGCAATTATATTTAAAATATTATTTCAGAACAAGAAATAAAAAATTCTTGAAAAAGAAAATATATGGAAACTGTAACAATAAAAAATGGTATTAAGGGAGCTATTATTTAAATGACTATACCGCAAAGAATAACAAATCTTTTTTTAACACATTATGCACTCAGAAAAATCCAAAATTGTAATTTTCGATCCATACTAGAATAATTGTTAAACACATCTTTTGCTATAGCTGCTCTACCTTCATCCAGTGGTTCCTAATTTAGCATTAAATATTATTTTATAAGTAATTTATAGTTTTTTAAATATCAAATATATATATGAAGTACTCAAAAGTTTAAAAAGTGCTTACAATATTTATAAAATTTTATTGTCTAGTCAAGAAACAAAGGAAAAACATTTAAACTATTTAAAACATACATAATTTGTTTTATAATAATCAAAAATATTTACATACGAGAAAATGAAAAAACGTAAATAGTATTAGGATTCATTTTTTTTAGATTCCTATATGCCTGTTCAGTATGTTTAATTAAGAGAGTAAAATTTAAGCACATTATATTTTCAGCTTGCATTCGAATTAAGATTCTTAATTATTTAAATATTTAACTCTGTAAGTATATATTTAAACAGTTTCTAAACACTTACACGACATATATTTTACAGAAAGAACAATAGAAAGGCGAAAATATAAGTGTTAAAATAAGAATTATTATTTAAAGATTTAAAGGCTTAAATATATATATATATATATATATATATATATATATATATATATATATATATATATATATATGCATCTTTATCATAATATTAGATTCCTTTGAATTGAAATTTTAACTATTTAATTACATCTAGAAAAACTTTTAATTCTTATTCGAGCCATATTATCACTTTGTTCTGTAAATAGCTTTTACCCTCCGAAATTCAAAGTGCAGATTTCGCAACAAAAATGTCAATAGCAAGCCTATGCACTTTTCTATTCGGATACATCCATTTATTTCTGATATTGCGAATAATTATGATAAATGATTTTGGCCCAACATTTATAACCTTTTAGTAGCCTTGACAACAAAAACACTGTCCTCTTTCTCAGCAAAGAGATTGTCTTCTATCATGAAGATAATTAAGAATGATCAGCAAAGGAATCGATTTTCTCCAATGTTTTGCTTCTCCCCATAATATAAAAGAAACATTTCTATATTATACATTATACATTGCATAGATACCTTATCAACTTCTAACATTTCAATTCCTGGATGGAAAATTCTTTGATTTGAAAAAACAAACGCTGATTACTAAGAATGTGTTAACTTTCAAATGCAAAAATCCCTCTTATTTATAAATTAATTACTAAGTAACGGGGATTTCTAATAGGATTTGATGCAACAATATAGGACAGGGGGGGCGAACCTTTATGGATCAACTTGCCATTTTTTCCTAAAGAAGTGTTTAATAAGGTATAGAGTGCCGTCAAATAATTTTTACTTTTGATTATTGGGAAAAGGACAAAACTAAATACTAACAACACAAAATCTTTATTTACTACGAAAAAATACCTTTTGCACTGTATAGTTGTAGTTGTTTTAGTTATGCATGCAATTCAAATTAAAATAAATATTAGTGTGATTTTTGTTGTTGCAGATTGGATGACAAATAACTTATATTAAGATTGTAACATGTTACTTTTAGCAGAATGCAAACTGAATTGGAGTCATCTGCCAAATGGTTTCTAAGCAGTTAATTATTTTTGATGTGGTTCACTTTCTTGACAAAAAGATTTGTGATTTGTTTCAGAATGCCATTTTACAGACGACGTTCCGCATACCACTATTTCGAGAACATAAAACACATAATAATGCCATATTTCTAGATTCACCAAATTTGAAATTCCCTTCTATACTTACTATCTTGCACTTTTTCTGCTGAACTAGCCATGAAAATAACAATTAAAAATCGTAAATATAACTCAAATAAACTTTAAAATGCATTTGTGTCTATGAAATGGACTTTGCTATGCTTAGACAAACTTTGCATCATAAGCAATTGTTGTCCACGACATAACTAAAGCAAGACAATAACGAGTGTGCTCCCCGCCGCATCCCACGCGAACGATCACTTGAGATTTTTCGTAATAGTTCATAGTGAACTTTGTTATTTTGAAATAAAATGCAAACCATTTTAATCACTGGCGTGCCCAAAATATTGTATCGCGTGCCATCAATGGCACGCGTGCCACTGGTTTGCCATCCCTGTTATAGGACCTTTCAATATTCATAACCAACATTCAACGAAGAATATTCATAACTAAATTAGAGAACTATTAGAATGGTTTTTAGTTTCATCATATTTTTCCTTTTAAATAAAAGTAAAGGAAATCTTAACTCTGAACTGTGTAGCTGCTAAGTGGAGATAAGAAATATTGATATAAAAGAAAATCAATGATATTTCATTCATAAAAAAATTCAATGAATAATTTAAGGTATCCGACTACCTTAAAATCGTAAATTTCTCAAAATTTTTATAGACAGTCTTATTAGAATTGTAAAAATACAGAGTTTATTAATTTTCATATACTAGAACAAAAACTACAAGTGTTTTAGCAAAAGCAGATGCCATAACATAAAACAAGATGCCAAACTTTAAAATGCGCTTGACTCAAAATGTGTTTTTTCCGAACAACTCACTCTAAGGGGGAGAGCGATTGCTCAAAAAGTTTTTAAGAATAATCAACTGAATTTTTTTTGTGCATGTATAATAGTAGAAGTGCTTTAACCTTCAGATTTATCTATCACTGTTTTATTAAAAAATTTACAGTCCCTTATGATAATATAGTCACTGTTTTTTTAAGCAATTTCGTACAATAATTAAAATAAAGGGCTCTAATGTGTGTAAAAATACGAAACATATCTCTTATCCTGAAAGCCATTTTAAAAAGGAAATGTAAAGTAATACATCAAAATTGAAAAATTTAGAATTTGTTCAAAAATTTTTTGTACAGAGTGGGCCCCATTTATATACAATTTTTTGTAAATTTTTACCAATTGTTTCTCAATTTAGTAATCATAATTTCTTTTTCTCTTTCTAATTTTAGCATTCTTTTTCTTAAAGTGTACTAAATGAATCTAAAACCACAAAAAAATTTCTATATCTCCCTTCTTTTAAAAAAAAGTTGTCGCAAGTTGTCTACCTCAAAACATTTAAAAAATTATAAAAATGCGTCAACCAATGGAATTATTCAAATATTTTGGGTACTGAAATAAGATTGTTTATTTACATGTAGGAAGTAGAAGTTCAATTTTAATTATTTGTTAAACACAAACAGTTATATTACAAGCTAATTTTTAAAACTAAAAATTACTTACAATTTGCTTTTTACAATTCAGAACTCATTTTTCTTCTGAAATTTATCTTTCTTTCTAAGGTAATTCTTATTTTTCTAATTTTATTCTTTATCATTCCTAAAACGTTTCTGTTCAAAGATATTTCTTTCCTTTCTTTGAATATTTCCAGTACAAAAAAAAAATCAGATAAATGGAGTAAATATTATCATTAATATACGCGAAGAATTTATTAAAAACTGTAATTACTTCCTCAAGTTTTTCGTTATTGAATAACTAAAAAAAAAAAAAGAGTAAAAAAATTGGAAGTTAATTATAAAAGTATTTACATTTCAATGTGTTCTGAATTTGTTCTAATCTGTCATCCATTAAAATAGAGACTCTAACAATATTTTTTTTAAATATTGTTTCCTTGAACTCTAATCCTAATTTAAAATGATCATGTAATAAAAATAGTACAGTATAAGAAGTTTTCGATATCTTGTGAAGGTAATTTGATTGGTTAAAATCAGACATATATATAACACAAATGCAAAACATAAATACAATAAGAAAATATGGAATAAGAAATAATTATCGGTCGTGCTTGTGGGAAAAACAAGATCAAACTCTCAGTTCAGTTCACTTCTTCCTGTTTTCATTCCTAAGTGTTTTCATCTTTGTAGAAGTAAATACGTGGTTAGAGACGCTGACTGCTGTGCCGTAGGGCCTGGGTTCAAATCCTGGAGAGAACATGGATGTTTGTAAATGTATAGTGCCTTTGCGGCAGGGGGTACTCTAAATAGCCGTCAAGCCGCAAGTTCTCTCGTGAGGTTGGTGGAAGGGGAAAAGAGGTGGACGGTCACTGAACCCCACCCCCAGGGTGTTCTCCCTGTAAATTGAGGTGGAACCGAGCTAAATCATACTGTCACCTGGGGCCAACGGCAGGCGTACATATAGCCCCTTACCATGATGAATTTAGTGGACCTTGATCTGACACAGTCGAGATTAGGTGGAATAAGAAACAACAACAACAGAAGTGAGTACTCTTTGATGAAAATAAGGAGAAAATTAAGTTATATTTACTTTCCCTACCATTAAGGTTACTAAGTTTCAATTATTATAAAAAAGTCAATACACATTGTTTATGTATAAAACTTATACTAATACCTGATGTGTGTCATGGATAGTGTTTTATTTACCTTATTTCCTGATCAAGTAAGTATCTATCTCGAAGCGTAGCTCGATGTAATCGAGCATTATCGTCCCTTCAAAACAAAATTATTACCAATAAGCTGCTGCTGAGTATCTTACATGTTGATCGACGATTCTGTTTCGATTTTGCAGCCTTTCGCATGATCCCTATTCAATACACGCAAATTTATGTGGCCTCCTAAAGTAATTCCGAGCCGCGAGAATTATTTATTAAAGTAAACTGAGACACTTATCTGTCAGGGAAAAAATTACATTTCCCCCCTGATTTTTGTCATGCTTTCTATCTGAAATTTAATCCACATAGAATCTGGATTTAATATATCCGATTTAATGAGACTCACCTAATATGTCTCCTTGCAAATAAACATATATTGTGAAGACGCCATTGAACCGTGGTAGCAGAAATTATTCCTGTTTCTCAAATGCAGCTGTAATCATTACAATAATGTTTCTGATTATCCATGCAGAAATAAATACTGTTACGTTGATCTGGATTTGAAAATTTTATGCAAATCAGTCTCAAAGGACAAGACAGTTCTTTAAGGGCGATGAGAATTTACCGTCGAAAATCAATCCTTGAAATACAGCATTCAGCAGCAAAATTCACTGAATAAATATCTTGAGGACTTCACACCTTCTGCAGAACTCAGACACAATATCAGAGTCTAACATTCAAATAGGCTGGATTATTCACAAGCTTCGCTCATCCTACTCAACAGCCGAGCTAATCGCTATTTGACTCTTCACGGTCAAGGCAAGAATACTAATGGCTAGTCAAAACAATACTTACTCAGTTCGGCGAGCTTCAGTCCATTTATATCCCTCAAGGATCATTCGAGAAATATCCGTTTGTATCATAGATCATAAAATTAGTGTATTTCTCCACTAATTTCCAGAATAATCCATAGTGTATCCAATTCACCAAAAATAGTCACCAATTTGGTCTCCAAAAAGGATGCCAACTTGGCTCTATCGCTAAAATTTCTCCAGGTTCCCATTGAATCATCATTATAACGTAAGGGACGGCGTTGCTTACGAATATTACAATTTTAACATAAAATAAATATAGCATAGAACGATATAAATGTATTACACATCCAAATAAAACTTATTTAAACTATTTTACACTAAATTCGTAATAATATTAGGGTATCCAACTACGTTCGGAACCGTGATTTTAAAAAAGCGCATAAATGGATAATTTTCATGATATTTAGTGTCACTTAGATTAGAATACATGCATAAAATTGTTTTAAGGACATTTTGACAAAAAAAATTATTTAAATACAATATTTTGGCAAAAAATTAACTTAGAATAACCTTTTTTCAAAATGTTCTCCTTTTGTGAAAAATGCTGCTATTAAAATAATATTTTGCCCGTATATAGCTCCGACTTCTTTACAGAGGCTCAACTATGATTTTTGAAAAATTCACATTATTTTCAGAGTTAGCACCAATTAAAATAATTATCGGAGTTTTTTTCTTAAAATTTCTCCCCTCTGTTGTCGTAAAACATGAATAAACCCACTTCTAAATTATATATTTCAAAAATTCTCTTTGAACCTCTAGACAGAGGTCTGAGCTATATACAGGCAAAATAGTATTATAATAGAAGCATTTTTCGCAAAAGGAGAATATTTTGAAAATGGGTCATTCTATGTACATTTTTTGTCAAAATATTGCACTTAAATAATTTTTTATTGTAATACTATTCTTAAAACAATTTTATATACATTTTCTAATCTAAGTGACACTAAATATCATAAACATTATCCATTTATACGATTTTGCAAAATCATGGTTCCGAACGTAGTCGCATAACTCAAGTGATCATCAAGTGTTGTTAAATATTAACAGGGCCTGGGACAGACCTTCTTCAAATTTAAGTTTCTGATTTCGAGTTGATTTAAAGTCTTTGTATGACAATGCGAAAGATTTAAAGCAGTCTAGAACTATTAGCTTGGTTTAGGGCTATTCATCCACATACATCTGATAAATCCCCATTTTAAAGAATAAGGTACACACGTGTTAAACTTGACTCGGCAACAATATATTTTAAGGACAAAAAATTGATATTTATAAAGGAATTCATGAAATTATTTGAAATTTCAAAATATTACTTTAAAAGTTAATTTATGCATTTCTTAAGAGGTTTACTTTTTCTGAAGATAGAGAGCTGGAAAAAAAACTTTTATATTTTAATATCAATATCCTGAATTATTTATCATAAAAACTCATTTTACTAAATTTATCAAGACGTTTTACAGGTATGAACTAAAACACATGTTTTACCTTAACATACATACAGTTTAAATGCGTACAAGCGATTGCACACGCATGCAATAATTATCTATTAAAACTTCCTTTCGATGTTTTTTCCTTAATTTATTAATCTCACAAGATTAATTCTCACGAGAAAATTAAATTGTGCATCATTAATATTGTATATCATTAATCGACTCTAACAAATCAATGAATTATAACACAAATCATACGATTAACGAAGATTCGAGAAACTTCCGGTAGAAAAAGTTATAAAAGCTGAAGTCTCTGGAATGAGAAAAAATAACGCTTTCGTCTTTAACTTCTCTCCGTGCATGTCTGTGTCTCTTTTTTTTGTTGCTATTTTTGTGTTTATATTGTAAAATATTAACGTTAAAGCGCATTTTCATTTGTTCCAAGCATGATGCACATTAAACACTATCACATAAATGAAAATCAGCTAAATATGTCTTCGCACTACGCTTGATTTCAGTAAAAATACTACAAAATTGTCACGTGGAGTAGGAATTTCATTCTTTTCGTTCTTCCGATATTGCTGCAATAATATTAATAGTTATCCCACAGTGCCTTGGAAAATTCGAGGATCTCACAAATTGAAGAAAGTCCTTCGAAAGGAAGCTTACATAAGAAATTATTACTCAGACAGAAAGATATACATATATATTTCGTAATCAAGTATATCAAGCGCTAATATAAATAACAAAAATTAGATTTTCAACAAGGTTTTATTAAAAAATTATGTTATTCTTTTAGATAATTTCGGAAAATGCGCATTTGTTGGGTACATTTAAACATGTAAATATGAATTTATTTCCATCAATTTTAAAATTTTTCTTATAGAAACCTGCCAATAATAATAATTTGTTTGTTTTAAATAATGACAGCAGTCAAACAGTTCTCATATGTTTCCACATATATTTTATACATATTTTCTAAAATACATGGAAGACATCTGGGAGCTAGACACTTTATATGCAAATTCAGAAAGTTGACAGTACGTGATATATTTTCAGAAATATATACGCGTAGAAATAAATCACTGAAATATATCCGCTCTTCGTATATTTTGACATTATATTCTTACAGTGACGACAGTGATTTTTAAATAAAAAAAAAGAAGAAAGCACATGTCACCAACTTTAAAATATAGAAGAAATTTATATTTGCTTAAGCATTTGCTTCTGGGTGTATGCTTTGCTTATATTTTTTTGTTTCAGAAACTTCCAGTTTTTGTTGACATATTTTAATCCTTCTGGAGTGAAAGAATATTGCTTATTTGTAAATAAAATTATTATAACTTGAATTAGTCTCGATTTATCGTTTTAATATTGATTTTTATAAATATCGCACCAAATAATACCAGATAATAAGAGAAAGGAGAAATAGTATTAAAAAGTAAATACATAACGCATATTTTTGAATACAAACTAAGAGTGTGTTTTTTGAACAAAAATTACCGAAAGTTGGATGTTTGTATATGAATTAATTTCATCCTGAATAACATTTTAATTTTTAATGGTCGGACCTTCAGGACTCACGCATAAATAATAACTAGCTTACCCACCACGTGATAATTGTACCGTGTCTCTTGAAAGTTAACAGCTTGCATTTTTTAAAAGTAAGATTACATCAGATCTATCGAACGATATCTTTCAACCCATCATATCATCCCCCCTCTAAAGTCATGTGGATCGTAAGACCTTCTGTTGCCACTTCATATAAAGCTCCAAGATACTGGAAATTCCTCTCTTTGTCTTTGTCTTCAATATATGAAACGTCACTGATGTTTATTGTAACTGCTATGTGACTGTGTTAATCGCCATTTGTTATGTGTGTGTACGAGTATTTGTTGTTAATCGTATAAATGTCTAAATGTAAAATAAAACGATTACCTGCAACAAGATTAATCCTCATCAATCCAACAACTCCAACCTTGATTATGGAGCAAGTCAAATCCCCCCTAGCCATTCTACTACACATATACTTGTATATATCCTGTAAAATGAGAACACGTCGCCATGCGAGCTAACTGGCAGATCATTTTCCAGTCAAATTGTTGAAACTCTGAAACTAATGCATTTTTTTCCATTTATTTTTTTGCTTATACTCTATTCGAGCCATTTTTCTTTAATGAGTGAAAAAATAAATTCGCAATCAGCACGTGATCATCGAACTATGTTTCATGCTCTGGAGGGAAAAACTTGTATGCTGATTATAGGAATTCAGACACAATAATAAGTAAATGGGAATTTTGCAATCTAAATGGAAACTCAGATTGTGATTTTGAAGGATTTGTCACTTTTTTCTCATTTACCCTTTTCTAATAAAAGTTCCATTCAGAACATCCAAAAAATTTGAAAGGTTCAAATCGTTTGCGCATGGCTAAGGGAAAATATTTTAAAAAGTCATTTTTCCTAAACTATGTTTTTTCAAGATTAGCAGGGTCATATACAAAAAAGTCACTCCTCTTACTCCCCTTTGAAAAATCTTTTAACATAATCTTTTTAATTTCGAATAGTTTATAACTTCTATAATTAATAAAAAAATAATTATATATTTTACATTATTTACTTATTTATCCTCGATATATTTTATTTTATTATAACGAAGTTTATATAAGTTTTAAAGTAATTGTGTGAAATGTGTGATAGTAACTGAAGAAAATAGTTTTACCAAATGATAATTAAAATGTAATTAAAAAGTCTGAATGCTTGAAAAAATATTCAAGTATAATTAACATATGAATGAAACAAACAACAATAAACTAAAACAAGTTACATCATGTGACTCTCGAGTAAAAATAAACATATGATAAAATATTTTTATCACATTTTGACGTATAGAATTAAATCAATAAAATTTTCCAAGAATCTATTTTAACCAGCAGATTTCTGCAGATTTTACCTTCTTTTGAAAATGTCGTATAATATGAAGGCGTAGTCCTAGTATCTCAAGGAAATTGTTCGAACACATTTATTTTAATTTGAATTTTCTTTTACGATATATTTAGTTCTGTGACCTTTTGAAAGCGTTCGAGTATGGTAATAAGTGTCTTTAGAAAGTAGAAAAGGAAACATTCCCTTATGTTTCATATTGTGATTTTTTAAAGTGAAGAAGTATAAATTTAAGGCATAAGGGAAAATTTATTTATTTAACAATCAAGCCATCGGTAATTCCTTTTATTAATTAGAACTCGAAAATCTGTTGTTTTTAAAAGAAATTCGAACGACGTTTTAGGAATAATTTTAAATTAGCAAATGACTTTGATATCCAAAAATTAATTTTTTTTTATGTGTGAATTTGTATTGAAGTGTAGCGAATTATATCTATTGAGTTCTATAAATTTAGCGTAAAATAATAAATTGAGAAAAAATTGTCTAAAAAGGCTATCGTTTTGCAAATTAAGTTACCCCATTTTGTGTTTTTTTATTCTATTTTTTTTTTTTATTTTTTTATTTTTTAAAAATGAGGAAATCATGTAAATTTATTTTTGATGAATGTATTAAATTTAAAGAATTAAATATGTTGTAAGAATCTCTTTTAGAACATATTTTAATAAATTCACTAAACAAAATTTTAATGTTTCAAGTACAAAATTGTATTGTTTTACAAACTTACAGACAACAAGAATAAATGAATGGTTATTTTTTCAACAGATAAAAGTTCATATGATGATGTCATGTCCATTGCAGGTCCAAATCAAACAGCAACATGGATACAGATGACTGTTCTGGCAATCTGTTCAATATTATCCACATAGAGGTTTGTTGACTGAAACAGGACCCTTATTTCTTGTAGAGAAACGTTTCTCAAACTGTGAGGCCCGCCTTTCTAGGGGGGTGGGATAACTCTGCAAGGTGGGCGCGAGGATATTAAAAAGTCGAAAACAAAAGATTATTTTAAAAAATTATTAATTTGCTGAAAGCAAACAAACAAAATACATTCTGGCATGATAAAAAATAAAATACACATTTATACTAATATAATACACTTATAAATGTATCAGTACTTAGCAATGTATTTTATAAGTAATTGAACAATATTAAGTTAAGAGCAAGTTTAATAGTTAACACTGACTCCATGGGTTTGTCATATATACAATTATATACACAAATTAACTCTTATCTTGAAAATTTGCATGGTTTATAATTAATCCCTTAACTGCCGAGATTAAAAGTTATACGGTTCACTCCCCAATGTCACTGTTTTTTCATGTAGGTGCTTATGAGATGTATTGGAGGAGGGAAGGATAAAAGAGGAATAAAGAAGCAAATCCTCTGAAATACGTAAATTCTTCGCAAACACTGTCAAATTAATTTTATTGCATTACAAATCATTCGGAATAATTCTATGGATAGAAGTTCACAGAAAAGATCGTACTTCGGAAAGACGTATATATACGTCCGGACCAATTAATACATTGACTGACCAAGACTTTTATATGCGTCGGTGGGAAGAGGTTTAAGTCGTATTGTAGCCTTATCATCAAAGCACAGTATTACTGAATTCAATACAGTGTTTTGTATGGAGAAAGGGGCACGCGATGGAAATTATGACTTAAAATTGGTCACAAGAGTCGGAAGTTTGAGAAGCACGGTTGTAGATTAGTAAGAATAGCTGGGCATTCACAAAATATGAGATGGTGCAAGCTCAGTATCTGAACAGTTATCATAATTCCTATAAGTTTTTTACCATCCTTATATATATCAATCCTCTTTCCTCTGTAATGACCTGCTCTTAGCCTAACAATGGTCTTTCCTACAAGGTGGTCTCAACTTGTAGTACACAGTTGATCATTTACAGGAATTGACTTCTTTCCCTTTTGATATTAGCGACAGCATTGGCGTCTATAAGGTAACATTGACAAAGTTGTTAGTATTGAGGTTTCTAGCCTCTTTCGCCAGTTTATTCACATTTTCATTGCCGGTATATGTTGACATATACAGGCAATTATTGGAGAAATCAGACTTTATTTGACTCACGTAATTTAAATAGGCGAGAGCAAATCTCTTCAATAATCCATGAACCTCCGTTTAGGAAGTTAAGTGACAGCCAATAGAAGTTACCGGTGACAGAGAGTCCTTAGGTCAAGGTTACTAGGATCTACTAGAATCTAATTTCTACTAAGATCAGATAGATTGATACTTCGTTGGACCTTAAGGGTAGGAGTGACTATTTAAATATTCGGTTCTGTGATCGCATTGAAATTGAGTTTAAACGAGTTAGTTATTGATAGTGATCCTGGCTACGTTATTTTGGTATTATATATATTGCGTGTTTAGCCACCGTAGATTCTCTGACATATCCTATTTATTATCTAATCTGTTAAAGGTTTAAGATCTTAATAAAGTCATATTTTAAGATCATGGCAGCTTCTAGTTCTTCATTTATTCCTACACCTCTAGCTCACGTTGATAATCCAGGAGAAGGGCACCCGAGAGGGGAGTGCTCTTACAAGGGGCCTCAATTATTGCATGGAGTTCGCAAGTGAAACAAGAAGCAACGACACTAGCACCGATCTCTCATTGGTAGGTTGCATCATTTGGAGTGGTTCTGTTTTTTTTGTTTTGTTTTTTGTAATGATGTAATGCTTGTTTTTTGGTGTAGTTTTGTTGCTAACTCTCCACAGACGAAATCACACAAGACCCATTGGATCATTGACTATTAAAAAGTCTTGCTGAAGAAGGATATCTATATAGCTATCTATTCTAGATAAATCTATACAACTCAAGGTGTGTTTGAGAGAAGCCTCTCTGGTGATCTTGATACTTGACAAAGATGGAGAAAATCTGGTTGTTCTCTGAGAGTGAGAGGTGCATGGTAAGACGGGAGAGTGTTCTGAGAACTTCTTTCACTAATGAAAGTTAGAGCAATACAGGGCCTATTACCACGTACTAATGATGAGCAACAACTCCAAAAGCCATGTTACACTCACCAATGCAAACGCTAGTGCCTGATATCGACTTAAAGAGAAACATATTAAATTGAATCCACAAATATGTGAGATTGATTCCAACAGATAAATCACAAAGACAATTACACGATTGAGAACATTCCCCTTCGATGGCATGAAAATAAATGTTGTAAAAATGTAACAGAAAATGTTAAATGTAGAAATTGTCCTGACGAAGAAATCTCTCCAAGCCGTATTTTATATTGTCCAACAATACTAGAATCTCTACATAACATTGGAGAATACCCATTTGATTGCGATCTCTAAGCAGAGAATATAGTGAAGCTGGCTAAAGCCGTCATTAGCAATCATGAATCCATTTGACTTCCTGGACATGACACCAATCAACCAACCTACCAATGATGAAAGGAAGCACCCACCTCTCCAACGATTTTTACAGCGAGTGTAATTCTACAATTAGTTAAGGAAATTGATTAGTTAAACCTATTTTAGAGCATGAACACCTAATAAGACTTAATTTGAGATAATAATTATTAAAAATACCATAACTTTTCGCAAGGAATCCAAAAATTCGCCATCCAAAGAAGCAACGTCAGAAGATTGTAGAGAAAAATGTAAATTTATTTTAACCAAAAATGGAAATTGATTTTCAACCAATGCACAAGGAAAATAAAAATGTGATTTGTACCTGAATGTGTTTATTAATATAATTATTGTCCATAATGTTTCCCAACTAAACTTGAATCTTGATTTCTGTAATATATTTAGATAAACTTATAACAATTTAAATATCTTTTGAAAAGTAATATTTAAGAGAAAGATCATTTTCATTTCCTCATCAGTAACGCTTCATTTACATGTAGGATTTTAACTTAAGAAGTCAAATAGGAAAGAATTTAAAATATATACTTTCGTAAGTTATTCTATATAAAAGGAAATATACTCGTATACCAAGCTGCAATGAAAACGAATTATTGTTTGATCACAATTGTTAAGCCTCGTGTGAATGGACATATCTAAAAGTAATTTTGAAAACAAGTAGAGAATAATTTTATATTCTTTTCGAAACATATACGGAACTTGTCAGACGTTTTCTAATAAAATACCTAAAAACTTTAAACAGAAATTGGCATTCTTGACTTAATAAAATCTTAAGCAAAGAAAAAATGTGTTTTTATTATTTATTATTTCTGGATAAGACTATACGCTTTACTTTATTAAGAATAAATATATATGTCATAAAAATTTCCTTTTTTATCTGTATTGTTTTTCTAAATGTTCCATGAAGTTTGCATGTACTTCCTTGGACATACTACAATCTAAACTGATTTGTTTTAATTGATAATATGTACCTTGGGGGGAGGCACGATATTTACAGTTTAATGATTGATTTTCCGTAGTGAAGATGAAAAAATTTGCCCATTGATGATTGTAATACACTTTTACTCATGTAATTTCTTTATTGACGTCATATTCTTTATACATTATAAAACAACCGGTTATAAAAAAACAGAAATATTCAATAGATAATACATTTATCCCATATATTTAATAGTGAAACTTAGTGCTGTTGCTATTCCTAACCCCATCCTATCAACGGTGTCAGATGGGGGTCCACGAAATTCATCGTAGCAAGGGGCTAGATTACGTCTATCGTTAGCCGCAACTTTGAACACCATGCATGTTTTTGCTCCATTTCACACTAATTTTAAACGAAAACAATCTAAGAAAGTGGTCAGGAGACCTTCAATCTCACTTTCTCCACCACCAACCCCTCAAGAGGACCTTTGTCTGGATGAATATTTAGAGTGCCCCAATGCTGTGTGAGAACTATACATTTATAAAAATTCATACCTTCTCCAGAATTCAAACCTAGGTTCTACGACACGATGATGGAGTACAGTAGAAAGACTTAACATCGTCAGTCAGGATATTCGTTGAGTAAAGTGCATTAGAGAAGGTGGTCGCCATCCATCCTGGCATGGCCGCAGCTCTGACAGGCCTCGTTAGGAACCAGGCCAAACCAGTAAGGGTATACTCCCAAAAAGTCATGTCCGGTGGTTAGGCGAATGCGGGAAACAGCTTCGGCTCTCTCCAGGTGCCTCGCGTTAGGACTCACAAAGGCCAGGGTTTTCCATGGCTTTTAAATGGTCTTGTGGTTTTTGGGTAATGGCAGTATATTTGTCAATGTATGTGAATATAATGCTCTTTGCTCTTCTGAGGGTCAAGGGGACTTCCGGTTGAGATGACTCGGCTCCGTGATTGACTTTTTGGTTGGGTCTTTCATTGCCGAAGATCCCAGCATGAATTGGGACACACTGTAAGGTCACAGTCCAGCCATCACTGAATTCTGATAAGGCAGTCGGTTCGTGTGTTACTGATTAGGGCTGAAATTGAAGCTTGGAAGTCGATGAAGAAGACAACTTTTGCAAGATGATGGTGGTAACAGCTTGTCTTTGGGCATTTCGGGGTAAGAGGAAGCATGTTTCTCGTTGATTCGAAACGTTAATTTGAAAAATTGTATAGACTGGTGTGAAAAGAATCTCAATCAAATGGTTTCTCATCCGATTTGTGACGCAAGAGTAATTTTTAATGGAGGGATGAAAAGTACTTTAACCTTGGGTTCTTACTCTTTGAAGATGCTTCAACTGGAGCGTATACATTTAAAAGAGTGATTTAACAGCAGCAACAGGATACTCTACCCAAAGACGTGTGGATGTCAAGCAGCATTTCTCTATATTTAGAGTCTTATGTCAAATACTTCTTAGCACAACATTTTTATGACAAAACTATATATAATATCCCGTCAGGCTTGGTTTTTCATCTCCACCAAAGTCCACCAACTATCCCCAATAGATTTCTGGTGGTAGATACACCTGAAATTCAAACTAAACTACTTCAGTCAGAAATCTGCATCTGATTTTCAATTAGATATGAAGTTTAAGAAATTCTTTTTGTTATGGTATTATCTTCAGTGCTAATCTTATATAAAGGGATGGTGTTATCATGATTAAAGATGAGTACATGGGAAATTTGTAAAACTAAATAAATAATTTTGCTTTTCTGTCACACTTCTTTGTCTTTATTTATCTTTGTCTTTGTCACTTCTTTGTTACCCTGCCTTGATGGGTGTTGGAAAGCTAAAATCTTATTTTTTTTTTGACAATTTAAGATTGTTAAATTTTCAAATTGTAAAGATTTTAACCTTTCTAAAAATAACTTACTTTAACCTCTAGGGTATTTAGAAACCCTTAAAACCTATTTTTAAATAATCGTTGAATCTGGGCCACGCCCGACAATGGCGAAAAATGTAATAAAAAGTACTTCGTTTTTGCTTAAAAGTGTAACGTTTTATATAAACGAAAACATGTATCTTTTACTTCAAATTGAGCCTTTTATTTTTTTTTTTATTTCCTAGCCGATTAGAAATCTCACTGTATACATTAAAATCAATTCATCTCAAAATGTAAATTTTAATGTGCGATGTACTTTTTCTGAGAAACTACTGTTCACAGGTATGTAAATTTTTTATGAAATATTTATAATGATGTCTAATATGTACTGAAATGAGCTTTTTGTAAAACACTCAAAAATTTATTTTTTACAAATTTTTTAAGCGAAAAATGGGTTAAATTTCGCAATGTTTGATAAAATATTTCATAATATATAAAAAAATTCAAAATTAGCTAAAATCTCATTTCAGTATGGTGACAGATGTGTACTTTAAATGTTTGAAAAATTTCAAGCATGTAGATATAACAGATTTTGAGAAAAGTTACATCGAAAACAGCCAATTTAACATTGTCAGTATAGAGAGAGAAAGAAGTTTCCAACTCCCCTTGAGCGAAGGGTTTCTGACGTAACAAATGGTATTTTAATGCTATCAATAATTTTACGATTTATGGTTTTTCATCGCGAGGCTAACATTTTGATAGAAATAAGGCGAAGTTACTATATGTAATTTCAAATTTTTTACTGTAGTCGCAACTGAGATAGCAGAATCAACATCATTATTGAGCGCATGCCTTAAAACGCCTTCCTTCATTCTATGTCCTTAAACAGTATAATTGCAAAGGATTAATGCATTGGCGAAGATGTTCTTACAATCACATAGAAAACAAAAAAATCTGTTTCTTAGTTTTTATTTTAAGTCACCAGATTATTTATCACATATTTACTCTATTGCGTAATTCAATCCGGCTTAGTAATTACTTATTAATTCAAGTGACTTTTTATGACTTTTATGTTTCATTTGTACTGTTCTTTCTTTCACTTTTTTATTCTTAGTAAGTCAAAGACTTGAATTACATTTTACGCAACACTCATTGGTACTACGTATTTACCCAACCTATTGGCGACATTATATGAAACGAAGCGCTTAGCTGTCATTTCAGCTCAAAGAAATCTGGATTGCCAACTTGGTGATTGTTGCGATCATACGCAAGTATCCACGTCTCTTCTTATCCGTAAATAAATGGAATTCAAGAAAAAGGAAACTGGGTTTGTACCACACACGTTTTTCAAACATCGGAACATAGCAAAGTGTTTTAAAAAAAAACCTCATTTCTAATGTTAAGAAATTTAACACAGAAAGAGATAAACTTTAATTTTAATTTCAATTAAAACTTAAAATACGTGACAGAATTTCGTTTTAATTATTCGTGATGTTTTTGTTGCTTATACTCGAACGATTTGACACAAGTCAAATAAGCTGTAGAATGTTGTTGACCGCTAAAAACTCTATAATAATGAGGGGATCGGATTAAGACAGATAAAATGTGTAAAAAATCATTAATTGATTAATTTAAGAATATAGAGGTTTGTTTTAATCAAATTATATTTCAGAATAAACCATATCAACGCACACACAGAGTGAGATTAAATTCATATATATGAGTACATTTAAATAAATCCAAATTTAATATTCTTTTATATTTTTATTAATTTAAATTCAAAGAAATAACATTCCTTATGAGCTTATATTTTTTTTTTTCATGTATGTTCCAAAAATAGTTTTCGTATCATTGCATACTTCCAATAAAAATTCTCAAACTTCGAGTGTGTGTTGATGTACAGAAAAGAAATATACATATCAGAATAAGCCACTGAAATAGAGTTACCTTTCATCTATTTTGATATTTCCCTACGGGTATATGTCAATCAAATCCTGTAAAAAAAATACCAAGAAAGCATGCGTCTGTATAACTCTAAAATATAAATCAATTTTATGCATGTTTGTTTCTTCGCCTATATTTTACTCATTTATTTATTTATTTCAAAAAATTCCATCTAAAAAAGTCATGCCATTTTCTTTATTTTGAGGGAAATCCTTATTTGCAATGCATACTATGATAGTTTGAAATAAACTAGAATAAAATATATAATTAGAGTTTAATAAAATGCCATAATCTCAGTATTTAAGCTTCAGTATAAATGTGTTTATAGTAAATATTTCAAAAATGAAAGGAAATACTCTTTATTAGAAATATTTTAATTTATAATTTCTTATTATCATTTTAGCTAGGTTTCTAACACTTAGAAGAGTGTCAGGTATTATGGAATACCATTTACATTTCTAAAAATAACTTATATTGGATTTTGATAAAAGTCTCCCAAAACATCCCTGATAAATACTACAAAATATTGCAAAGAATTAGCACTAGTCAGGAGAAATAATATTTATTTTGTTGTTATAACAACATTTATTTTAAAGAAAAATGATTAACGGAAGGTATTATGGAAAAACCGGGTAGGATATATGGAATAGGTAGTTTAAACCATTGGAAAACTAATCAAGACTTCATAAAACGTAGATATTTTCATCTAATAAAAGCCATATTTTTAAAAATACGTAAAAGTCATTTACGCTTTGAGTCTATTTCCAAAAGTCCCATGTATAATCCTTCTATACTTCAATACAATCAAGGTGAGCCCACAGAAAATAGCTAAAGCAATGAATCCAAATTTCTTCTATTTGTTCTTCGGGGAATTTTTCGTTACAGAATATTCATACAGCACAGTGGCATAATATATACTCTCGCATGGGGGGAGGGAGGCTCTAAGGAGCCCAAAGTCTGACTGATGCAAAGTACGTATTTGGGCTTGGGGCCCAAAACCTTAGCTTTCAGGGAGGACCTAATATTCTCCTTTATGCCACTGATCTAGCATCTTTATTTTCTGGTTCTTTAGTTGATGACATGAAGTCTATTTCAAATGATACATCAGAATGAAACGATTCATTGTTGCACGTCGGGTATTATGGAATACCCGATATGTCATCTTGTAAAATAAACCTTTAAATTGAAGGACAAAACATTATCAGCTAAAAACAACCACAGCATTATAAACTACAATTTTTTAGTGTATATTATGATTAACTTGAATGTTCGAATCACATATGCACTAGTTGGTAAAATGTTTGAAAACTTACCAGTAAAAACTTTTGAAAATTACAAAACATACTTTGTTCTCTAGCGAGTGATATGGCAACAACAAGTGGTCAACTCTCATTGCAATGTATCATGAGTGTCTTCCGCCAGTAGTTCAAGGTTTTTCAATGCATTAGCAGCTACAAATAGAGCCAAAACCTTGGTATTCCACATTCCCCGGTTGTTCCATAATGCTGGACTCTCATCTACTTTTCTTTATAGACACTGTAAATAATACAGATATTTACAGTACAAAAAAATAAAAAAAGTAACTTAACTCACATTTTTGTATTTGTGATGAACATTTACATTACATAATCAAACTTTTAAAAAAAGTTATTTATAATATTAATTAAAAAAAAAGTAACCTCTCTCTTAGATATCTATCCCAAAACATTTTTACCATACTTTTAACGATGCAATAATGATTTACATCTAGTTTTTCCTCAGAATTTATTCTAACAAAACTTCATTTTATCAGTTTATTTCAAAATTTAAATTATACTTACTACATTTTAATAAAATGTTTGATGGTAAGAAATTCAGCTATTAGAAAAACAATTTTCAGATATTTTTCTTTTTCATAGGAATTTCTTTTAAAATATGTATGACTTATATTGGAACAATTAACAGCTATACTATTACATTTAATCAAATATAACAATTATAAACAACAATTCAAATCAAATCGAAAATAACAATTACAATCAAATATAAAATAACAATTCTCAAATATTATTCTAAATTTAAAACTCTTATTTATTAAATAAATTTAAAACTGTCTTCTTAAATTTAATTTACATTTTTTATTTATTAAGTCCACGTCTCCTTATAAGAGTTTATAGTATTTAATATGAATTGTTTTAGTCAGTCAAGATAAAAAAAAATGCGTTCTTTACGTCTATATTTTTTAAGCAAAACAACAACGATGTGCTGCGAAATATTTCGAATAAATTCGAAAATAATCTTATAAAAATGAGTAAAAAATAATTAGTAAAAAGGAAATATTCAGATGGCGAAAATTTCCGTAATGATGACTTTTTTTTTTTTTTTTGAGATTATCAAAATTCTTTGAGAAAGAAAAATGATAAATATTCTTTGTTTACGGGGAAAAAAATGCGTTCATACAAGAAAAATTAAGCGATCATTAAAAGTTGAAAAAAATTTAACAAATTCTATTTTTCTTTTTGTAACTTCCTAGTTTATTTTTTCTACTTTCCTTAATTAGGAAAAATATAAAGTACCCCGCATATTTTTAAATATTATCAGATGAGAAATAATCTAAAAATTTCTAAAACGAATAAAAATAAAAATTGCTCTGTTCCGAAATTAAAAATCGTTGTTTACTAATCTGGTAAATTTAATTAATTTTCAGATCTTCAGCATAAAAAATGATTTACGATGAATTTTGGAAAAGCAAACTGTTTTATGTATTCACAATTTTAGCAAAATATTCATAAACGTAGGTGAAGACAAAAACAGTTCGTATTCCTGTGCAGAGAAAAAAAAACAACTTTATTGCATTCCATGATCAATTAAAAGAAATCAAAACATGATTTCATTTCTGAAAAATTAGGTTTTAAGATTTATTTTTAAAATAATTATCTGTTTATTTCTTAATAT
This sequence comes from Trichonephila inaurata madagascariensis, assembly GCA_019973955.1. Taxonomy (NCBI): domain Eukaryota; kingdom Metazoa; phylum Arthropoda; class Arachnida; order Araneae; family Nephilidae; genus Trichonephila; species Trichonephila inaurata. Next base: position 56,513 of record BMAV01008000.1, read on the forward strand.
GTTGAAGGAAACTTTAGATAATGTTGCTGTGCTTCACTCTCTGTCCTTATTAGCCTAAGAATGCTTAGATAGAAATTAATATTGGTTTTAAGTATCAAACTTATATACCTCACTATCAGTTACGAGTCTTTGAGCAATTTTATTTATTTATTTATTTGTTTTGTGTAATTGAATTACTGATATCAGTAATAAATATAAATCATGAATCCCAATGAAAGTAATTCAATTAAAATAAGCTCGTTTGTGTGTAAAAAAGGAAACTACAAACTACAGTTTAAGTCAGTGTTTCTCAAACTGTGGGGCACGCTCCCTGGGGAGGCGTGATAAACATGCAAGGAGCGCACGAGTGTATCGAAGAGTCGGAAACAAAAAATTATTTAAAAAATTATTAATTTACTTAAAGGAAGTAAAACAAAATACATTCTGACATAATAGAAACTAAAATACATATAGACACTGATATAATTCACAATACCGTACAATGTGTTTCATAATTAATTTAATAGTACTAAGTTAAGAACTAGTTTAATTATTACTAGTGACCCAATAGGCATGTCATAAAATTGTATACAAAATACTTTTGATAATTTGTACGGTTTATAATTAAAGTCGTATTTTTTGTATCTATAAATATAATACGTATATAGTATACATATTATATTTATGTTTATTATTATTAAGTTCAATACATTTTTATTGTATGGAGGGGGGCGCGATAGAAATTATGTTTGAAAATGGGGTCGTAAGTTACAGAAAGTTTGAGAACTGGTTGAAGTGTAAATAAGTGTAAAATCAATGGCAAGTCCAAAAGCAAAAAGAAAAGAAAAGAAAACTGATTTTAAAAAGTATATGAAATTTAACACTTATCTCCAAAATATACGCTACATAGAAATAAAATAGAAATTCTTGTTTTTGATTCATTTTTGCCCATTGCATGCGGGAATCGTACTTTACGTTTTTTTCTGCACCCTGACACTAGAGTGCAGATCACATAAAACTACGTATTTATTAGACTTGGGATGTGAAGCGGGTATTGAAAGAATGAAAAAAGGAAACTAAAAATATCTATAAGCAAAACAAAGTAGTGATTGATTGATTGCGGGTTTACTGAATGAGACGAAATTCGTAAGAAATCTACGGCCAGCATGTAATGTACTGAATATACTGCGTGACGGCTCTATCAGCACTAACAAATACTTTAGGAGAATCGTTGGTCCTTAAAAACTATTTTATTAAAACGATCCCTCTAAAGAAAAGAACGTGAACATGTAAATTATCACTACTATATAAAGTCTAGGCGTTCAAGTTTGAGAGAGAGATAGGATAGTTTGCTAGCGGATCTGTGATTAATCAAAATTTAAAGTGCAACGCAGATATTCAGTATTTGATAATTGTAATAATTAAGGTGACGATTTGTCACTGGAAATTGAATAAGATAACTAGGAAATAATTGTTCTTGAGCTGAAGTAAATGTTACTGGTAATTAAAGTCTTCTCATACCTCGTGTACCTCATTAATTGTCTACATATTGTTTTAATTGGGTATCTCTTGGTTTTTGGTTGATCAAACTTGTGTTGCTATTTATGTTGCAAGTAAACTAAGTATTTTTTGTGAGCATGGCTAGTCTTCCTTCCATTTCTCCCCATGTCTAGGCGTGGAGACAAAATCCTTACAACTGAACAATCAACACTCATTTTTTTTGCTTTTTTAATATGATTTTTACATCCATTTTTTTACTATAAAAATATACCATTCATATTTTCATTTTGACTAAATTATAAAAGGGGTGTTCAAATGGAAGTGATTTGAAATGTGTATTCATGAGATGCCTGCGGACAGAAATAAGACAGATACATAGATTGAAACCATCTTTTATGAGTGAAATGCATACAAATTTTGTTAAAAGAAATCTCCATGGCACATTTAGGCAGGCGTCCCATTGCTTAGGAAGGTTACGAATCTCGTCCGTGAATAATGATTTCGGTTGATCAGAGAACCAGTAACGTCATCGTCGGAGTGAAATCATTGGTCTATTAAGCTTTACTTTAGAGCTTCAAATATGTGATAGTCGTAAGGAGACCAACGTGGAAAGAAACCCATTTGAGTAATTTTAGATGAAATTTTCTTAATGATTTGTTAAGAATAATTAGTAAATCTTCAAATTATTAAATGAGCAAAAAAATAGACAAAAATAATAAATAAAAAAAATAATAAATGAGTAAAAATTCAAAACAGACAGGAAAGATTTCCCACAAAATAATTTATAAAAAATTTATATATTTTGTCGTTCAGAAAGTAATTTTTTTTTGTGGGAAAATAAAAACTAATTTTTATTAAAATGAATAAATATTTTATTAAATTATATATTGTCTATTCTGGTCCAATATCTTTTGCAATCTTTCTGGCATTAGCATGATTCCATGCTCCCAAATTTTGTCTTCTTTACTGACAAAAAGCTGACCCAGGTGATTTTTTACCTCTTCATTTGAAGTAAAGGTTTGACTGTCTAAAAATGTTTTAAAGACCGGAACAAAAAATAATCAGACGGTGCCAGATCTGGAGAATATGGTGGATGTAGCAGTATGTTCCATTCAAGCTGTAAAATCTCTTGATGAGTTACCAAACTTGTATGATGTTTTGCATTATCTTGGTGGAACACTACACCTTTTCTCCTGATCAATTTTGATGTTTTCTGTTCTAGTGAATCATTCAATTTGTCCAACTGATGACAGTAATCGTTTTGTTGCCCATTAAAAGCTAAAAATATACTGATACCTTTGAAATCTCGCTTTACAGATAGCATCACCTTTCTTGGATGAATATTGGCTTTCAAAATAATTTGAGCAGGTTCATCTTTTTTTACTCCACGATCTTTTGCATTTGACATTGTTATAGACAACCCACTTCTCTTCCCTATTGACGATGCACTTCAAAAATGAGTAATTTTCTTGACGTTAAAGAGGCAAATCACAGATGTCAATGCGTTGACACAAATGTTTTTCCGTGAGAACATTAGGAATCCATATGTAGGAACACTTTAGGTTAAACCTAGGCCTTCCAAGTGGTCATGAATAGTTGAATTCGATAAATTTAACCTCTCAGCGATCTCAAGAATTATTATTCGCCAGTTTTTTGAATTAATGCCCTTATTGTGTCTTTATCAGCTTCATTAGGCCTTACAATACAGAACGTGGTGCACCTTCAACGTCAAAGTTGCCGGATCGAAATTTTGTAAACCAGTTTTGACACTGGGGTGCTATCAATACATCTTCTCCATACACATCGGCTAATTTGTTTCTTGCTTGAACATCATTTTTACCTTTTAGACCAACGATACTCAACCTGCGGCCCACCAAGTCTTTTTAACTGGCCCAGTCATGGCCCATTGCTCTGAGAAATTTATTTATTTAAGAACAATGTATTAAAACTTTGGTGGAAAATCAAATACATCAATTTTGATTTTTGCTGCCGATGTCGCACAGGTGTGAATTGATATTCTTTTTCTATCTGTAAGGGTTACAGTTAGTGACAACAGACAACAACGTAGAGTAGCTGCAATTTTATGTGTTGAACTAATTTTTAGCTATATTTCATATCTTGCAAGCGAAAAATATTCGAAGACAATATATCGCTTAAAGACGATTGGGAGGTTGACTATTTGTAGTGAAAAACAAACATGAATCCGTAATTGTTTATTTTGTCACGAAAGTGCTGCATGTAAAAAATACCAATTAATAAGAATCTCTCAATGACACTTTTCCTCGAAGATCTCTTTCAAGAGGTGATAAATAGGTTTCCTTGAATAATCTTTGTATTAGCAACAAAGTGTTTTGTCAGTGGTAATATCACAGCGGTAACAAAGACATCCTATGAAGTTACATTATTGGTAATCATGTGAAATCATTTACTGATGCAGAAATTATGAAGAAGTGTTTCTTAAATGCGTTTAATATTTAGTGTTAGTGACCAATATATATATGTAATTAAAAAAGAAAAATAGGAGTTATAATATTTTATCATTTTTCCACATTTTAAATTTCCGAAGTTATTTTGTTCTTAAAGCATTTCTCCCCCTCCCTAACATATATATGCGGCCCGCGTGAAATAGTTAACATATGTATGTGGTTCGTGTTATATATCTGACATATGTATGCGGCTCAGTAGAAATAAAGGTTGAGTACTCCTGTTTTAGACAATAAAAAGATAAAATATGCCGAGAATGCTGCTTTTCACACTTCATATTTAAAAAGGCATCAACCAAATACTACTGCGTAGAAACAATTGGACGTTTTCACAAGCAAACCTTGATACATCAGCTCTCAAAAAATATAATTATTATGCGTCTTAAGTGTGAAGTTGGGTGTGAAAAAAATACAATTACATCCTCCGTCGGAAAAAACAAAATTACTTTCCCAACAACCCAATACATCTTTTCAAATTCTTGAATCTCTTTTAGTAAGAACAATTTTCTTGTAATGATGCAATCATGGAAACAGAAAAAAAAGCAGAAGTATCCATAAACATTTCCTTAAGAAATCATTATAAAATAAACAGTAGTAGAAAACAATATGGTAAACTTGTTTTAAATATAAAAGGAATTTATTACACTGATAGTATTCATATTTTATAATGCTATTATTCCGAAAACTCTTGACAAGTTTTTATTTAACAAATTTATTTCATCAATGATTTTATGTACATTTTAAGTTTTCCATTGAGAGTAAAATCAAATCACAAAATCTTAGAACTCTACGTACTAAGATTACCTATTTATAGTTTATGTTTCAACAGAATTAAAGTTTACGTGTCTATATTTACTTCAATTGAAGAGATTCTATTATAATACTGTCGCTAAAACGAATCCAATTTTCTCTTTCAATTATCAAAGCTCTTTTCAAACGAAATTTTCATCCGTGTTCACTGAAGTCAAAGCCTCTATTTCTAAATTCGTTAAATAAGATATAATGCATAGCCTGCTTACTCCTTGATGATTCTACCCTTTAGGAAATTACTGTTAGTAAAAGCATTTTGATGTTTATCTGTAATACAGAAAATGTCCTGTCAGCAATTATCTCATTTTTGAAAGGAAAATTCAAATAACACAAACGTTGTTTTGTTTTTATCTCAAAATAAATTGAACTCTTGGAATAAAAGTAAATTCTTTTAATAAATGAAATAGAATGTGCAGACGATTTTTTACTTTTATTTTTGATGTAGCTATGGCAATTTGACTTCTTGCTAAGAGGTCATAAGTTTTTGGAACACTTATTAAGAAAATCTTTCTTTTTTTATTTTATATTTGTTTCACGGTATTTTTAATGAAACTCAATGTTTAAGCAATCGAATTAATTAAAACAAATCGACTTAAAATGCTTTCCAAGAGAAGCTTCAAATTTAAACATTAATGTAAATCAATTTTCTTCATTTTAAATATATATTAAATTAACGAGTAACCTTTAAAAATACAAATAGCAAGTAAAAAATTAAAAGTTTTAAAATATTTTATTAATTTAGAAGAATATTGAGTTTGCATTCATATTCCTAAATGTGGAATACAGTTAAGGGGGTTCACTCATGTAATAAGTAAAAAAAAATTTAAAAAAAAAATCTTTTTTTATAAATTTCTTTTTTAATATGTCTAGAATACTGTGGTAAAGTGCGTTTTTAAAATTCGAAGTCGTTATAAAGAAGCAGGTGTTAGAAGAGCAGCTGTTCGTAGCGCTAAGTTAAGATCTTAATTGTTTTACTCGGACTTGAAGCTTCAAACGGGTTTTCTCATAACTGTGTTTTTCAGATTTTCCACCATCATATTTCAAGAACGGTGAGACCGAATGATTTCAAATTTATAGGATAGACTCAGCACAAATATCCACACCAAATAGACTATGATCATTCCAAAATTCAAAATATTTCTATTTTTTAAAAGCAAAAAGATAACAAAAAACCGCATGAAATTCGAAACTTTTTCTCCAGAGGTCTGTCAAAAACCTTTTGATATTTTCAATTGATTATAGTTCATTCGGTTCATTTAAGCTTATAAATTAAAACACCGTTAATTTTTTTTTATTTAAAATAAACCAATCAGCCGGAATCGTGGAGGAAGTGAGGGTCCATTTTTTCGAGGTGGGTGTGTTCAGAGTGCTATAGCTCACGTTCTATTGGATATTTTTGACTAAACATTTATGTACATACTCTTAAGATACTTATAAGCAAATGATAAAAAACACGTATTTCTATCATTGTACCAGTCGTCACACAAAAAGTGTTTTAAAATGCTTAAGAAACAGGCCGTCACATGGGTGAACCCCTTAAAATACTAAATTTTTTTAGCTTATAAGATAAGGAATTTCAACAATAAACTCTAAAATTTCAAAAGAAATAATTTTTTCTTATTTTTGTTTAGATTTAAGGTATCAGTATATATTATTTAACAATCATGTAGTTGATTAATAATATACAACGATGCATACTTTCTTAAACAACATATAATACTGGCTGGTGTACCCGTTCTTCTCAAGAGTGAGTTAAAAAATAAAACAATAGGTAAAGGAAAAAGTATTGGAAATAGGAATAGGTATATGAAAAGTAAATTTTTTTATGTGTTAAATTTAAGTGGTTGAAAATTAAAGAAGAAAAAAAGGTTTTTTTAGCATATCACTGCTCACACACAGCAAAAAATCATATTTACCAAATTTGAGATCTGTAGGTCCAATAAACGTAGAAAAGGTATTATACTCCTTGAAAAAAAAAAAGCCTCCAAATCTCAAATCTGTAGGCCTAATAGTTAAAAACGTGAATGTTTATCTCTAACAGCTCTTAATCCCTTGTAAACCCCTCAGGAGTCGGTTTTGTGCATAAGCCTTTCTTTGCAAATCTCTATCCCAGTAAAGAAACATGCCTAGCAAATTTCAAGTTCGTAAGTCTAATAGTTCAAAAACAGGAATATTAATCTGTAACAGCACTTATGCCCTCGCAACCACTCTTGGGAGTTGATTTTCACAAAACCCTTTATTAGTGGATCTCTACTCCATGAAAGAAACATGCTTGCTCATTTTCAACTCCGTAGGTCTTTTAGTACAAAATCGGGAATCAGTGGCGTAACGGAGAACATTTGGGCCCCCTGCAAAATCAGGTTTTGGGAACCCAAATTGGATTTTACAAAGCGTAGGAACTTGGCGACAGTTAGGATTTGAGCTCCCAAGAACCCTGCACCTCCCTCCCACCACGCGAGAGTGTACGTTAAGCTACTGTCGACAATATTTATCTCTAATGCTTGTTAATCCTCCGAAACGTTATTTAACAGTCGATTTTGCAGTGGATCTTAAATTCCATGAAAGGAATCGGTTTACTAAATTCAAGATTGTATGTGTATTAGTTAAAAAATGAAAATAATTATCAATAACGCCCCTTATTACCCCTCGGTGCCCCTTGGGGACAATTTTTGCAAAATTCGTTGTTAGCGGATCTCTACTCCATGAAAGGAACATGTCATGTCTACCAAATTTCAAGTCTGTAAGTTTAATAGTTCCGGAGATATCGTGAACATTGAGTCGCTTTACTCCTTTATACACACACGCACGACACGCACGCACGCACGCACGCACACACACACACACACACACACACACACACACACACATATATATATATATATATATATATTGATTATTCCTTGGGAAAAAGTATAAATGGAACGATGGAGTTTTTGATTTTATCAAAATACGTGTATTTTTTGTTTTTGTTTTTTTGGACTCATTATTTTCCTTAGCTTTCAATTTTATTTTACTTTGAAATTTTTTAAAAATTATTTTAATTAGTTTTGTTTAAAACCATTAAATTCTTTCATTTTGTCAAAAGTTAGGTAGAACAAAAAAATTTGCATTAAAAGAAATATTTGAGATTAGAAAAAATATACGTGTTAACAAGGCTGGAGTTTACGCCTGAATGAATTGTATTTTCTTAGGTAGATAGTTATGAATTAATTTTTTTTGTAACAATCTAGAATATACTTAAAAAAAGTTAAAATAACAAATTTGACATTTTATGGTAATTTTTTTTCTTTCTAAATTACTTTTTATCGTTTTATATATAGCTTTCGTTCCTCTTTCTTCAAAGTTCTCTTTCAAGGCTTTTTCTTCGACAAATATTTAAATAAGGTTGAAAACTGTCACAGAATATGAATATTTTTGTAATATTGTAATAAGCTTGTTAAATTCTCTTCGGTCTTACATTTTTTAAAGTCGAAAAGAAAGTATTAAAAATAACAACTCATTTTTTTATTATTAAGTAATTTCCAGTCTGTTATTCCCAGTGCTAAAATTCATTATTCTTGGAATTAAACTCTATTCAATTTCATAAATAGCAAAAAAAAATTGAATAAAAACATTAGACGGGTTTTTTATTTATTTAGCCATCTAAGCCAAGGTTCTCAACTTGGGGTCGTTTGAGGCTTTCAGGGGAGCAGTAAAACACCCACAGAAAATTAGGAGGCGTTGAGATCATACGGAGGGGCTTCGGTAGATTAACCAAATATAGTATGAAAAGGACTAAAAAACATGTTGATTATATACTAACAAAAGTAATCTTTAATACTGGTTACCTTATGTTAGTTATATGTATTTAAATCATTTCTGTCACGTGTACGAAAATTCACATGTTTCGGTAGTTCGGGAAATGGATGAAAAACTTAAAAGCTTACATTACATTTATACCTACATTAAATTAAATGATACAGGAATTTTTAATTTCTGTAGTGTACGTGTTGTGTTTGTCTGTGGCAGTTGGAAAAATGTTTCGTACACTGTATTTCATTACATATATTATCCAAGAAATATAATTAAATACGTTAACCACACAACAGGAATTAACGTGTGATTCTTTAAAGGCTGAAAACCGTCCATTTTTTTATTTTGAAAGCAAGAGTTTTGTGAATTAGTTCATATCATCAAAACCTTCTTTCAAAAGCGTCTTTATAACAGGTACTACTTATAAGCTAAAACAATTATTCCACTCTTTTAAATAAAGCAGAAATTCAATAGCTTTTCAATTCCAACAACATCCTATCTAAAACTAAAATATATAACAATACACATTTAAATATATTTGTGGCAATAGCTATTTAAGATTCGCAAGTAAAAAGAAAAAAAGGATGCTTTAGGAAAAAAAAATTAAATTAAAAAATATGTTGTATTAGTAATAAAATATTATATTAAAATTAATTCATGCGTTTCACCGTGTATTATATACGCTCTTATTTCTCTTGAGTTAGAGGGGGTGATATCGAAATATTCACTGGAAAAGGGGGTGCCAGTTCAAAAAAGGTTGGGAACCTATGATCTAAACAGACCCTCCAAAACCTGTCAATAACAAACTACGACACTTTAAATGAGGAGTAGGCGGACTTTTCTAGGGTGAGGCAACTTCTGATATATTTAAGGTATTGCGGTCCACTAAGTGGTGTAAGTGTGGTTATTCTGTATTAAAATTATATGATTTATTTTCTTAACAGTTGTTTTTGACATTAGGCCTCTCTTTTAAAATATGACAGATTACTATTTTTACAGTAAAAACACAAGTAACACAAAATTGTCAAGCTCAATGCTTGAACAACTATGAAAGACTGCCATACCGTGGAGCATGGACTTATTCAATGCAGCGAAAAGTGAGCCGACGAGTATGAAACCAACCCAATCCCATGTCCCAATAGCCAATCCTGTGCTATCACGGGAAGAGGTGATCATCAACATTTATTTATCCTTTCAGTCGGCGTGTAAGAAAACATTCTTTTAATCAGCTCTGATCGCAGTGATAGCTTTTTTTTTATTTACAGCGGTAGAGAACGTGGTAAGCGTCATCGTGTGCTTTAATAAATGTACACAAGGTGTGTACACATTTATCGAATTATTTGATTTGGTAATCAAAGTTGCATCGTTTGTGAGAAGTCAATTCTTAAGTCTAGATGGCGTTGGTTTTTCATAAACATGTTTTGTTTAGTATGTGCGACTTAGGTCTCAGTGAAAGGGGGTCACCGTAAAATGTCTTGGCAGTCTACCAGTCGATTGCGATCAACTTAATGTCTCTCATTGCTTTAAATACTTATACACGTTTAAAACTCTCTCAGATTTCGAAACAAAATATTTACATTTAATATAAAAACCTGAAACATTCTTAATAAATAAAACTGTTTAATATATTTACAAATGAATCTTATTAGTAAGCTTCAATATACAGTAAGAAACCATTATTTTTTTTATATTCACTACCCTTTTATTTTATTTTCGAACGAAAAATCATTATTAATTCTTTTTAAGTTTATGTAACATTCCTTTTAAAATGTCATATCAAACTTCAAATAAGTCTCTTTCGTTTTTCTAGTCCTGAAATTCGTTTTCCTTCATGCATTGCTTTTGTCAAAAGAGTTTTTTTTACCTTAAGTTATATATCTTTCATTAGAAACATTTTAATCATGATGTTCAAAATTAGTAATAAACAAATAATCTATATCAAATAGATGGTTATTATTTCTAGAAGAATTTTGTGCGATAGTCCAAAAACTAAATAATAATATTCATTAGGTAATTATATCTAATTAAGAAAGAAGTATTTAATGAAAGAATACCAGCATGATACCACAACCAAAAGCAAAATCAAAGCAATTTTTCTTCCTTCCCAATACTAATGGTAATTTTTCAATTACTCAGATCCGTATTTAATTAATCTAAGAGAATATATTAAATGCAACAGACTTTTGTTAAGAGAAAATCGTGACATCGTACACAATCAGAACAAATCAATTAGAATTGTTTGTAGAGAAAAAAAAAACTTAGAATATATACATTCATTCAAATGGCTATTTTAATAAAAAAATTAAAATAAAGTGAAGCCTTACAATAATGTTGAAAAATGTATCGATGGAGATATGTAGAAAAATTTAATTTCAACAACTAGAATTTTAAAAAAAATTGTTTTTCGTTAAGGATTACTATTTAAGTTTTCAACTAAGAAGTTCTGTACTGTGATTGTTTGTTTGATTGGTTAGAAGTAACTTTGCTCTAGAATTACACGATGATTATTTAATCGAATTTACATTTATGTGATCCTCTGCAAAAGCAAAGATGATTTTTCAGATCTGACTTTTTTCACCTAAATCTAACACCTCATCATTGGATGATTTTGAGAACTATTAAAACTGATATGCAATAGTCCCTATTAACCCAGGACCGGGCGCGTGGGGCACAGAGTTACCCCAAGCTTACGAAATCATAAATTTCTGGAAAACTGTTTATTTGTTACCAATGACCTTGACAGTATCCTCCTGTATGGCAGCCTTCACGAAAACTAAAATGTATTTGTCGCATATCTCTCTCACTCCTTTTTTGAGAGTGGCAAACGCTTTTTTACAATCTTAAGATACTTGCTTTGACTCATTTTCTCGCGCGACTGCTTTTGTTCCAAAATATTTTCTATGATCATACTACATTTCTTCCCTGTGAACAACTAAGAGGTTTTGATTGCTGTGTTTTACAACTTATTTTGGTTTATAAATGTGTAAATAAGCAGAATATATAAATATAAAAAATGGTATCTGTTATCTGTATTGAAGGAAGTTGAAAATGATCAAGCACGGCTGAAATAATGCATTGTAAACATGATAGCGAAAGTAAATTTTAGAAAAGAGACGAACATGAAACGTTTGAGTTGAAAGGAAAATTTTCAAATGCTACCTATAGAACTCACCATTGCCAGCGCAAAAGCCTACAATTTCCAGTCAAGGGTAGACGAAACAATGGACGCCTGGCGGACATTCTACTCTGCTGAAAATGGCATCGAATGGTACGAGCGGACACCGAATGATGCGTAACAGGCTGAATCTGTTGTGCTATGATTCGTGATGTGACTGCGCGATCCATCACTGCCATGCGCACAATCCGCCTGTCATCACGAGAAGTGGCACAACGAGGTGGGTACGATCGGACCTATTGGTTCGTCGTTTCCTCCTGAATTCAGCGATGACAGATCCGTTCCATAATTATTGGGTTTTTGTCCAATACATTGACCTATTTCTCTGCAGGATAAACCGCAATCCCTATAAACTACTATTCTTCCTCAGTCGAATTCAGAAACTTGGTCAAAATATGCTTGATGTCTTCCACGATGCATAGGTAAACAGCCTACGCAGAAAAAAACACACCAAAAAAACTATTGCCATACTTCCAATCGCACATCTGTTCTTCCCTTATATAGCGCTTACGGGTGTCGCTACGGTAACTTGGGATGTGCGTCTGTACCATTATCCTAATAATTTGCAAATTTCATCGCTGCCATCGCATAATGTAAATTTCACTTGTTTTGCATATTTCCTTCAGGATATTGCATTTTGTGTGACCAGTAGTGTACTTCAAGTTATTTTCAAATATTCAGTAAACGAAAAGATAGCTTTCAAGAATTCATCGGCAAAGGAAACCATCTGCCCCTGATTTTTAGATGGATCACATATTTATTTTAATAATTGCTAAATCATCATCGTTTAGTTTAGGTTTCATAACAGAAGTCATTGGTTGTGTGCATGAACAACATAACTTCGACAGATATATAATTCACGTACATCGATACGTACCCCTTTTTCCTTAATTATTTCTAATATAATTATATTATTTTCACAACACATATCTATCAAAAGGTTTACATAATCTTATTAAACGACGAACTCTCAAATTAGGTGGCATCGACAGGGATCTTACGATTCTCTAGGTAGCATCTGTCCCTTACAGAGGAACGGGTGAACTAGTTGGATTAGTCATTTGAGGTCTAGGTGAAATTACAGGATTAGGATGGTTAAAGACACGGATACATCAATCTCTTTTGCTGACAATGGTAAAACAATTGAGTTAGGCCTACACTATAGCAGATGACACATACGACGCACAGAATTTAATTCATTATTATTAGCTTACGTAGGGTAAAATACACTCCCCACTCGGTCCACGGTGTTTTCGCTTTTTTATTTGATACAATTTCTAAATCACTAAGAAAAACTCGTTCCCATTCGGACATTCTTCTGGCTAACTCGTTTTTATTTTTCTCCAGTCTGTAGCAAAACATCAGGGAGTATTAGATTCAACCATGAGCTTAAATTTCTATTAAATAACAATTTCCTGCAATTTCTCCTACAAACTGAACTTGAAGCTCTCAACAAGATTAAATAATTTCTCCCAAAATTGAATATGGCGTTCTTTTTTATCAATCTTTTTCTAGACCTAACGTAATAGTCGCAATTGTAAAAGATTCAAACCTTACCGAATTGGAATCCATTAAAATGTCTTTTTAGTAAGAACGAAACTACAAAATTATATTTGAATTTGAACTACATATATTGAATATAAAAATATATATTCGAGTTAATTACCTGAAAATGCATATCGCTCCAGTCAATCTGCAATTAAATCTGTAATTTAATTCTAATCTAATTATAAATCTGTAATTTAATTTCTAATATTAAAATTTAAAACATTCTATAAATAAAAGAGTTTGAATGCACTCATACTTTGAGAAAATGAGTATAATATTCCTCATAAAATGTAATCAATATATTAGTAAAATTAAATTATATTTTATTTAAACAGGTAACCTCATAACTTTCTATTTACACAATATGCTTTTCGAATCATAATAAACGAAATGCATTGGAATATTCATGTACCTGACTCATCCAATTGTTTAAATTATCGCGAAGTTTTCTTCCCTCATCTACATCACTTCATATTTGATGCATCATCTTTAACGTATGTTTATATGGTTTAAGCCTATATAAAACTGGTTTATCATAACACAACATAATTATATTTATATTGATGTACTTAATCATAATTGTGTCCATATTGAGATTAAAATCAGGAGTTGCCTCTCCTCTATTTGACTTGAGAAAGTTATAAAACTCAATACACTTGACTAGAAGCAATTGAATTTCGGTTTTTTTGGGATGCTTTTTTTTTCTTTTCTTTTTACGAAAATAATTATTATGATCAAGTAAGACCAAAGTAAAAGGAAAACCAAATTTGTGTTTCGTATTATACGTATTATAAAATAGGAACTCTTTTAATGGGGCCACTCGAGGGCAAGTCATTTGAAGCCCGCATGAAAAGTTTACAATTATTTTAGTACGGGTGATGTGGGTTAGTTTATTTCAATGAACACGCAGAAAAATCCAAAGTCTTCTAATAATTGCGGTATTTCAGTGAGGGAAAAAATCAATATTGCACAATTTTCAGTGTAATCCTCTGGAATAAAATGTACATCATAAAAAATTGCGGGGCGTGTTTTGTAATATATATAATTACAAAATAAAATAAAAATCAATGTATAAAATAATAATGAATATTTAAATATATACTCATAAAATATACAAATTTAAAAGCAAAGCATAAAAATCTTATTTCCTAAACATAATAAAATTTAACGAAACAAATTCACTCTCAAATTTTGGGAGAGAGACAGAATAGTGGATTGGAGGTACTGGGACGAGAACAGATGTGCAAAACAGAGACTCAGACTTTTCATCTTTCCCATACGGAATTTCTTATGAAGAAATACCAACAACTACCACTGATAAATAACCGTGCTCATATATAATATTACTCTACAGTTACACCTTCCCTACCATCTAAACGACTCGACCTTATTAACCTGACATCAAATAAGGTTGAGGTCATTCCTGATTAGCTAAAATCATGCGCTTTCAATACCATCGAACTAAAATATCCCACCAATGAGCGGCTACACATTTATTCTGACGGTTCATATCTACAAGAAACAAACGGAGACACAGCAAGGGATGGCGCTACCAGCTGGTTGAAGACTTATTGACAATGGGAAAAAAACGCCCCCATTTACGATACATTACCCATTGTCTGTGAAGTTACTACACAATTACTGGCAGCTGCTTTGGCTCCTGCAAATTTGTCTTCCTCATCTACTCCCCAGCTACAATTTCAGCGTTAAGCAGTAGCACACCAACTGACTGCCTACACACATTGCAGTGTACTACTAAAACTGCTGAGCTTATTTCATACGGCTGGACTATTGCCCTACTGTAAATCTCAAGTCATGTTTGGATCTCCGGTAATACAAGAGCCAATCAAAACTCCAAGCAGAGAGCTGAGTCATCTCAACCGGAAATCCAGTTAACCTTCAGAAGAGCTAAGAGGATGATAACTACATACATTGACAAACGTACTTCCACTACCGAAACTCCAGCAGCCTTGGAAAGCCATAGGGAACCCTGGACCCATGTGGGTCCTATCCCGAAGCACCTGGAGAGAGCTGAGGCAGTAGCCTGCTTTCGCAAAACCATCGGACATGATTTCCTGGGAGTATAACTCCACTGATTTGGCCTAGCAACTGACGAGGCATGTCCTCTCTGCGATTGTGTCAGGATGGATGGCAATCTTCTGTTCCAAAGCACTGGACTCCATTAAAACCCGACTGACGACCTCATCAATCAGTACTTAGAGGCTTGGCTGAAGAAATGCTCTCGAATGCTTAAGAAGCCACAATCACAGGGGTTTGATAAACAACGAAACATTCTTATTTAACATTTGTTGTATTTTGCAAAACTTTTAACTTTACATTCTATGAGCTATAAATAATTAAAACTTTGGTTAATATTTTATTCTTTTTAAAATGCTAGGTATTTCAAAGAGTGATTATTTTTGATAACTGACATCTATCTTTACCATAATAGGAGTAGTTGCTTATTAAAGTCGCAGTTTGAAGCTACTTGAAGGCTGCTGGCAACGGATTTCTCTATCTTACTCTGATGTAAATTGGTAACACTTGAAATGGCTACCCTCTCTCCAAAGTTCCACAACATGCAGAATTTTAATCATGAACTTAACTTATATCAGCCCTTCTACACGATGGGTTTTCAGTAACATCAAGTAGAGACCCATGACTCGAGAATTCCGCCCACGATTATGCGACCAACCCCCACTCATTTCTACCATAGCCGCTACTATTACTGAAATAACATATATATTGAGAAACATCTAAATGTCACTTAGTTTAAAAAATACTGATTATTTTAATAAATCTAAGGAAATTTGTACGCTAACCAGAGCTCCTTTTGTGCATAAATTTGACTATTAATAGAAGCAATACGGTGTTTAATCCTTTTGCTAATGAGAGATAAGTTTCTTCGAAAGACTATTTAACGAGTTTCGAAAGTCTCATCTAGATCATATGGTCATATGTATGTCGGAAAATTGAGTTTGATAATCCTCGAATAGGGGAAAAGTAGGGAATTCCTTAAAGAGCCTTCTTAATAAACCATACTAAACCAGTATTAATAATTATAATTCTTAAATTATAATAACCTTTACTTTAGTAATGTTCGAACTTATTGTGTATACCTTATGTAGATGTACTAATGAAAGGGGTTTTTTTTTCTTTCAGATCCAGATAAATGTACAAGTTTCTCAGTTTGAATGGTGTAGAACATGTAAATTAAATTTACTGTAATTAGAATAATTGCACAACTTAAAAAGTAATAAGATTTGTGACGGATCTATCCGTGTCCTTTTATTAATATAATCCTCTTGGGAAATATTTTGTCTTTCAATTCGAGTTTATTCACAACCAACCCTCAGAAGAAGAAATCTTGATTATTTAAATTAGGTTGGATATATAGTCTAGGTTTTCAAGCTAGTAGGAGATAAAGTCAGGAGAAATGATCGATTGCTACTAAACAGGTATTATTCAAATTTAAAGTATTTTCAGATATTGGAGAAGTGTAAGAATTAAAGTGACGACTGGTCACTACAGTTTAATTAGTGATTGGACAATCTAGAAAGTAGATTTTATCTAGGTAGATATTTAAAATCTTCTCACACTTGGCATATTTCGTTAATAATCCACATATTGTTTAGATTGAGAGGACCTCTTCAATTTGGAATTACTTGAATTGTGTTGTTTATGGTATGATCAATAAACAATTGTTTTTCGATATGGCTAGTCTTCCTTCCCTTCCTCTCACATCTCTAGGCGGGAATGAGAGAATATCTCATTCCTCAAAGACTACTCAAATTGCAACTGCATTATTTGCACAGATAGAAATTATATTTAAAGGCAGTATGAGAGAGAATTATATTGTGACACACCTCACTATAAATTTGCAAGAGGGTTATTGTGGTGACAGACCTCGTAATTTTGAACCATGGTCAAGTGACGAGGACGACATCTGAGCTCTCCTCTCTGGTGCTCCTTTCTCTTAACTTCCACACCACACTAACGGGAGGACGTCTGAGCCTCAACAGACTTAACGTGCATCAGCCCCTTCTACACGGCAAATCCTCGGCGGCACTAAGCTTGAGCTCATGACATGCCGGTGACGAGTCAAGGCCTTGACCGCTAGGCTAAGGGGACCACTTAAGTCAACGTATTGAATGTTGAAATCCGAACATCACCTACAGTGGTGATTTTTCATAGACCTCTCTTGAAAAAAAGTAATGCAGCTTCCTTTTAAATCTTTCCAAGAGCACATTTTTTAAAAGAAAAAGCTATTACTACCCTACAAATTTCAAAAATACCGGAGTTTTTTTCATTTCCTTTTTTTTTTTTTTCCATTTTCTTGTCACTTTAATCATTGGGAAGATTACCACCAAATTTCAGATTGATAACAAATTAGATTTTAAGATATGTGAAACTTTCTGAGCTGAGGGTTTTGCTTAGGTTTCATTTAAAACCATTTTTCCACTCTTAACGTATCCGACTACGTTCGGAACCATGATTTTAAAAAAGCGCATAAATGGATAATTTTCATGTTATGAGTGTCACTTAGATTAGAATACATGCATAAAAATTTCTTAAGGATATTTTGAACCAAATAAAAAATCATTTAAATACAATATTTTGGCAAAAAACTAACTTAGAATAATCCTTTTATCAAAATGTTCTCCTTTTATAAAAAATGCTTCTAAAATAATATTTCGCTTATATAAAGTAAAGACATCTCCACAGAGTTTGAACTATGATTTTTGAAAAATCCACATTATTTTCAGAGTTACCACCAACTGAAATAATTATCGGCATTTTTTTTCTTAAAATAGTTTCCCTCTGTTGTCGTAAAATATGGATAAAACCATTCCTAAGTTATATATTTCAAAAATTCTAGTTGAGCCTCTGTACAGAGATCTTAGCTATATACAGGCTAAATAGTATTATAATAGAAGCATTTTCCATAAAAGGAGAACGTTTTGAAAATGGGTCATCCTATGTTCATTTTTTGTCAAAATATTGTACTTAAATAATTTTTTATTGTAATACTATTATTAAAACAATTTTACTTACATTTTCTAATCAAAGTGACACTAAATATCATAAATATTATCCATATATACGCTTTTGAAAAATCATGGTTCCTAACGTAGTCGGATACCTTATATTAAATTTATGAAAAACATTTTTAAGCACGAAGTGTGAAATGGTTATTAATTTAAATTTTCATTACTAAAATCATTTCTGGTTCTTTAATTTTTGAGTTTTTTGAGTTCTCATAGTTACTTAATTAAGATTGATTTCAAGGCCAATTTTTGTATCAAAAAATAGTTTATATCACTTAGAAACTTTATCATTAATTTGTTCCTGTGAAGAAAATGCCATGGCCAAAGCATTCTCAAGTTGCTGTGAAAAACAATATTTGGAAGAGATGGAATACTACTGAAAATGATGTATAAAAAATCAGCTGATACTGCAATTAGACTTATGAATACAAGTATTCTGACTTAAACTATTACAGATCAAACTGAATATTTCCATCTGTAACAAACTACATTACAGTAAATATATTTTAGTACTATAATTTTGTATTTTAAAGTTACTCAACAAAAATTCAAACTTGCTACCTTGTCCCAATTTAAAATTGATAAAAATTAATTTTTTTTTGTACAAACCTGCTGGTTTTTAGCTCAAGTTTGTATCCTTATTTTTTTGTACATAAATGCTTCATGCTTCAAACCTTTTATGAAAAATTTAAGAACAGAATAACCAGTAGTTATAACAAGTGCTAACAATATTATGCAAAAATATGTTTCTAATTAAAAAAATATTTTTAGTCATATTTGATTAAAATAGTGTTTTAATGTAGAACTTAAGTTGTAAAATAACGTATTAAAAATTAAAGCTTTACAGGCATCATTCTTTTTTCCTTTATGATTTTATAAGCTTGAAAAGTTTTTTTTTCTCAGACTTTTCCCTAAAGCTTTTTTTCTGTTCAAAATAGTCTTGACATTTTTTTTTATATATAAAGCCAAAGTATGCTCTATAAAAGTTAGAATGGATTTAAGTCTGAGGTCTCTAGTTATTTTTTTAAGCATGCTAATTTTAAGATTTAAAATTTTTTTCCCCGGTTTATTTAGAAAATAATTACTAAAAATCAACAAATGAACAGATTTTCAAATCCATACTAGCTTTTGCTTGCAATAATCTAAGGAACATAAATCACATAAAATTACAGTAATTTTTTTAAGTAATGGATCATTTTACAAGAATTTGAAAAATTTCAAAAAAATCTTAAATTTCTAAAACTATAAAATAATGGCTGGTCAAGCTGACTTTTTTTTCTTTCAGAGTCAACTTAATGATATAATCTGAACATAAAACATAAATTATTTCTACTGATACTGTATCCATTTTTTTTTTGAGAAAGGGTACTGTGCAGTTTTAAACTCCTTACCGCTTTGTTTATGTTTGCATAAAGTACTTTGGAATGCGGGATCACTGAAGTAAGTAGATAGATTATTAAAAAAGCAAAAACATAGAATCAAAGTGCAATAGCTAGAATAAAGAGTGAACAATGCGATAATTTTTCCCATTTTAATTAATCTAATTATTAGTATTTTCTCTATACTCTTATACGTACCATATCATAATTAAAACAAAGCAAATTAAAACACCTACACTTCAGAGTAAACAATTTGCAATACACTTTAGTAAATATGTGCGCAGATAATTTTGTTCCTTTGTTAACAATAAGTAAACAAGATTCTTAAGACAAAATCACTCATTTCTCAATTGAACGTATGTTGGAATTTACTGAAACAGAATGGATAAATGAAAAGCAAAACGTTCTTCTTTTAAAATTTATAGAAATTAATGTTTATGCGTTATGAATAATTATCAAGATATTTTGTCATCTTTAAAAACTAACGAGGAACGGATTGATAAAAATTTCTTTATATGGATGAATACATGAAGCAATTTAATTAAGAAATGTTGATTACTTTCTAAATTTAGTTCATTATCAACGCTTCAACTAATCTCAATCCATTGATTACAGTAAAGGTCATCAGTTACGTTAAGTTTGGTTATTAGAGATAGTCTTGTAATGTTCTTACCGAACCATTCATTGCAATTCAAAACCATTATCTCATTGGAAAGGAACGTCTTTAGTTAGATTATCAGAAAGTAGGAGATGAAGAATTGTATTACATTCATTGGATGCTCTTACGCTAAAAATAAAACTAGAGATCTAAATTTAACTTTTGTGTGCCTTATTTTATTGATTGCAGTGTGACGTAATTGGTAAGTAATCCTCTAGGGGTCGTTCAACTTGTATTAATTAATGCACAACATGCCGCCAGAAGTTATTGTTAGTGACGAAATGTAATGCCATTTGCTAGGTAAGGATTAAAATTTCGTCAGTTATAAAGCAAGATTATGGATGGTAAAATTTGTTACAAACATCATGAGACACATAAAGGAAAGTTGTATATTTATCTAGAGAAAATATAAATATTTTACTAGCTTCTGCTGTAAATTACTTGTAAATAACAACTTTCTGCACAGTAAAATTTTTTATTAGGACGTGATCGCTAAGAGCCAATTTATTCTTCAGTTATCCTCCAATAAAATTTTGTTAAAAGCAAATATTTTTGGCAATATTTTTGGTTGGTGTCTCTTGTTACGGACAGTAATTAAATGGTACCGAAGGTCCTGTAGACAGCTTTGGTAATTTGGATGCAACTATCTTCGTATAAATCCTCACGGGGTTTATTACGAATGTGCTGCAATTTAGCCAGAATGGCAGGGCAGAAGAAAAGATGCTCTAAGTTAAGATCCGTGCCGCGACAGTGTTCGCAGAAAAAATAGTTTCTTGTCCCGTTCTTCTGAATTTTATGTTCCCTAACCTTTTTTATCACTGCGGACCGGTAAAAGTTTGATAATTTTATCGTGGCCCACTGAGGGGACGTTCACTGTTTATATTTTAGATTGTTTTGATTTAAAAATTTTAATTGTGTACTTCAATATGCCTTCAGAATAGAATAATTACACCATAAAAAGGAATATAAAGAGATTTAACGTGGAATATAACGTGATTTCCGTAACAAGTTGCACAAACTCAAGATGAATAATAAAACTAAACTCAGTGGCACAGCAGTTCATCAGGCCTACTGTGCAAATATAAGTTTTCGGGACATTGGGCACTGAGGTGCATGAGCAGACGTTCTGGTAGGTGGTCAGTCTAACGCGAAACCCTAAATTTTTGGTTCCCAAGTAAGCTTGGTACTCATTTATCAACCCACTAAAGAGATAAAAGGATGAGTAGACTTTGCTCAGGCCGGGGTTCTAGAGAAATATACTACATGTAAATAAAATGGAAATAGTTTCTTGTTTCTTGTGCGGCCTGGTACTATTTAATTCACAGACCAGTATCGGTCCGCTGACCGGGTAATGGGGACCACTGCCCCGAAGTGTCCTTTTCTAAGCCTTATTAATGTGCTTGCTAGGCTTCCACTAGTATTAATTTCAAGAATTTGATGTTTGAGCTTAATTTTTCTTAAGTCTTCATTTTGCTACTGAGTTTATATCGTTTAAGGGACGAGCCTTGCAGTGTTAGCGTTACTGTTATGTTGCCTTGCTTCCTTAGCCAGAGTATCAGCCACCTCATTTTCATCAATACCAACATGCGCTGGGACCCATTGTATGATATACTATTATTTCAAGCTGCATACAATATTGTAATTGCTAAGATATTGAATATAGAATATGTTATCACAAAAAATAAAGATGATGTATTTTTAAATATATGAAAAGGAAATTTAAATTTAAAATAAAATGGATAGGAGTAATATTTTATAAATGGTATATTTCTGATATTTCAAATTAATACCTCTATTTATTTGTATTAAAAAAATTCTGGAAGTACAAATTTACGAGTGTTTATATTTGGGGAGTAAGAGTTCAAATTTTGTTTAACTTTCATACTCAGTATCCAATTCAAAATTTGCTTATCTCAACAGAAAATATTTCCTGAAATTTTACAATCTCGTCGGTTTAGTTTGACGAGTTTAATGAATTCATAAGAAAATTCTGCAGCGTAAAATCAGCCGTATCTAAGAATCAATGTTGTGTAAAATAATAGTGTGTATAAAAACCAGAGATGGGCTAATTCTTTACCGGCATTGTATACTTACAATAAATAAAATTTTGTATGTTATTTGCTTTCATTTTTGGTATTGAAACTTTAATGGCTAACTCAGTGTAAATCTGCATAATTAGTCTCTCTCTCCCTCTCTCTATATATATACACTGAGTGGCCAAATTATTGTGACCACTTAACACTTGTACAGATATCAGTTATAACTTCACGCAGGGATAGCTGTTAACAGGGAATGCAGGAATAATGAAGTATCAATTAGCACTGTACGTATTACCTGTGAAGAAATAGGGATTAATGTCCATATTATGTTGTGTTTGAACGCGAGATTATTGAAGAAGCTCAAGGAGTCAGGCCAGTATCAACAAAATGGTTTAACTTGAGAAGTGTTCAAGTGCAGAAAACCGGGTCTCAACGTCAGGTTTTGGTCATCTCAGGCAACTGAAAGTTCATTCGGATAGGTAAAATTGCGAAAGTTGTCCAGTCCAAAGGAGGAGCAAACATACTTTAAATTGCAGGGAATTTTAATCAAGGAACAACTGTGAACTAATTTAAACAAACTATTTATTAGACACACCTTTTTTGTCTGTGTTAGCAAAGGATCTGTTCGAAAGCCTCTAATGTTACATTGAACAAGAACTCACGTCTCCAGTTGACAAAGGCACTCAAGGATTGGACAGTAGATGACAGAAAAAGGGTTTTTTGTCCCGATGAATTACGTCTCCAACTACACAATGTAAACAGCAGGGTGTTAATCTGGAGAAAATAAAAGGAAAGTTTTAACCTATTTGTCTTCAAGCTGGTGGTGGAGGCAATATTATAGTTTAGGGAATGTTTGGCGTAGCATTGGCCTTTGATTCATGTGGAAGAAAATCTGAATACCCATGGTTCTTTAAGTGTTATCGCTGTGACCTCTTCGATTGGGGAGAACCTCACCCATCTATTCAAGTGAAGTTTTATGGCCCAAAGAGACGTTGGGTGACAAGAGCACGTGGCTATGGGGTCATTGTGTATTGTCTGGCCTCGGACAAAAGCAGACATCGAGTCTGGAATTTACAATAACCAAAGAGTGCCGGTGACAATAGGTTGATGTATAGGCGAAGCCTGTAGGAAAAATCGGGGCCGAAGAATGGGGCTATAAGGCCCAGGTGGTGTGATGAATGGGAGTTTCAGAAGTTGGATGAGAATTATGCGCCCTTAGATTCCAGACAGACGAGGAATGTGTTTGTGTTTGCCGCACAAATGGGAGACGAATGTGGCCCGGGAACGAGCGCAGACCTTTTTTTTTTTGGTCGGTCAATGAGGAAGACGAGGGGCATGTTGTGGACCCGCTCCTGGTGTTTAAAAGGGGTTAGTTTTGAGGGGAGACGGGGAGGAAAAAAACTTGGATAGAGCCCTGGAGTGAGACAGATATCGAGCCCTGGAGTGAGACAGATATCGAACCTAGAGTGAGCAGATGGAGCCTGGATGGAAACAGAGAGATAGAGCCCTGGGTGAGACAGATAGAGAGCCTGGGTGAGAAGGAGATCGAGCCCTGAATGGAAAAGCTTGATGTAGAGCCCTGTTGGAGAAAACTGGAGAGGAGCCCTGAAAAGAAAAGGGATTAGCGAGCGTCTTTCGGAAAAATGATCGAACTCCAGTGAAATAGACTGTCCGCCCGGCTTGGCATATTTATTGGACTTTTTAGTAACATATGAAGCTATTAAATACTTGTGACATAGCCATCTGTCGATAGCTATGACGTGGTGGGTCCGCGTAGTTAGAGGTGTGGATTATCGGAAGGATGAGACATTCTATAATTCTTAATACAACTTTATTAAGAATTTCTTAAATTACTTATATAACGAACAAACTTATATTAAGTGAGAATAAACCACAAGTATGCCGGTTATTTAAGTCGATCGCGCAACTAGATCACTTATCCAAAATATAATTAATTATCTGCCTAATCTCGCTTTCATATTATACTATCGTTTAGGATATAACCTCCTACCTTGGTTGAAGACTCATCGATTCTGATACTTGTAGGTAGATAGATGTACTCGTGTACAATTGCTCCTCCTTATAAATATTACTATCGAGGGTGGGCGTTTCCGTCTTTCTTGTGAGTAAACACTTGTTCCGAACTGCTCCACACCTAAGCTTTTCTAAGATTGCCATCCTCTCTACAAATTTTCTATCCTTTAAAGGATATCTTATTTGCATTGTTGCTTCGTTTTTCCTCTTAGAATTGGGTTGGAAAAGTTTTGCCATTAATCGTGCCGTCAAGAACGTAGGAGTTATGTTAGAAGAAGAACGCAGGATGTCATCATACTGTTTTAATTTTAAAATGAGGCTGTGACAAATTTTCTTGTTTGCTAACTACTGACGACATTACACAGCTATATATATATATATCTATCTTAAATTGGTGGCAATGGTGTAGATCCGGCATTTGAGTAAATAGATGCCCGAATCCTTAGTTTTATTGAAGATAGAGAAAAAAGGCCAGCCGTGTGCGAATGTGATGAGAGAATTTTAATGCCGCCTGATTTTGGGGCCACTTCAAGAGGTTTCGTTCCTTGTGGAAGCCGCCGTTTTGGAATTCCCTGCAGGATGTTTTCCGGGAATCCCGTGGAAGGGGGGATCGTTTTGTTCCTACCTGATAAATAAAGAGGTTTAAGAGGACCTTTTTGCCCGGTTGTTTTAGGACGTTTTCAAGAGTTCCGAGTGTAAAAGACGTCATGAGTTCCTCCTGTTTGTGGGAGTGGGGTTTTTTTAAGAAGTGATTTTTTGAAAAAAAGTTCCAAAAATTTTTTTCTTCGTCTAAAAATTTTTAAAATGATCTTTTCTTTGAGATTATTTTCGGGACAGAAAGAATTGTTTTTTTATGTAAAATTTTGAGATAAGGAATATAAAAGACTAGGGGTTTAAAACTATGAGACTAGAAAGATTTTTAAGTTTTGTATGAATGTATAAACGATATTAGTTTTTGTTTGAGTTGTTGAATTTAGGATACAGTAGTTATATTTTTGGTAAAATATTGGGGGTATTTTGAGGTTTTGTTTTAAAAACTTGTACGTGGGTTCTTGTTTTTTGGACTTTGTGTGGATATTGTTGGGGGGTTTTAGATTTGTAAAAGTTATTTTGTAGATATATTGTAGCGATGGGGTACAGTGTTGAGTGGTTTTGTGTTGGTTTTTTTTTCCATTTTGAAATATTAAGCTGGTCTAGTTTTTGTTAGTTTACCTTGGGGTCGGTAAAATTTTTTAAAATTAAGTTTAGTTGGTTTTGTATTAGTGCATCAGGGCTTTTCTGTTAAGAAAAAAAAAAGACGAATGTTAGAAGTTGCGAAAAATTAGGGTAGAAGTTGATATTACTTTCCTAAGAGGGAAATTTTAAAAGAAAATTTGTAAAGAAAACTTTGATGAAGTAGCAAAATTTTTTATTGGGTTTTTTTGGGGGAAAAAACAGAAGAACGGAAATTAAGGCATTCGAGGAGCGAGACTGCTAGAAATTTGAGTTAGAATGACTAAGGCTCAACACAGAAAAAAGTTAAAAAAATGAAAGTAGAAATGTTAAAATACGGGTTTTTGTTTGTAAAAAAAACGTACCGCAAATTTAGTGAACCGGTTTAAGTGTAGGCCTTTTTAACTCGGGTAGAATAAAAGCGTGGAGGCCCTGTCTGGGGATTTTTTTAAAATGGTGTGACCCCCCTTGAGATGGACGAACGTTTTGTCTGGTAAAGGGGTAGGAACGAAAAGAATACAAGTTTATGGTTGAAAAAGGGAAAAAAACAATTGGGTAAAATTGGTCATTGTGGGGAATGGGGGGCCCTTTTCAGGTGGAAAAAGTGTTAAAGCAATCGCTTTGTGCAACCGGGTAATAAATTCATGAAAATGGGTATTTTTTAAATTAAGAAGATGAGAATAGTGAACCCTGAAATTTTTTAGTTGTGAAAATAAATGGAGGAAAAAGAAGATACCAGTATGACGTTAACGGGGGGTGAAAACAGTTAACAGTGAACGGGAAAGGTTTTTTTGAAATCATCAATGGCTAAAAGGGGAGAAATGGAGGAAAAAGGGAAAACGTGTAAAAACCGATGTGTGGGGAGGTTTGAGGGGGTGAAAATTAACAATGCTTTTCCCCTCCCAAAACCAAAAAAAGATTAAGGAACGTTTGAAAGGATAAAAGGTCTAGTTTTAGCCAGAATTTAATTGAATAGATTTGGAAAAAGAGATCCAGTACCATTTATCGTTTTTTTTAAAAAAGCCCCTGAAGGGGGGGGGAAATTTGGTTGGGAAGAATAGCTCGGGGGGAAAAGTGAAAGATTCCGAAATTTCTATTCGGTAAAACTTTTGGTTTTCTTTCGGGTGTTTAAAGGGAAAGTCAACTGTATTTTAGATTACCACCTGATCGAATAATTTTAAAAATGATTAACACAAAAAGAAAAAGGGGTTTTAACCCCCGGGGCGTTTTCTTTTAAGGCGGGGTTTTAATTTTCGGGGAAAACCGTTTAAAATCAAAAAATGTTGTACATCCCAGATGTTAATTAATTCCCCGGGGGATAAAAATTCCTTTGATTTAGGTGTAAAAAGGAATGGGCGTCAACCACTTGCCCGTTGTTTGATTAGGGAAAGTGACTTGATCCACGTATTAAAGTTTGTTTAGGAATTTGAACCAGGTGACCGGGGCCGAGATTTATCTTTTGTCAAAAAAAGAAAAGGGTTTTTTAAAAAAAGAAAGGGGCGGTATCTGGGTCACTGTTGGTTTTGGAAATGGATTTTCGTCTTCTTCCCTGGGGTTATCCCAAGTTTGCCGCATGCGTTATGCCTTTTGGGATGTACATTATTTAAGAAAGTGAAGTTTAAAGTTTATTATTAGTAAGTTTAAGTATTAAAGTGGTTGAGTTGGATTGGGACGGAAGTCAGATCGACCAAAAGGAAATTAGAGCCTCGGAAATTTGTTCCATACATAAAAAGACTTATAATTTCTTGTCTAATGAGGTATGTTTTTTATTCCCAATTAAAGTGTCTATTTTCCCCCAATAATAATGTAATGGGAAAACAATACCATGAATTGTTAATAACTTTATAATGGTTGTGAGAATGCCCATAAAAAAATTTTTAATTTAGATGGTCTCAATTTTAAAATTTTAATTTAAAAAAATTTTTGTAATGTTGTTTGCGAAGGGAAATTTTAAAAGGGGTTTATTTTGTTTTTTTAATATCGTTGGAAATATATTGGAAAAGGATGGGAATAACAATTTTTGTATTTTACTAGGTGTGAATTAAACGTGGAGGAAGGTTTTGTGTGTCTGTAAGGTGGGAAAAAATTTTTTGTTATTGAAAATATTTTGTGTCTCTTTAATGCGTATATCACAGATGTTTAACACAATTGATTGAACGATTTCATGATTGGTATTAGTAAAATTTTTATGATTTGTTTAACTTCTTTAAAACCCTAAAATTTAAAGGGCGATGTTTAAAAAAAAGGAAAAAGAACCCAAGATTTGGGTTTTAAAGTTTTAGTTGTAAAGTAAATTTTTTATAAATTTTTTGGTTTTTTGTTTACTTTGATTGTATTAGTTCTTGTTTGTCTGGTCACCCTTTTGGAAAAGAAAACCCTTTTCGGTGTGGTTAAGAACTGGGCAGCGGGCCCGAGCCGGGAAAGGCCCTTTCAGGGGAAGGAGGGGACGCTTCGATTGGGAAAAACCCTCACCCATCTATCAAGATTTATGGCCTCAAACAATTGGGTGACAAGAGCATGTGGCTATGGGGTCTTGTGTATTGTCTGGCCTGGGACCGGACATCAGTCGGGAAATTTTACAAAAAAAAGAGTGCCGGTGACAATAGGTTGACGTATGGGCGAAGCCTGTGGGAAGGTCGGTCCCGAGAATGGGGCTATAAGGCCCCAGGGGGGATATGGGGTTTAAAGTTTAGAGTTAGGCGCCGGATTCCCAGAAAGACGGGGAATGTGTTTGTGTTTCCCGCAAAGGGGGAGACATGTGGGGGGGGACGAGGCAGACCGGCCGGTGGAAAAGGGGGGCTGTTGAGGACCCGCTCCGGGTTTTTAAAAGGGGTTGTTTTTAGAGGAGACGGGGGGGAAAAAAAATTTGGGATGAGCCCTGGGTGAGACAGATATCGAGCCAGAGTGGGACAGATGGAAGCCCGGGGAGAAGGGATCGGCCCCGAATGGGAAAAATTTATGTAGAGCCCTGGGTGGAGTAATCTGGAAAAACGGAAAAAAAAGAAATTAGCGCCTTTGGAATAAAATCGAACTCAGTAAAAAAAGCTGTCCCCCGGCGGCATATTTATTGGGCTTTTTTGTAACATATGGGAAACTATTTAAAAACTGTTTTTTAAATTTTAAAATGGGCGTGACAAATTTTTTTTTTTAACTACTGACGACGTTACATCGCAGATCAAGCACACGTTTTTTTGGGGCCCGTTTTTTGCCCAATTTTTTATCATTATTTTCATCTTGCATCCCCCCCTCCATACAAAACATTGTAAATCGTAATAATGGAATTTTATACTAAACTACAAGACTTTTAAAAAAAACCTTGAGTAACAGGTGTTGACGGATGAAAAGAAAGGGGATAGCTTGGGTATTTTTCCTCTTTTACGGGGGGGCATCGGGGGTAGTGTTTTAGTTCTATTTGTCAGAAGAAGAATTTACGTCTATATATATATAAGTTCAGATTAGTAATCTTTTATCCTGTTGTATCTGGAAATGAAAGAACCCGATGATGGCTTTAATGAGTTACCTTAGAACTGTAAAACCATCTAGAAAAATAGTAATATAGTAACGAAGTGAGCGGAAATTGAAATATATTTATAATATATTTAATCATGGTGTAAAAATTACCACGATAACCGGACAAATTATCAAGATAAGTACTACATTTTGAGCCTAATTTTTGTATATGACAATCTCATGGGAGTCACGGTTAATTATTAAACATGATCTTCGTTTACTATTGATAAATGTATTACCAAATAACTTGTACAGTACTGAGGATTTTGTAAGTATATTACATCAGTGTAAATGTGTATTATATTATTTTTATGTCAGAATGTAATTTGTTTTGCTTCTTTTCAATAAATTAATAAATAATTTTTTAAAATAATCTTTTATTTTTGATTTTTTGATATACTCACGCCCCCCCCTCGGGGGTGCAGCCCACAGTTTGAGGAAAGCTGTTTTATGGTAATAAAGTACCTTGCCAGAGACAGATTCTTTTCAGCAGGACAATTCGCTTTGCTATACAGCTTGCATTATCCTTAGATTGTTCTAAAACCATACAAAACTTTACTTTGCTTAGTTGGCTGGCACAATCAAAAAATCTCAATTGAAAATGCTTAGGATGAAATCAAACTGGGCATCTAGTAGCGAGATCCAGTACCATCCAATTTGTAGAGATTGGAAAGTACAATTCATCAGATATGATCTCAAATGTCTCATACTACTTACCAGACATGCAAATATTTCATGCCAAGTCACTACAGTATTAAGGGAAAAAATCGTCCAATATTGCATTGAAAAAAGTGGTCATAATACTTTGGTCTCACAGTATGTGTGTATTGTATGATATATATATATATATATATAATATATATATATATATATATATATATATATATATATATATAAGCTAAATAGAATCATCTTTAATCTGCAAAGCATTTAGATTTATTGACGAATCCATGATAAGTTTATTTGGTTAAATATGCTAATTTGATTATACATAAGGAATAGGCAAAGGAATAATAAATAAATTGAAATTATGACATTATCTAAACAATAGAAAGTGATTTTAGATTTTGAAAAAAATTATCTTTTAATATAAAATATTTCAAATTATATCCGTCTTTTATATTCGTATTAGTAAAATTTTAAATTTGAATTTGCTAGGTGAAGTCTTACGCCATACTTGGAAATTTTAAGGGATCATTTTCCTTTTTTACCAAATATGTCTACAAATGTAAAATATCCTATAAGAAAATGTTCATTTTATTCAAAAGTGTCAAAGATACATTTGAATAAACCCGACATAGCATGGAATCTCAAATGGCTTTCTGTTAAACAAACCTTAGAAATAGGAAGATTTTTCCGTTCAAGCAAGATTAGTTTGAGAATATTTTGACGTATTTCCCGAAAGGAATCGGGACCAGGTTCTGCAATATGGATCCAAAATATAAAGTAGATGGAATTTTTCACACTTTCTAAAATATAAATGGAAATTTACTTATGTACACCCATTCCTCAGCAATCTTTTTTAAGAAAGTATACTGGGGGAGGGGATGTGCAAATGTATCTGAATTTTGGAAAAAGATAAAATTATTTCATTTTCATTTATATACAGCTTTGACGTATGATAAATTATGTTTTAACATCTTTAAACTCCATTTCTTAATAGGTGATTCTTAAATGAAACGAAATAAGACACATTTTAATTTTAAATATTTTTTTAACTCAAACGAATTAAAATCATATGATACGTAATGAATTTTTAGCATTAGAGTTAATTTTATTTAATTTATAATATATTTTCACATCGAATACTAATAACTTTAATACAAATTATTTTAACAGTTCTAGTTTAGAAGAGGTTATAGTGTAAAAATTAAAATTTGTACAAGTTCTGTTTAAAAAAACTATCCGATCTTGAAATTTCTCCCGTACAGGAGATTCTAAGACAGTGCCACTGAGCATAGAGGGAGGTGACAGCTTAATGCGAGTGTTTGAATTTTTTCCCTTCGTTACAGTGTACCAGACGTTTCCAGCAAACATTCGAGTGAGGGGTGATGTTATACAAGTTCGTTGGATTTTTATTTCTCTAAAGATGGCCAAATGACTTGAGCAAATGTATTACATCAAATTTTGTCAAGATAAACTCTTTGTAAGATTCAGCAATTACCTGGAGACGATGCTACGGGGTTCACGCAAATTAAAGAGTGGTGTGACCGATTCAAAAGTGGCTGCATATCTGTAGAGACCAGAGACCAGAGTTCTGGGAAGCCACACCGCTCGAAAGCGCACAGCTGTTGATGAAAAGATCTAAATTCTGGTAATGAAAAATCGTCGTTCAACCGTACAAGAGACTGCTGAACCAGTTGAGATCAATACAGGTTCTCTACAAGCAATTGTGATCATATGAAAAATGCCAGTAAAATTTGTTTCCAAGCTTCTGTTGTTGAAGCAGAAAGAACTTCATCCTGTAATTGCGCAGAACCTACTGGACAATGTCAACTCTGAATTTAGCTCCTTAAAGTATCCGACTACGTTCTGTGAACCATGATTTTAAAAAAGCGCATAAATGGATAATTTTCATGATATTTAGTGTCACTCAGATTAGAATACATGCATAAAATTGTTTTAAGGAATTTAAATATAATATTTCAGCAAAAAATTAACTTAGAATAACCGTTTTTCAAAATGTTCTCCTTTTGTGAAAAATGCTTCTATTATAATAGTAATTTGCCTGTATATAGCTTAGACTTATGAACAGAGGCTCAACTAGAACTTTTGAAAAATTCACATTATTTTCAGGGTTACCACCCATTGAAATAATTTTTGGCGTTTTTTCCTTAAAATTGCTCTCCTCTGTTGTCGTAAAATATGGATAAACCCACTTCTAAATTATATATTCCAAAAATTCTTGTTGAGCCTCTGTACAGAGTTTTGAGCTATATACGGCAAATATTTTTATAACAGAAGCATTTTCGCAAGGAGAACATTTTGAAAAGATTATTCTAAGTTAATTTTTTATCAAAATATTGTATTTAAATAAGTTTTTTCTCAAAATGTCCTTAAAACAATTTTATGTATTGAATCTGACTTTAAATATGATAAAAATTATCCATTTGGTTTTAAAATCAGGGTTTCCCGAACGTTTGGATCCTTAAATCCGGCTTTCCCGCAAAAAAAATCCCCTTTAAAAAGGATCTCTTTTTTGAGAATAAGTTGAATCCAAAACCCGATGGTAGAGTTGAACACCTTTCCCGAAAATTTTAGAATTTTTTGAAGTGGAAGGAATCCCGGGCTAAGTTGGAAAGGGAAAGCCCCCCTTAATATTTTTGGGATACAATCCCAAAGAATTTTAAATTTTTTTCTAGGTAAAGGTTGGGTACAGTTTCAACAAACCTTGTATAAAAAATTATATCAAAATTTTCATTTTATTAGTTTAATTATTAAAAATTTTTTAGTAACATGTACTTTATAAATTATATTTTTAAAATCGAATTAAGGCTTTAATAAATTTAATTAGGGAAATATATTAAAAAATAATTTTTTAGTTTTAATAATCAACTACATTTTAAACACGATAAAAAACAGAAATATCTAAACTTGCTAAATTTAACAGTATTCTTCCCGAGAAAATTTAAAAATATAAAACATACCCATTTGTATTCAAGTTTCATACTGTTTTCACTTTTAAGCATGATGCATGACTTCAGTTTATTATATTACTTTATTTTAAGGATAGAAGTTTATCATAAATTTTAATTTTTACAGAATTCTATCATTAAAAGTCAAATTTTAAGTTCGGAGAAAAAGCTATTCAAAGTACTTATGTGTCAATATCAGATATTAATAAAAAAAGTTCTTAGAACTTATTGTTGATTATCTATTGCAATAAAGATTTGGATATTAAAATAATAGAGTCGTTTCAGAAAATATTTTATGTTTATTCAACCAGAATATTAATTAAGTACAAGATGTTTAAGAGCATATTTGTGTCATAAAACATTTTTTAACACATCATCTAAATGCAAAGTGGTTGTGAAGTATATCTTCATAATTAACTCATTCTTAATTATTTTTAAAAGTACTCTCTGTTATTTAATTATATTTGCATATCCTCAACGTTTTGAAAGTTATTGATGCATATTTTTATCAGTTCATTTTTCTTTCATTGTGAAAGCGCGTGGAAATTATGCGTTAATATTTGTTGAAATACTGATTTGAATTTTTGTGTAATATAAACTTTAAAAAAGTTATTAGAACTTGAAAACACTTCCAAATAGCATCACATTTAATGAATTGAAGGGGATTAACTATTTATTAACTACCAAAGCATTTTTGTTCTTAAATCTTTTTCTTTTGTCCCTTTTCCCGGGTGTTCTTGACGCCCAAAATACCCTTTTAAAAATTGGTAAGTTTTATCCCCGGGTAATATTTGTTATCTTTATTGTATGCGTATGAGGAAAGGAGGTCGCTTTACGAAAATAAGTGGAAAAATTGATTTTTCAATCTTTATGAAAAAATAAAATGACTCATTTTGCTTCTGAGGCAGTTTAATTTTTGATTCTAAAAAAATATTGTTTTAAAAATTTCCCAAACTCAGGCTGTATGAATTTTTAAAAGTTTATTTTTTGAAAAAAATAATTTCTCAAAAGAAATTTAGAAAAAAAAAAAATTTTTAAAAATTTTTACCGTTTTATAATATTGAAACTTTGGATGTAAATAAATATTTTAATGGGGATTTGGTAAAAAAATTAAAAAAAGGTTTTAAAAAAAAATAAAAGATCCCCTGTTAAAATTTCCCAATTTGCTCCATGTATAATTTTTTAAGTATGAATTTTTTTAAAGAAATTCTATTCAAACATTTTTAAAAATTATTTCTGATAACTGCAACTTCCAACAGAGTTTGTGCTTTTTTTATGAAGTTATTTATATTTTAAAATATTTAAGAAAATTTCAATTTATAATCAGAAAAAACGTTGTAATAATATGCTACAATCTCATAATGATGCATTTTAAAATACAAAAAGTCTTTTCGAATGTTTTACTTACGATATGTAAGGTAAACTATTTAAAATGTTTATTCTTATAAAATATGCAAATGATGTTGCTCATGGAATCAAGTTATGTATTAAATATGAATTTCCAACTTAAGTAACTTCATTCAAGTACGGATATTCTCTTAAGATAAGATTTTATATATTTTTTATGATGTATTTTTGAAATCCTCTGAATCATTCCTCAGAAACATAGGTGTTCAACAAAGTTAAAATTTAAGCAGTATTCAAATAAAAACTTATTGAAATTCGAAAGATTTTTAAAACATTTAAACTTTAAGAATAGGAAATGCTTAATAATGTTGACAGGAGAAAAATTTAAGTGTAGCTTAAATCTTACCCAGAAGTCATGGATAGAGTTCGCTACGAGGTAACGACTGCGCCACTTAAACTTTACATAAAACATCTGTCTTTGTTTGAATGTATATCTTTCCACGTAAACAGAAATAAATATTAAGGAAGAAAACAAATAATCTTTCTCTCAGTTGATGTTTTATCCATATATTGTGTGATTTTATCATCTTTGATACTCGCCACCTTTATAATACACAGCTCACACATTACCACATTCGAGTATTTTTGAAAAGCGCGTTCTCTGTAATCTCTTTGTGGCTTAAATGTTACAGAATGCTATGAAGCTTGAATGAAAAAAAAACTCCCCATTCTCATAATTCATTGTGGAAGAGAATCAATTTGCTTTGTACCAACAATATATTTACAAAAAAAAAATTCTTCTCTCATTTTATTCATTACATTGATGATCCTTCAAGTTTCAAAAAGATCAAGAATTAGCTACATTAAGTTTTTTTAAATCGGAACTTTAAATTAGTGTGTCATTATTTGACTGTAAAAGCTAGAATATATAAAGTTGCACAAAACGCTTTAGTCTTTAGAATTAAATTTTATAGTAAATTTGATTGAATCAACATCTAAAATTGTCTAACCAGCATTACCATCGATTTAGAGAACGGTCATAAGAAATAAGGAAATTATTTGACACCAATTATAAGCAAAACTGAAGCTATCTTATTTTTAAATTACTGCAAGGAAAGAGAAAATTCTATACCATTTAAGATAAGGGTCTTCAAACCTTGGCCCGTGGGCCATGAATGACCCGTTGAAGACATTTTCGTGATCCCTCATTTGAATCTGACGCTGTGGCATAACGGAGAACATTAGGAACCCTCTGCAAAATCAAGTGTTGGGCCCAAATGGGTTAAATATGTACTTGGTATCAGTTAAGCTTTAGTTTCCTAGAATCTTGGGCCCCTTACACGATGCGGTGTATTCGTTAAGCCAATTACCTCAGGCAATTTCAAGCGAAATTGCCTTGATGGTTTTGGCCGTAGAAAATGCTTTTTTTCTGTTATTCTTGACGTCAAACATTTTATTGACAGGCTTGATACCCATTTGAGTTAAAACTTTCTTAAAATGACATATTTCTCAAAAATTTTATTGTATCTTAAATAACTTTTAAATATAAAAATCTGACCCTGCATATCATTCTGACCATATCAGAAGGTTTTTAAGTCTACTTCTTTCTTTAACAAGTTTGCACAAAGTATTTTAATTCGATTTCCATTTAACATTTATACATATACAAAAATCTGTAATACCATCTCTTCACTTAGAATCAACTGTAGTTTTCAAAACAAACCTCCCATTCTTATTTAAATTCCCTGATTCAGCGTTTCTCAAAACTGTGGGGCGCGCCCCCTTGGGGGTGACAACTTACGGGGGAGGCGTGAGCATATTGAAAAGTTGAAAACAAAAGAATTAAAAAAATTGTTAAATTACTGAAAGAAAAGAAACAAAATACATTCTGACATAATAAAAAATAAAATGCACATTTACACTGGCATATTACACGCAAATGTACTAGTGCTACACAATGTGTGTGCATTTGATAATTTATTTAACAATATTAAAATAAGAACAAGTTTAATAATTACCAGTGACCCCATGGGATTGCCTTATATAAAATTAAGTACAAAATTAACACCTATCTTGATAATTTTCTTTGTATGGTTTATAATCAATCCCTTAACTGCCGATTAAAAGTTTTGCAATTTGCTTTCAAATGCCAACCGTTTTCCACGTAGGAACACGTATGTGAATGTATTGGGGGCTGAAAGGAATAAAGAAGCAAATAATCTGAAATAAGTAAATCTTTCGCAAACATTGTCCTGGTCCATTTATTGCATACATTCAAGTTCAAATAAATTTTTTAAATTTGTAGAGCAGAGGACACTTGATGTTAATACAGTTTTTTCAAATATTAATTTATTAATTAAATTTAAAAATGAATAAATAGTAACACACAAAAATAATAATCCAATAACATATATAGAAAGGAAAGTCGTTTGTTGTACTCCTGTAACACAATGGATAGCACGTTGGACTTTTAATCCAAAGGTCGTGGGTTCAAATCCAACCTAGGATGTCCTAATTTCTGAGTATGCGATTTTTTTTTACTCTGTTATATTTTATTAGAATAATTACATTTAATTGATGAATAAATAGTAACAAACAAACAAAAAATAGTTCAACGTCATATATAGAAAGGAAAATGGAAAATCGCTTTCTATTTTGTCACTTAATATTGTGATTCTCTCATATATATATAACATATTTACATAAATTGTAACTATTTAATAAAAAGTAACTAAAATAAAAATTTTCTTTGTTGACATAAGTAGGAACTGACTATTTTTTTAATATTAATTGTTTGATTAAACTGGGGCCTTTTGTCAAATTCCCAACCGTCATTCAATATTCTGAATGAAGGGTGTCTAAAGACTCATCTTCAATGCTCTTGCTCATGCATTTGCATAAGCTCATCAATTGTCAGCTCCTGATCGTGGGAGTCTAGCATTTCTTGATTATATTGTGATAAATTAAAATAAAAAATTTTTGTGTCTAAGC
Source organism: Trichonephila inaurata madagascariensis (assembly GCA_019973955.1). Taxonomy (NCBI): domain Eukaryota; kingdom Metazoa; phylum Arthropoda; class Arachnida; order Araneae; family Nephilidae; genus Trichonephila; species Trichonephila inaurata. The sequence goes on from BMAV01008000.1 coordinate 93,653, forward strand.
ATCGATTCCACGCGATACCTCCGAACATGTTCATCAGCCAAACAGGAAGCGGGGAGTGAGTAATCGAGAAGTGTAGCGCTCAAACAAAAGTTGAATCGACGAGATTTGAAAATCGCGTAAGTCGAGTAATTACTCCGGGTTTGCAGAAGTCGGGGTAGCGTGAACTGGAGTATTATGCATATGTTTGTGTGTGAATAACCAATCTAGCAGGAATCTAAATAACAATTTTTCTGACTGTGTAAAAATATATATAAATATCATCATTGTAAAATATTCAAATGTGACTCCAAAATATGTGGTTTCTAATTTTAAAACATATTTATGTGTTAGCCTCTTTATTACTTAAAATTACTTTGGTATTAAATAAATTTAAGATATAAATAAGTATTCTATCAAAAATAAAATATTCTTCAAATTAAAAAACAAAATTGTACCTCTTATTAACTATTTTTTTTTAAAAATTTTGTAGGAGCTATTTTTTTACCAGATTCTAATATAATAAAAGTTTAATTCACTCCTTAAGACTTTTAATCAACTGCCTACTTATCTTCCATTCTGATAATTCAAGTTATACCCTTTAACTAGAAATCTATTTCCAAAGTACATGTCGTTTTGCCATAGTTTCAGTTACGCCGAGTAATTATCTAAGAATGAAAAGGGATTTATTGTTCATAGATTTTTTAAAAAGATTATGTTCCATGGGATTTTATTAATCTTCTCAATTTAAACATCTTAGACGAATTTTTAATTTGGTAAGGTTGATTCGAAGAAAAATGACAAAAATAAAGGTATATTGTCTTTTAGACACAAAGGTATTAAAATAATTGATTTAGAACATGCTCAATTTTCAATCCTGTAAAAGATTTTAAGGAAGTATTTATTTAATATGTTCTTCCGAATAAAATTCAGTTCTAAAAAAAAATTAAATAATTTCTTATAAAATGAAAAAACAAAAATAGTATTTTCTCTAATATAAAGGATTAATCCTTTTAATATCTTAATCTTTAAGGATTAATCATCTTACCTTTTTTTAAATCGAAAAAACTGCTAATTAAAACTGTTAATTAAAATGAAATTAATCAAAACTACTTTCGAAGTCAATGTCAAATTAAAAGTATTAGACCTAAAAAAAAAACAGTTTATATATCTTAAACACACTAGATATCACTTATAATTAAAATATGTTTTTTATGGTTTAGAAGACGAAGTACATTAAGCATAAAAATAAATTAAACAACCAAATTTACCCAAAAGCAAAACTTTTCAATATAAATAAACTAGATTTTCTGTTAATTTTTTTATATATTTTTTATCGTTTATATATTTATATTATGCATTTTTATATTCCAAACTTTAAAAGAATTTATTTTACATCAGCGCACCGAACTCCTCCATAATATTTATGTAAAGTGTCTACAACGGTTTTCTGAAGTAAAAAAAATAATAACAATAAAATGAAAAAAAAAAGTTGTGATTTAAATAACACTTCTTATCTTTCAAAAATATTCTCTCTTGCATAAATTTCTAGATGGGGTTTAAACTTTTTTCACAATTCTATTTTATTTTTCTTTCGTAAGACCTAAAATTTGCCGTTTTTTTTTTATAAATGAAATGGCTAACTTTGGACATTTATATGTATCCCCTTCAAAACCAGCGGAAGAAGAAAGAAGCGCTTCCCCAGGCCCGTACGCTCGGAGAGACGAATGTCCCTGCTAAGCCTTTTATTTTATTTAAAAATTCATATAAATTTTTAATGTAATCAAATACGTTAAAACTTACAATTTACTATTATTGATAATTTCTGAGTATAGAGTACAAAAATTTTCGCTATATTTAAAAAAAATCGAATTTTAAAGAAAAATGTTTTCATTTTAATAAAAACAAATTACATGAACTTTCAAAAAAAAAAATTGACAAAAATCCCATATATTTGCATACGGATATAGAAAATATTAGAAAACTAAACCAACTAATTCAAAATATAAACATAAATCCATAGAGCAAATTGATCAGGAACCTTTAAATCTCTGATTCTCTCGAAAAATTTATACATGTCCAGTTGTTTATTTCATAAATATCTCGAATCTAATTAAAAAGAAAAAAACATGGACCCGAAAGCACATATTGAAGTTCAAAGTTTTGTGTGAAATATAATTCGAAAAAAAGGCTTTTAACCGCCACACCTAGTGCTTGTAAAAATTAATATAAAAACGTTCCTAACTCTGATCACACCGGTGTGATCATGGGCCTACGAGCAGGGAAAGCTCAATCACATATATGATACCGTGGAGGGAAAAACGCGGGATCACATATATGTGATCATGGTCCTGAACGGGATATATATATTATATATAAGCTGTCCTAAGTCAGCAATGTCTATAATACTGTAGCATTCATTTTTTTATATTTTAACCTTTTAACTACCGACGGTATTTATAAGTACCACTCACTTTAAAATTACACAGATTAACCATTTTTACGAATACTCTGATGATACTTAGTAGAAATATTCTTTTAAATCCACGTTTCAAGGATATATGGCAGCTGGGTTTCTATGATGAGTATTTTAGCAGGAAAGGCGGAAGTTTTACAGCAGAAATAGCATTTTCAGCGGATCGCGAAGAAGGTCATTTTTGTTCCGAAAAAATAGTTAATGTCAAAAGGTGAGTGTCTTACCTTTTTGTATGTTAATAAAGACTTTTGCAAAAGATTTGACTGTTTATTTTACGTAAATAATGATACTTAATTTTACAGTTGATTATCTTTAGTTAATTAATTAGCTTTAATGGATTAAATTTCTCAAAGTTCAGTATTTTGCTTTATATATATCCCTTAATTTTAAAGTATTGATTCAAAAAAATATTACATGAAAAAAACTGCAGTAACTCATAATGCGGTAGATAAAGTGTTAAACTCATTTCAATTTTAATTTCTCATATTTCCTTAATGTTTGATTATTTTATAATCTCAATTTTTTGCGGTTTTGCTTAATGAGTGTTCATCTCTCATTAATAGAGAATTTAGACTATATATATATATGCACTGAAGAGCCCCCAAAAAAAACTGGTACACCTATCTAATAACGTGTGGTGCTCCCACGAGCACGCAGAAGTGTCGCAGCATGACATGGCAGGGATTCGATTAATGTCTGAAGTAGTGCTGCAGGTAGTTGACATCATAAATCCAGCAGGGCTGTGCATATGTCATAGGAGAAAGATGCGATGGAGATTTCTGCACATCACGTTAAAAGGCATCCCAGATATGTTCAATAATGTTCATGTTTGGAGATTTTGGTGGCCAGCGGAACAGTCTAAATTCAGGAGTGTGCTTTTGGAGCCTCTCTGCAGTAATTCTGTATGTGTGGGGTGTCGCGTTGTCCTGCTAAAATTCCCCAAGTCCGTTGGAATGCACAATGCACATGAATGGTTGCAGGTGATCAAAGGAGATACGTACAAACTTGTCACCTGTCAGAGTGGTATCTAGACATATCATCGGTCCCATATCACGCCAACTGCACACGCCTCATACCATCACAAACATTCTACCAGCTTGAACAGTCCCCAGTCGACAAGTAGAGACTATGGATTCATGAGGTTGTTTCCATAACCGTTGACATCAATAACTCGATTCAATTAGAAACGAGACTCGTCAGACCAGGCAACGTGTTTCCAGTCGTCAACAGTCCATTGTCGGTGTTGACGGGACAGAGCGAGGCTTAAAGCTTTGTGTCGTGCAGTCAGCAAGGGTACACGAGTGGGCCTTCGGATCCAAAAGCCCATATTGATGATGTTTTGTTGAATGACTATCACGGTGACACTTGTTGACGGCCTTGCATTAAAATCTGCATCAATTTGTGGAAGGGTTGCACGTTTGTCACGCTTAAAGAATCTCGTCAGTCGTCCTAGATCCAGTTCTCGCACGATCTTTTTCGGCCGCAGCGATGTCGTAGGTTTGTTGTTTTACTAGATTCCCGATATTCATGGTACACTCGTACGTTAAAGATCTAAATTTCTCCGCTACAGCCTAGATTTATGTCCCATCTCTCGTGCGCCGAATATAACACCACGTTCAAACTCAATTAAATCTGGATAACCTACCATTGTAGCATCAGTAACCTATCTAACAATTGTGGCACACATTCGTTGACTTATACAGGCTTTGCCGACAGCAGGACCGTACTCTGATTGGTTCCATATCTCTTTGTTTGCATACGTTTGCTTGTACAATTTTTTGGTTCTTCAGTATGTATTTATACGAATTTATAATACGTGTTAGAGGATTACAGTAATCCTCGACTTACGCTACCCCAACTTGCGCGAATTCGGAGTTCGCGGTTTTCAAAATCTTGTTAATTAGTCTTTTCTTTCTTTTTTCTCCCTCATCACTGAAACTCAGTCGGAATCGGAACCAGAGTCTGATGGAATTGGTAATTTGATTGAAGAAGTTATCGATCTTGTCATGCAAATAAATTAAGAAATGAATAGTGATGATGTTAAAGAATTGCTGATCTTCCCACTAACAAAAGCTGACAATTGATGAGCTCATAGAAATGTTTGAGCAAGAACTTGAGTCTTTACAGCCAGTTGAATCAGAAGATCAAACTTTGGTTGTAATTTCACAGAAGGCCTCAGTTTACAAATTTCAGGAATTATATACTCCAACGAAGAGCATATATTTTCAATAAAGCAAGGAATAAAAAATTATTAGCCTGTTACGAGGAAATTTTGTGGTGGCGGAGGGGAGGGGGAAACCTTGGGCCTTCAGACTACTCGTAGTCTTTTTTTAACCTTCTACATCAAATTAACTTCGGTGAGTTATGGTGTACTTGTGTTACACAATGTTTTATAAAACCTTTTTCTTTTTGTTTTAAGGTATCCGACTACGTTCGGAACCGTGATTTAAAAAGGTGAATGAATGGATAATTTTTATGATATTTAGTGTCACTTAGATTAGAATACATGTATAAAATTATTTAAGGACATTTGGACAAAAAAAATTGTTTAAATACAATATTTCGGCAAAAAATTAACTTACAATTATCTTTTTTCAAACTGTTCTCTTTTTGTGAAAAATCCTTCTATTTTAATAATATTTTGCCTGTCTATAGCTCAGATTTCTGTACAGAGGCTCAACTATGCGTTTTGAAAAATTCACATTGTTTTCAGAGTTACAACCATTTGAAATAATTATCGGCGGTTTTTTTTAAAATGTCTCCCCTCTGTTGTAAAACATGGATAAACCCACTTCTAAGTTATATATTTCAAAAATTCTAGTTGAGCCTCTGTACAAACGTCTGAGCTATATACAAGCAAAATATTATTATAATAGAAGCATTTTTCACAAAAGGAGAACATTTTTGAAAATGGGTCATTCTATGTTCATTTTTGGTCAAAATATTGTACTTAAATAATTTTTATTGTAATACTATTCTAAAACAATTTAAATACATTTTCTATCAAAGTGACACTAAATATCATAAATATTATCCATTTATACGCTTTTGCAAAATCACGGTTCCGAACGTAGTCGGATACCATATACTACTACTTTCTTTCGTCTTCGGTTCTAACTAAAAATATTTTATATGTATTTATATGTAAAATTATATATATATACTCTACTGACGCAGTTATCACTCAATACCCCCGATCGTGTAAATTCGGGGTATTCCTGTACTTTAATCCGTTTTGACTTTCAATTTCATTTGGTTTGTCATTTTTAATGGATATGGAGAGTATATCTGATGAGTGATAGACAGAAGTCAACAAACATTGTTGTTCTTCTTTCAATGTTGGCAATTTGCTGATGAAAAGGTTCGTCATGCTCATCTTCCGACCTCCCATAGTTGTTAGAGATTGAAGTAGGAGTCCAACTAAATATATATTACATTGAAAATTCTGAAATAATGCCACATATTTTTATAGTTTTTTGTCTTGTTATTTCCTAAGAAGTTTGTTTATAGAGCTCCTCTTATACCTACTTTCCTTGCTTCAAAGAAGTTTCTTAAAGCTGTTTAATCTGATGCCTCACAAAAATATCTTTAACATTTGCTGTATCGAGGGACTTTTTGTTGCATCTACTAGAATGTCCATTCCTCCAACCATTATTGTTTTTGAATTTAAACACTGGTTATTATAATTTTTATCTTTTAGAAGAAAATAATCTGAAACCAATTTTTTGTGTTTTTACTACAATAGTAGCAAAAGGAATTAATAAGCTTAAATTTGAGTATTTTTAAAACGGGTTTGTTTAAACTTGATCTTGTTTTGCCTTTCTGGAACAGATAACAATTAATTATTACTTATGGAAGCGGTATTTTTTATTAACTCAAAGCTTTTGTAAATAAGTACCGATTGAATTTTTTCTTTTACAGAACTTATATGTGTTTGGAAAAGAAAAATAAACTAGTATATATTGGAAAATCTTTTAGATTAAGGTAACTCTTTGTTCTGCTGATACTAAACTAAAAAATATTGGGTCTTTCAAAGTTGTTAATGTTAAGACATAAAAGCTATTTTAACGATTTATTTTTCTGTTGGTTGAAAGAAATAACGGAAATTTATCCGCAAATTTGCTTCCAATTTCATCTAAAAATAAAAATAAAAACAATATTTCTTGAGTTTGTCCATTAAAAAGAAGCAGTTCAGAAACATTGGCTAAAGTTTTTCAAGCATTGTCTTACAAGTTATGGCAAGACAGCTGTCTCAACCATTTATTGGTAAGAGATGTTTCTATTAACCTTGTTCTAAGTTATGTTGCACATCAAATTCTTTTCTAATCAGTAAGAAGAAAGTCCAATAGGGAAGAAAAGTATTGAAATATAAAGTTTTGTAGGATAGGATAGATAGATATATATATATATATTGTATTTTTCCTTGTATATAAAATTTCAGAGAGTATTTTTTTCCTCTTGCTTGTTATTTCAGTGAAACAAAAAAATAACCTTAAAGCTGTCATTTATTGTTTTTATGGTTTTAAAATTTGTTTCCGATGTACTCAGCATGAAAAATGTTTAGAAGTACAAAGAAAATTTATATCTCAAAGTATGGTTCTTTATACGTCTAAAAGAAATTTTAGACGTATAAGTACTCAGTCAATATGGCTCTCTCAAGTGTTTTAAGTGCGGATTTAGTTTAAATTTTTATTTTAAATTAGTGATTTTTCACTGACTGTTTTTTTAATTCTTGAGTTTAATTGCTATAATTTAGGATAAAAACATTTTTTTAGAATATAACCATTTTATTAAAATCCTTAATCAATAGCAAGCTCGCATTCACCAAAACATGTTTCTATTCGTATTTATTTATTTACTAGACAAACAGGTGAATCTCATCAATCTTTTTAGATGGTTGAAATTTTTGTATAACACATCATTTATTTTTTACTACTATGCACTTTAATAAAGTTACAATCAGACACATTTAAAAATATCAAATGTTATAGAATAAATTACACTCTTTAAATACTAGATCTAAATTTTAAAAGTGAAGTGATGCAACTCAAATAATTTAATTTAAGCTTTCTAAAACTTGAGGGGAAACATTTTCTGATTATTAAAGCTACTTGTACTAAAAACTGGTTTTCTTACATTTTTATTTACAAGAATTCTAATAGTTTCGTTTTCAAAATATATTTTTTACCATAGAAATTATATAAAAGCAATTCCCCACAATATGCAAATCTTACAATTAGTTAAAAATTAAATACTAAAATCAAATTTTAGCATTAAAGAAATAAGTTACACAAACTTCAGTTTTAAATTTAAATTTTGGAATAGCAGATAAATCTTTGCGTCGAAATTCCTCAGACTGCAATTCATTGAAACATCGTAATATATAAAATTAACTCGTTAAAATATAATACGCTATTTACGTAAGGGTATTTAGTTTCTTGATTGGCTTTACAAGAATGAAAGGTGAAATGAAGATACGTAACAGTTTTTTCATGCTACAGTTCAGATAGTTAATGCAAAAAAAAAGAAAAGTTTCTTCAAATTAATAAATCAGAATTTTTTTTTAAAAAAAACCTTAACTTTTACTACAAGTATGAAATTGCTGAACATTTTCTTTGGCGTGTTGAATATTTAGTCATATCAACGGAAATAGAAAATGTTTTAAATAAATTCGATTGCATAAAATTTTGCAATTATTCACACTCTATTTACATTCTTCGAAAGCTTCTTTTAGTGGTTATGGTCACGAACCCGTGCCTGGCGTGTCGCGGGTTCAAATCCTGGTGTCACTAAAGACCCGCAATAAGAATGAGTTGTTGCACGTTAAATCTGTCGAGTTCGGTGTTCTCCAGTTTTGCCGTCTAGTTTGGAGAGGAATTCATATCTAAGATGTCTTCCTCGTCACTTCATTTTGGTTTAAAATTACGAGGATCTTCACCAATAGCCGTCGTGTTGCTTTATACAGGGTGATTCTAAAATGATGGGACAAATTTTAAGGGGTGGTAGATCTCACTAAAACAAACACTTTTTGTTTTGGAATATATGGACGAAAGTGCCACGTTTGAGGCACAAATAGAAAAAATAACACATTAACGGAAATATAAAATGTTCATTAGCAGCATACTTAACGAGTGATTCCGTAAAGGAAATGTTAAAAAAAATTTTCACAAGTTGCATCCACAACCGTCATGCATACTTGGTGACCTTTATGGCGTGATTAACTGACAATATTCGCAATAGTTGAAAGAAGCAAAACGGTGTATCAATGATCTACTGTACCGCCAAAATTGACATTTGCGCTTGAGATTTTGGTCGTTATGGGTAATTGTGCTAATAGCAAAAAGGTATACATGCATCTAATGCACGGTGCTGTTAATGCAGTGTTTCTCAAACTTTCAATATTTGCTACTCAATATTCAATAATAATTTCCCTTCACAAATAACAATGTATTCAATTCATAATATTATACTTTGACGCTACAGCTACAATACGATTTTAACCGCCACCGGGGAATATATATGTGGCTCGCTCAACCCATGCGTTAAATGCCCCGGACGTATATATACGTGTTTCCGAAGTACGATCTTTTCTGTGTTTTGCTATCCATAAAATTATTCCGAAGGCTTTGGAATGCAATTAAAGGACCTTGACAGTGTTTGCGAAGAATTTACTTATATCAGAGGATTTCCTTATTTATTCCTTTTCTTCCCCTTCCCCAACGAGGAAAATGGAGGCATTGGGGAACGAATCGCGTAACTTTTAATCGGCAGTGAAAGGATTATCTATAAACCGTACAAATTACATAGATGAGTATTAATTTTTGTACATAATTTTATATGTGACAAGCTCAGGGAGTCATTGATAGTTATTAAACTTGTTCTTAACTTTGTATTCTTAAATTAATTCTAAAATACATTGTGCTGTAATGATACATTTACAAGTATATTATATCAGTGTAAATATTCATTTTATTTTTCATTTTGTCAGAATGTATTTTGTTTGCTTTCAGTAAATTAATAATTTTTTTTAAAAAAATCTTTTATTTTCTGCTTTTTAATATGCTCGCACCCCCCTTGTAGAGTTATCACGCCCCAAGAGGGGCACGCCCTACAGTTTGAGAAACATTGTGTTAATGGTAACGGCAGAGCAGCGCTATGGCTGTATCAAGAACGCTTTTCCAAGTAGAAGCATTGCGAACTACAAAATGTTTCCGCGATTGCATCGACGACTGTGTAAAAATGGTTCATTTATCGTCAGTATTGATCAGTCAGGTAGATAGGGGACTATGAAAAAGTCATCTTGGATCATGTTGACGAAACACCCGGCACAAAATACAAGGGCTGTAGAATGCCATCGACATATTAGTCAACCAACCGTTTGGACAGTTTTACAGTTGGACTGTTAGGGAATGAAATTTCTTAAACTGTTTTAACATTTTCTGTACGAAATCACTTGTTAAGCATGCTGCTAATGAACATTTCAAGTTTACGTTGTATAATTTTTTTCTGTCTGTGCCCCAAACGGTACTTCCACCCATACATTCCAAAACAAAATTGTTTGTTTTAGTGAGCTCTACCGCTCCCTCAAAGTTTGTCCCATCATTTTAGAATCACCCTGTAGTGTGACGTTAATATAACACTAACGCTTTTCATTTTAGCCTCTTAAGAAGTATGTGAAGGAAAAAGTTAGAAGTAAAAAGAATAAGTGCACAGAAATGAAGACAGAAATTTTCAAGAAAAAATACATCTCTCAAAGTAAAAAGAAAACTGATAAATTTATAATTGTATTCTAGATAAAGGATACAAACTTGTACATTCCCATTAATTTTTTAACTATAGAAAACTAAACAGAAACTTTTATTGCTTTGTTTTTACTCAGATTTGGAGCACACTCAGATTAGATAAAAGCACACTTCTAAAATTTTCATTGGTATATATATTCTCTTATATTTTATTTCTCTTGCCAATAAAAATTCAATTCATTTTGACTGTTGTTTTAAAGTCTAAACTAATTTAGAATTTTCAATTTTAAAAGTGCACTGAATCATATATATAAGCGCAATTCCATATTCAACCTACAGAGAAAAAAAGAAATCCAGTTTTATATTAAGCTACTCTAAAAGAGACCAAACTCCCACACAAAAGATTAGGTAAAAGAAACAGGACAAAGACCCCACTATCATATCGATTGCTGATCTGTGTTTCTCAGTGCATTTTCAAAGGGATCCTTTTGGAAACTTTTCGAACCGGATTTTCCGGAAGAGAATCGGATTTTCCATGTTCACGTAATACCATTTGGAGATCGTGATGGAAGATTCGAATCGTTAAGAATAGGTCTCAAAAGTCTTTTTTTAGAAACTAAAGGAAATCTAATTCTCTTTTCGAGAACTATTTTTTTTTTTGCTAAGCCTTGTTTACGTCAAAAGTGTATGATTTCAGTAGTTTAATCAGTAGATTTAAAACATTATTAACCCTTTATTGACCGCATTATGATTTACTGCAGTTTTTTTAATACAATATTTTTTTTGGATCACTACATTGAAAACTAAGGGATATACATAAACAAAATACTCAACTTTGGGAAATTTAATCCGATAGAGCTAATTAAATAAATTAAGATATTCAACTGTAAAATTAATTACACACGCTGTCCACTTAAAATAAATAGTCAAATCGTTTTCTAAGGTCTTCATTAATATACCAAAAAATAAGAATCTTATCTTTCGACATTAACTATTTTTTCTGAACAAAAATGACAATCTTCAATATCCGCTGAAAACGGCATCAGCTGAAAACGGAATTTCTGATTAAAACTATTTGCCTTCACGGCTAAAATACTCATCATAGAACTCGTGCTGCCATATATTTTGGAAGAGTGGATTTCAAAGAATATTCCTGCCAAGTATCGTCAGAGTATTCGTAAAAACGGTTATTCTATATAATTTTAATGTGAAGGGTACTTATAAGTTCCGTCGGTCGATAAAGAGTTAACAAAGAAATATTTAAAATTATCGTTGAAAAGAATTATGGCATATTCGATTTTCCACTACTGGACGTTCTTCTAAAAGAATTAAGAGTTTTTATAAAACAGAAATTTCTTTAGTACTAAAACAAAATTATAGGGAAAAAACATCCTCTTGAATACATCAAATACATCCATACTTCATTAAATTATAGTATTTCTGTGGAATCCTCATCATGTAATTTAAAACTCACGTAAAAATAAACTGTTTTTGAAATGTGTGTGTAGTGTGTTAGAATCTCAGAAAAATACACTTATACTTATTTTAACATCTTTATACGTTTATTGGTTAGTTTCAGTTGTGTAATTAGATTAAATTTTTAATATAAAAAACTGGCAACGTTCAAATTCCTCTCCTTCAAGCAATTAAATTGTATTTTATGCTTATGAAAATATATAATATACATTTGAAACAGATACATTACAGTAAAACACAATTTTTTTCATAACGTATGGCATCACGTTGCTTATGATTTTTCCAATATTGAACTTCAGTTATTGTATTTATTATTTATTTTTTAATAAGAGGCACGATGCTACTGAGGATTCATTAACAAAATATGTTTTTCTTATAGTTCAATAAAAAAATAATCTAAATCTATATCCACATTAAACACATGGTTTAACGTAGATCATATCAAACATAAATAATGAAAGTACATAATACTAGATTATATTTACATCCATAACCCATACAAAGTTAGCATAATATAAAAAACTGTTTTGTGTTAAAGTCTAAATAAATATTCTTAAAATATTAAAGTGAAGCTGTTTTTGATACATGTTTTTTCGAAGCTTTAAAAAATTATAAAATTCTTTGGTACCATATTTTATATTTTATATCTGTTTGAGAAAAACTGAAATGTGAAATTTTTATGTTATAAATTGATTCTGCTATTTTTCCTATCTAAAATATAAATGCAAGGAAAACATAATCACGAATAATAACGTAATCTCATCATTTGATAATGTCATTAAGCAGAAAACAATTTTTACTTATGCGAAAATGAAATAAAAATAGCTTTATATTTTTATGTGTACTGTTATTTATTATTCTTCTAAAATAAAAATCGTATTAAAAGATATCATTTTCTCTTTAAATTACGAAAATATTTGTACAAAGGAAATTCTATGCGTTTTATATAAATTTCTATATAAATTTTTAAAAAATTTATTTTTTATGGAAACTTTGAATGAAATATTATTTTGATAATTTTATGGCTTACGACATCGCGCGCGCGTTTCCCTTTTTTTCCCTTAACTTTTTAAATCTTTTTAAAAAATACTTATTTTAAGAAAGAGACAAATTTACTACAAAATATAAAAAAAATTAATGTTACCATAATCAAATGAAAAAAATATTTTATAACTAAAGATTATTAATTTTTATAATTTTAATTCATTATTTTTAAACTAATTATTATTATGAAGGACCAAAAATTATTCATGAAATTAACGTTAAAACACTTAAGATAATTACGGCTGGGTGGCGTAGTTCGTTGAACGCTGGCCGTGTACGCCCAAATTGCGGTTTCAATCCCTTCCAAAGTTGGAGGATTTTCATGACGCAACATACAGACAAAGTCTATGCCATATGATTATGTAGTGTGTTTAAGATCCCCAGAGTGCATATTTAGCTTGGGTGCTTTCGGCAAAATTAAAATGCCGTTCAATTTTGCCTCGTCAGAGCTCCGGTGCCTCCCTCTGGGGAGAAAACTGGGGGGTCAAAATTAATTGTAGCTATTTATATACCACCTATATGGTGCTGCACTAAAAATGTGTAGCGGTGGTATCTATTTAAGTCAGTAATAGTCTCCGGACTGAAGTGATCATTTTGGTCTAGTGGTATGTTATGTGCAAACATATAAGAAAATACCAAGTTCTGTCCTCCTCATTGGTGACCGTGACGATGAACTAGGAAAAACGCAAACTTCTCGCAGCTGGTGTGGTACCATCTACCCGCAAAAAGAGCAATCAAAAGCCGTCAGGCCCACTTGACGCAACAGCAACAATTCACACACTCGCCATAACAACTATATCGTTTGTTCGCCTATCCACCGACTCAATGGTAGGGAGTGTGTAGCGGTGGTATCTATATAAGCCAGTAACAGCCTCCGGACTGAAGTGATCATTTTGGTCTGGGGTATGTTATGTGCTAACAGTTCAGAAGGTACCGAGTTCTGCCCTCTTCTATTGGTGACCTTGACGCTGAACTAGGAAAAACGCAAACTTTTCGCAGCTAGTGTGGTACCATCTACCAGCAAAAAGAGCAATCAAAAGCCGTCAGGCCCACTTGACGCAACAGCAACAATTCAGACACTCGCCATAACTACATCGTTCATTCGTCTATCCACCGACTCAACGGTGGAGTGTGTAGCGGTGGTTTCTATATAAGCCAGTGAACAGCCTCCGGACTGAAGTGATTATTTTGGTCTAGAGGTATGTTATGTGCTTACAGGTCAGAAGATACCAAGTTCAGTCCTCCTCAAGTGATACCAACTTCCGGGAGATGTACTGGGTCTCTCCTCGCAATGGTTAAAATATCTAACCGCAGTCCCACATTTGAAAAAAAAATAGTTTAGGTAATTTAAGGGATTATTCTAAATTTTTTATTTTATGATATTAATCATCTGTGTGGGATTTTTTGGTTCATTTTTATTCCTCTTATTTAATTTCTAAAGTGCTTTATTAAACCTTTTCTACTGATACACTACGAAGGACAGATGTAAGGGCATCCCACTGATAAACAGAAATTATATGAAATGCGCAGCTCTTAAGTGATATCAAAATGCAAACACATAACACGCCATCTTCAAATTTGTAACCATGGGTGACCTATATTTTTGCTTGGGAAATCATTGTGCAGATTTTCTTTTTTCAGACGACACGTGTATTGGCGCCATCAATGCAGACAATCCCAACAGTGAGAAAATTTTAATAGAGTAATAGGATTGGACTATATATAAGATGGGCAGAGTTGATCCAAACTTCAGATCTCAGCTAACATCTTCATAAACACATTCACGGTCCTCCAGCTGTGGCAAACAATAAATATGGCAAATTTTACGGGTGCGTTGCTCTCCAGAGTGTGACGTCAGTAAGATTGGATTGACACATCTTTCGAAAAGTTTGGCGCCCATCCCCCAACACATTTTGCTACCAATTTGCAACATCATGACCCTTTATATTTTCATACAAACGAAAACCGTTAATATTTGATTAGTTGTTAATGCATCTTAACGTTATTTAAGAAAATTTACCATCGACCACACCGCACAGGTGATTTTGCTTGCTATAATTCCCTGCTATAGTAATATGGATGACAGAATAGCACAAGGTTATGTTTTTAGACGAGAGAGAGTAATGCTTCTGTAAAGGGTACAGCTATCGCTGGTGACGTGGTGGCTGACATGGTGTTAGGTCCAATCCAGCGTATCTGTAGAAAACTCACTCCATTGCGCAAAAACGTAGCATCCGGATTTGGAGCACTATTTCGAATTATAACAGGTTCATATTCAGAACACTGTGATAATCGAATGATACAGTTAGGATGTACCACTGTTGGTGACACTCCTCATCATTCGTGGACATCCAAAGCTCATTACTAGCAAAATAATCCCTGACAGCACATTGCATGCATCTTCAAACGTATTTACAAGATTTACAAGTGCATTTCAGACTACAATTATCCCCTAATCTCTCAACCATCGTAAGAGTCTGGGACTGGATGAAGTGCTACTTTACTTGCCCTTCCTTCTCCGACGAGTTCAGAATGAAAACAGTGGCAAATGGTCGACAGAAAAAGGAGAGCCCCATCTTTACTCTCTTTATCTCTGTACCTGGACAGGGTACTTAGTGTTTGCCTTACCCGGAAGTCCAACAACTCATCAGGCTGACGTGGTTTCGTTCAGTGTGTGTTACAAGCATCATTTCAAAATAAATATCATTTTATTTTGTTTATGGCTGTTTCCCTCTATAATAGCCGAATTTTTCCCTGTGTGAGTTATCCTTCTCTATACTGCGTTTTCAGTGTCATGCAATGTATTTAGATTTATAAACAGATTTTTTTTTCCGTTCATGCAAATCCTGTCTTAAGGGAAAATATCAAATACACGCACCATACAATAAAAATAATTTCCATAATAAAGTAAATTAGTCACAGCTGTTTAACTTATCTGAAATCTTTTTCATTTAAAAAATATTGAGTTTTTTTTTTTTCTTCGGAAAAAAATTTGAAGAAAAGAAATTGCCTTCTTAAAAAGGTTATAAATATTCGAGAAAGTGTTTATTTATAGCATTAACAGTAACACTTTAAATCCCTTCTTCTATTTAACGCAATTTTTTTTAAAATCAAATGTTTATATTCTTTGGGATTTCATGTTTCTTAAATGAAGATTGATGACTCTAATGCATTCAAATTATTCTTTAGAAAATGTTTCTGCTTAGAATTCTATTTTTCCATTCTTTTATTTAACCTTAATGGATATTCATTGTTAAAATCTCGATTTTCGAGTTTCTTATACGCACACGAATATTAACACGTAAATAGTTGTTATTAAGATTAATTTTTGAGATAATTTTTCGTTATTTATTTCAAATAATTTAGGAGTGTTAAAACTTGTGATAATGAAAAAGGATCTCAAGGGATTAAAAGCTCGGGAAGGCCAAAATTCTAGGAACTGATTTTATTGATCTGAAATTTATTTTGTTGAAGTAAAAATAAATTGCGAAGCATTTCGCTATTTCTAAGAAAAAACTTTACTTTTAATTCACTTATAGAAATGTCTGAAAGCTATTCCAGACTCGTTTAAAACTGCTTGTTAATGTCAAAGGTTTTTAAAGTATGTTTGAAGTTAAGTCCATTTGTATATTTATATATATTCATTTCCATCTTCAGACACCTGATAAAATGTATAAAAGGAAATTGAAATAAAATATTTTTTACACATTCTATATTATTTTATATTATTGTTATTAGAATATTCTTATACATTTTCAATCCCTCTTTTCATAGCTGCATCATTATTTTTTTTTAATTTTATTTAACACATAGTGTATCTTTTGTTAACTTCACTATAGGTATAACAAAAACTTGATTGCATAAAAAAAGAGGTTATAAGAATGCTAAAAAAAAGCCATCTTTACATTTGCGTGATGATACAATTTTAATCATGCAATTTTAAAAAATTCCTGTAATTTTTTAAGAGCTTTTGTAACAAATTACATTTGGAAATGGAAATAATCCAAGCATGAGGTTCCTTCATATTTTTATATATTATTTATGATAAACATAATTTAATGTATTTCTATTTTAGCTCATTGAAAAGTTATATAATTTCCTAAAAATGGAATGTTAAGATTGTGACCATTATATCTTAAAAACATATAAATAAAATTCAATTTCTGTTTTTTAAACAAAAGCAGGATCTATATCATTTGCTAAAACAGTGTGTAACACAAAAATGTAATATTTATTTTTTTAACAGTATCAGAAATGTTTAAATTTTGATTATGTCATTTACATATCTCAGTCTTCATAAGAAAGCACTGGTTTAAGAATGTCTGTCATTGGGGATAGAAACAAATGAAATAAAATGCTATTTTTGTGGTGGTTTTCATCTTGGCCTAACGGTCATAGGTCTCTTGGGTGGCGTAGTTGAGCTGTTGGTGCCGGTCCTCATGGCACTGAAAACCCACCGTGTAGAGGTGATGCTGCATGTTAAATCTGCCATTGCTCAAAGTCTCACGTTTGCGTGGCTTGGAATTTAAAAAAACATTTTCTAATCAAAGTGACACTAAATATTTTAAATATTATCCATTTACACGCTTTTGCAAACTCACTGTTCCGAACGTAGTCGGTTGTGGAACTTCGTAGGGCAATTTTATTAATTAATTTTGAAAAATATATTTCTTTCCCCTTGAAAAAAGCACTAAATTATAATTTATTGATGTAAATATATACGTTAATTTGCTTTCATAAACTTTCAACAAAAAATAAAGAAGCAGAAAGACAATGCTTTTCTGTCATATTTGGTGTACAATCCTTTTTGAGCCTTTTTTTTTTAATTTTATAGAATCAAGTCACAAACGGTACAAATATTTCATTTTGTATTATTACATTCAAAAATTACATTTGGTTTCTATTTTAAAAATCAATGTTGGAAAACGAAAATCCTAGATAAAGTATAATAAATTCGACAAATATTTACTAATATATATGAGTATCTTAAAACAATTTTTCTGATTTTTTCCCAAGTAATATATGCAAATATTTTGCATAATTTTAAAATTATATAACAAAAGAAACTGTTAGGGTTTTTATGGCTTGTTTCTATATGTAACTGTAAAATAATTGCACTTTCCTAGAAAATTCTATTTCTAAAATTTCAATTTAATTAGAAATTTATCTTTTATTAGTTTAAAAGATAATATTTATCGTTAATCACATAATATTTTTAAAATGAAAGACATTCTTATAATAGCATACATTATTTTTTGTCGTTTGGAGTATGGCAACAGTTTATTCACAAATACTGGTGAAAGTGCGATTTTATTACACTTTTATAACAAAATACGAGAAAATAATACGGATCAGATACGTCCGATCCTGATATCAGATTATACGAAAAAAGTATTAACAAAACGAACAGATGGAAATGACAAGAATTTAAACAACGACAAAACAATCTCTAACTCTACGAAAACTACTCCCGCAAAATGTTCTTTCAAAAGTTTTGCAACAAACTTACGAAAAAGTTTGGTATTCTATATGGAAGGTAATTCCGAAAACTCTAATAGTAACAAAGTACTTTCATAAGTTTTTCGTTATTATCCATAGCTTTTATGTTCAAGTTTTTCTTGGAATGTACGGAACAGACATTGTGAAATTACTAATAGTGATCCAAAGTTTTTTTTTAATATTAAATCTATTTTATTGTTTGTTTCTTTATTGTTTAGTTTTTGTTTTTTGCACTCAGAGGATTTCATCGATGTTTCGTAAAATCCTAGACGAGGAGAAATAGAAATCACAATTCAGTATAGTTTGAAGAAAAAAGAATCAAATGAACAATTACATAATTTTAAAATTTGCGAGACCTAACAACTTTTATTCTTTGTATTTGTTGTCTTAACTATGATGATAATTTAGTTCTGGTTGAAAGTCTAACAATCTCTACTTTAAATCGTAATAGTTTATTTTGTATAATCAAGACGATTTATTTTCTGCAAGTACAAGTACAGCCAAAGAAAAAAGAAAAAAAATGTTAGAAATGTACAATATAAATAAATACAAATCATTTAAATTACTTTTAGAGTGGTTTTCAAAATAAATAACTATTTTACAATAATATATTTTTTTAATTTTACGTCAATAGTATTTTTATAAGAAAGTTGTGTTAGGAATTCGAACCCGAATATTCTTAAAAATTATTCTAATCATTCAAAAATCATCGCATCATGTACTTGACCATCAAAATTCCTATTAGGCAGTCTTGCATGCACCATTATTACAATTTTTCATTATCTCCAAGAACTAAATTTAGATTATTCATTATACTTGGCGTTAATGTATGTAACAGTTTACATTTAAGTCTGAAAAATTCATTTTCACGTAAAAATATGAGCGTAATTAATACCCTTTTATAAGCTTCATTTGTATGTAACGGAATCTTTGAGCTCTATTTTTACCCATTTTAAAAGGTCAGATTAATTTGAAATTTTGCTCACTTGTCCAAGACCCCGATGACAATACAACAATTGAATAGTTTTGTTACATTGTCCTGATCAGGATAATCAGGATTAACGATTTTTCATTTGCCAATCCCATTCCTCATCTTTCGACTAATTCCAGATCCCATTTCCAGATTGGGTGACTAAACAATTAACGGTGGTAATCTCAATCGCGAGTAAACCTCGGGTTATCCCCGAACCGGAGGTATAACTCGCAGATTGGCGAAACATCATTATTCTCAATTGCGGGTCGCGCCAAATCCACGGATTATTCATCCAAAGATAACCCACCGATTTCGGAGGGTAACTCTCGGATTTCGATCAAGCGAATCTGTTTGTAAGTAAAGATGGACGTAACAAAGAATATGTCACGTGATTATCAGTGTCCAATCACAACGACTGTAACATCTTGCCCACGCATAACTCACGGATTCGGTAATCGTCAGTTCGAGAATAAGAAAGGAGAATTATCCGCGAGTTATCGGCGAGCAAGGGTTACCCAATCCGTGAGTTTTCTTTTCAATAACTCGCGATTGAGAATACCACCGTAAGCTACAAATTAAGGTATCCGACTACCCTAAAATCATGATTTTTTTTCAAAAATTGACAGTTTTTTTTATGATTTCATTTTATAGTGCATCTTATTAGCCTAATAAAAATGTCAAGTTCCATTCGCTAGAACAAAAACTACAAGTGTTTTAGTAAAAGCAAATGTCATAACTTTACACAAGATGTCAAACTTTAAAATGCGTTTTTCTCGAAATGTGTTATTTTTCGAAAAGCTCAAACGGGGACAGCGATTGCTCAAAAAGTTTTGAAAATAATTTGCTAAAATTTTTTCCGTATGTTCTGTATAACAGTAGAAGTGTTTTGACCTTTAATTTATCAATCACTGTTTTATTTCAAAATTTACAGTCCTTTATGTGAATATAATCACTGTTTTTTTTAAGCAATTTCATATAATCACTAAGATAAAGTGTTCTAGTTTGTAAAAATTAAAATATCTCTTACCCTGAAGGTCATTTCAAACATGAATAACAAAGTAACATCAAAATTGAAAAACTGAGAATTTACTAATAAAATTTATGTACAGGACGGGCCCCGTTTATGTAATTTTTTGTACATTTTCACCAGTTTTTTCCCATTTTAATACTAATAAAAAAATTTCTGTTTTCAATTTTAGGATTTTTCCTTAAAATATACTAAATAAATCTAAAAATTACAAAAATCCCCATATCTTCATTTTTTCAAAAAAAAAAAGTTATCGCAAGTAGTCGGATACCTTAATTAAATTAACTATCAAAGGATGTCTTTTAGTTTTTTGAAACTGAAATTTATATATTTTTAAATATTTCTAGAATTTTTCGAAATACTTATGTATGCCCAAACACAATGAATAAATATTGATTATCATTGAAAATGCTTGGTCTTGCATGATCCTCTTCCAGGTTTTCTTTTTGCGGATTCGGCATACCAAAATTGCCTCCACAAGCTGCTTTCAATGCATGTATATGTCTCCAGCGATATGAATCAAAATATAAAAATCCTGTTTCAAAATCCTCACAATATTCGTCACTGTTCCACAATCCAAAAATTGTTGTTCGTCCAATTTAGTTTTTTTCATTTGAATTACCTTGGCAATTTGTTTCAAAGATATAATAGTGTTCTACGAACGAACGAAGCAGAGAAACTGGCATATAAACTTTTAATGCCTTTCAGTAGCACGTACGCCCTTTCGTAATCGACACTAAAAACTTGCCTTTTTGTTTGGAGGTATTAATTTAAGTTTTCTTGCTGTATCTTCCCCACACATGAAATTCCTTTAAATATGGAAATAACTGTATGAAATTATAAAAATGTTTAAAATACCAGAGTAAATAACACATTTGTCTTTAGAATATGGATTTTTACATTGATGTTTTTAATTTAGAATAAAGTTTAATTTTATTTTAAATAATAAAAACATTCCTCACAACTTAGATGTAATGAAGCTCCTGTCATCACAGATCTTTAACCTTTTTGTGGGTCAATTATTTCTCTTTTGAATTTTTCGTAGTTTCTTATGCTTTATTAACATTTAAACAATAGCACATAAGAAATTAATTTTTTTTCCCGAGCTTTATGTTTACATTTAAATTTTAGGGTGGGAAGAATACTTCCCACTGTGAAACATTCACCCTCGTAAAGAAAATTAAATTTAATGGTGATTATTTGCCATTAAAATATGAGAAACATGTTGCAATGCACAAAGGAATATCACATTCTGTTTATGTAGCAGGACTTCTTTTCTTGTCCCTTTAATCTGTCCCTTTAATTAATATTTCCTACATCATCTATAGTTAGAAACCATCTTTGGCATATGATTTATCACACTGGCTAAACACACATCATCCGGAACAACACACTTCTTTGCTTGGAAGCTAGCAGGATGTCCTTTCCTTTTTCTTGAGGAATATCCGTCTATTAGCTGACGAGTTATTTCTATACGGAATGTTAGCTGGTCTAAACTTCTGTTTCTTTTGTTCACTTGCCACAGTATGAAACTTTTATGATAATAAGGTCAATAAGAACATAAAAGATTAGTATGGGAATTAATCTTCCTATCGTTATAATAGCAAGGTCAATATATTATAATGCGTTTTGCACTTACCACGGGAGCATTTTGTAAGATCATGTAGAGGGGAAGTAATCTTCCCAAGATTCACAAGACGGTTAAATATCTAGTACAATCCTTATAGTTATGAATTAACTGTAACTTACTGTATTATACTTTTTGAAAAACATATTTTTTCTCAACGGCTTTATCGAAAAACAATGTTCCTATTAAGAGAATTTTTACCACTGTATTCTTGGAGAGCTATATAAAAGTCGAGTAAATCCTTTCAGTCATATTTTCGTACGATTTGTATTTTTAGCCGTGAGCAAAGTTTAATTATGTTAGGAAATGGTCAATGATTTTGCCTTTGTTAAAGAACTTCAACGGTTTCAGAATTCTTTGAAGCATTTAATCAAGCAATAATTAGTTCTAAATCTTTTGTATTTCGTTTTTTGAAAAAAAGGTTAATTAAAAGCGTTCTAGAATTAAACTTCACCTTGGACCTTTTGTTCAGTAATTTATTTATATTGTGTTTTTCTAAAGAAATGTGACGTTTTTAGATCATTCTTTTCTAATGAACATGAAAACAGTTTTAATTTTAAGTGATGTAGTAAATTGTGCATTATTAGAACACTTGCAATGAGTTAAAAAAAAGGTTTTCTATGTTTTGTGTTAAATAACGCTATTTGATGAAGTTAAATTAATGCTTAAGGAGAAATTAGTGCTATTTAAGGTAAGTTAAATAAAAATGAAGCAATCATTATAGTATTATGTGCTTTAATTTCAAATCTCATTCTGGCAAGTACTATTTAATAAGTATGTAAGCATTAAATTCATGAATGCCCATGTCCTTTACTATTGAGTAATTATTGCCTACAAATGCAGTCTATTCTAGATAAAATTTTGGATCCCTTTAAACTTTTATAGGTTTTAAAATATCCTTTATTGTGTAATTTTTGAAGCAGAAAAGGGGGCATTTTCATTCCGAAAACGTGAGTATTTGAGCCATTGATATTTTACGTATTAACAGTAATTTTAAATTATTTAAACAACTAAAGAATAATTTCAAGCACAGAATAATAATGCTTGAAATTATGTTTCTTAAGTTATTTCTACTCTAACAATATTATTTGTATCCATAAATACTATACACAGTGCAGCAAATAAGGTTTAAAACTGTGTTTGTAAAAATAAATGGAAACAAGAAATTAATTCCTGTTTTCGGTTTCAATTCAAAATGGGACCTTTCGGCTTCAATGCACTTATTACAGTGATTTATTTACTAAGGAATCGAATGCCTGTTGTAAATCACTTTGTGGAATGGCCTGCAAAGCATGCATTGAAGCTACGTGTAAGGTCGAAATATCCTCAAAATTACACCCTTTTAATTTAATTTTAAGTTTTGAGAGTGACAGGGTGCTAAATCAGGTGAATATGGTGAAGGGTTTAACGTACATACATTATTTTTTCTAAAATAGATGAACATCAAGGAAGGTGTGATTAGGTGCTAACAAACGCCAGTGTCACCAGTTGGTGTAGTGTAAGAAACGCTAACTGCTTTCAGTCTGATATTCTGGACGAATGTGACGAATTCTGGCCATCAAACGCTTTAAAACAGCTAAGTAGTTTTGACTTGTAATTGTTTCTCTAGTTGGAACACATTATTTGTGGATAATACTCCCAGTATCGAAGAATATAATAAGCATTGTTTTGATTTTGGTTGCATTTTCCTTGTTTCTTAAGCTTGCGGAGAATTTTCTGACTTCCATTCCGCAATTTGTCGCTTTGTTTCAGGGTCATATTAGAAACATCAGGTTTCATCACCTGGAACAATGGACTTCAAAAGTTTGGATCGTTCTCAGCGACTGAAATGATGTGTCTTCAATTCAATCTCATTGCTTTTTGTTCCTTTGATAAAGTGTGGGAAACAAATTTAGCACATACTTTTGTGTTTTACCCAAATCTTCATGCAGGATTGTTCGAATTGTTTCCTTGTTGATGTTTAAGAGTCTGCTATCATTTTAATGACACACAATAATCATTTGCCACGAAGTCTTGTACTTTCTCAATAATTTTAAGTGTTCTAAATGAAATTGGTCTTCCACAATTCTGATTATCTTCTATCGTATCTGTTCCATCTAAAAAACATTTGTGCCACACAAAAACGTTTGTTCTACTTAAATAACAGTCACCGTAAGCTTGTTTCAGGAGTTAGTATGTATCCGAAGCACTTTTGCAAGTTTTTCAGAAAATTTGATTACATCTCTTTTTTTCCATCTTAAAAAATCAACGTTAAAAAAATTCACTTTTGTAAAAAAACATTTGTCTTCTCTTAATTACTTAACTAACCGTGCACAACTTGTTGTCAGTGAGCCAGCAGACCGTGGACATAATGACGCATGCACATTTGCACTCATGACATTACAGCCTGCTCTATGAGAAGAGACTCAAAACTTATATTTGCCGCACTGTGTGTGTATACATATATACAAATAAAGACATATATATATATAATAAATGACAGACTTTTTGTAAAAATCACTTTATTATTTAAGACATTAAAATTCAACTATATTAGAGAATTGTAAAGCTATTATATATTTTCTGAATTACTTTGTTTAAAAATATATTTAATATTTTATTCCATTTCCTTTTGTTTCGAATAATACTCTAGTCTGTAAATGTTAAAGATATTGTTTATGTGAAATAAAAACACTTCTCAAAAGCAAAATTTGTTCTATTATTGTTACTTATCAGTTGAAAAATATTTAAAATGCCTTTTAAATGGATAATTTCTTCCTAAATACAATATATTCTTTAAGATATTATTTCATCTTTAGCATATTTAACAATAGTCTAAAGTTAAGTATATCGTTTTCATATTTCTAATGCTCATTTATTAAATAAATCTAAGATAAATACTAAAACATCTTAGTTCTTATTTTGATAGCTTTTCACATAATTCTCATAGAATGTCCTCTTGTTTTCGTGAACTTAGGAGGCAGACAATTTTTTTTATCCCCGTTAAACAACTGTAGTGATACGGACTAACTTAAACCGGACAACATAATGCATCAGAACTTCTTATAACAGAAGAAACAATTGCCCTCAAATGTTTAATTATATTAAATTTCTTGCATAGCATTGACAAATCATACCTTTATATTTAAAATATAAATTTTTTACATAATTCTTTATAAAATAGTATACATTCAAAAGATATATTTTTTAACAAACTAATAATTCTTAACATTAAACATACATATTCATACAAATTCTTCGATTGTAAAAGAAACATTTTGGACAAAAGGTGTGACGAGCTCACGCGTCTTTTCTGTAACATAACCTCTGGGTTCTTTGACGGCCAAGATTAATGGCAAATCTTTTCCAATCCAAATCCAAAAAGTGAAATGCAATTGTAAATGCAAATAAGATAGCCTTTAGAAGAACAGAAGTTTTAATAAGCGGGATGGCAATTTAGAGAAAGTTATGTTTAGAAGAGATAGAAGTGTGAATTGACGGCCTACCAAGGATTACCAGATTTCTAGACATTACTACAAGGTGCATACTATTGCACGCGTGCCTAAAAGTCTCTCTGAAAGTGATTGAACCTTAGCTTGATTCAAGGTAGGACTAATTATTTGATATTAGAACGTAATATTATCAGAATTGAAAGTAGGCGGATAATATAATTATTTAGATAAGTGATCAAAGTTACGCGATCAGGTTTAACTACAGCTCTGTGTGTTTGGTTTATTCTCACTTAATATAAGTTTATCCAATTTATTAGAAATTTAAGTTATATTCTTAATAAAGTCATATTAAGAATTTTAAAATGTCGATTCATTTCGAGAATCTCACACCTCTAATTCACGCTGACAATCAAAGACATGGTGGCCATAGAACGACCATATCACAAAGGCAATAAAAGGTTTTCATAGATATATTAAATAATTTACAAAACAATGATATTTTTGAGGAAACAATTGTAGGAAAATCTTATTAAGATTTTAAACATTCCTCTCAGAAATTTCAATCAAATGTAATAATTTCGGAATGCATTTTTGCCTTTTGGCATACTTAATACAATTAAAAATAGGCAGTATTGGAGATTTCATCCAGATTTTATATTTAATATATATAATAATAATTGAGTTTTTAATGAAATAACAACATTGGAATTAGTTAAGCAAAAAACAATAAATACACGTTTTTCAATCATTTCTTCTAAAGCACTATTCATGAAGTAACCGCAAGAGATACTTTGATTTCCCACAGTATTCGAAAACTTCTTGCTATGTTATGAGATATTATACACTGAATTCTTTTTTTATCAAATTCAATGTTTTAATTCTATATTGTCAGCAACATTTGTGCAGTTAAATATAATAATTTTAAAAAAAACACCTAAGAACTATGAACATATTTTAAAAACAACTACCAAGACGCTTAGCACATTAACACTGAAAAACACAAATAAACTGGAATAAGGAAAAAAATTGTAAAAAAACTCAGATTACTATCTGTCTAATATGAATACTAGAATCATGCAAGAAATATGATACAGTAAAATACGTTTAATGCGAAAACCCTTAAGACGAAATATCGTTTAATGCGAAATAATACTGCGGACCCGACACACTACTATGTGTTTTCATACATTTTTTTTCTCTCAACACGAAATGAAAATCGCTTAACACGAAAAGAGTTTCCTTCTGAGAACGAAAAATAAAAAATACAGAAAACATCAGACACTTAATGAAAAGTTTGCGAAAGTTTCGGCGTTATTGGACTTAAATAATTAATAATTTATTGGATAATTTACTTGGATACACTAATCTGGACTAACTAATTTGTACTTAGAATAATTTATTGCAATAGATGTGTGATAACGTGTACACAGACCCAATTATGGCAGAAAAAGACATTTCTAAATTTGTTCAAAACTTAAAAATATCATTTATGTAGATTCCGATGTAGAAAATGAAATGAAAAGATTTCGTCTGTTCCCACGTCATTCGAAATTCGGAACATCATGAAAAGTATGCGCAGTTATTCAGACGCACATTTCGATGGTGAAATGAATAAAAAAATGGACTGCATTGGGCAATTTATTGACAATTTAATGCTAAAAGGACAATACAAAGAAAAATATGCTATATTTTGTAAAAACTCAATAAATGTTTTGTTTTTAAAAAAAAACTAGAATATTTCGTATTAAATTTCATTTTCTTGTGAATGCTTTTGCTTCATTGATTTTAATTAAATACGTGCATATATACATACCTATACAAATAAAATTTACAAACTTAATTTTGTTGAATATATGTTACTTTTCTGCAATATTCTTTAACACGAAATTCTTTTAAGACGAAAAATTATTTCAGTATACTCAGTTTCATGTTAAACGATTTTCAGTGTAATTAAAACTTATACAAAAATACAGCTAAATCATGAATATTAATAATATATTCTAAGGAATTTCGCATCCTAATATGCTGAGAAAGCTTTGTTGTTTCTCGAATTACATAACTCTGCTTTGGCGCCGTTTGTCTATACATTTTGCTCATTAATGTAAAACTGGAGTTCCAGAGAGAGAATTTTGTCCAACAGTAGTGTTGTGATGTAATTTCCTGAGAAAAGAGACAGTCATTTTGTCTCGACTGATAATCTGTAATAAAAAGTTTTCTTACATTTTTATAGAGCAAGTTTTACATAAATGCTGAAATATCACAATTTTCAATTCAACAGTTTCAGCTTACTTCGAAAATTGGAATTTATAACTCTAATTATACCTGAAGCCGTGAATCTTATTTTTTAAAAGCACAATAACAATTTTATAATTGTGTACTCTCAAAAAGTTAATTTTATAATATTATATAAATTTAGCATGCAAAATATTAAGTTTTTTGAATAAGAAAGGAGAATTTAAATTTAATTACTGTTATGAACGGCAAATGATCTAAAATAAGTGAATTTTTTTATCCAAGTAAAGTTTTGAAGAATGAAATAAAAAATTTTAAATTTGTGTAGTTTGCGAAACAATGCATTTTGTTGATTAATATCTTTTGATTATTATTATCAAAATATTATAAAGAAATTCTACGACAAAGGAAGGGTGTATGTTTGGATGGGTTTTGAAATATATTTTTTCAGCAGAAACATGTGACAAATAATTAAAATCCGAAATTTTAATGAAGCTAATTGGCCAGAAAGTTGCTAATATTTTGGTTGATATTGCTGGTGAAAACTAAGAGATTAAGAGAAAATAAAAGCATTAATTGGGAAAGAGTATGAAGCCTTGCATTTGGTTTTCTTAGAGAATTTTAAGAAAGTAAGCAACTCTCAGAGCTTAAATTTGTCTAGGCTTACATAGTATACGGCGTTTTATAAGTTATATAAACGGTACTTATGTTTTTAAAAACCCTTTTTGGGCCCAAATGTTATATGAAAAAGAAGCACCCTTTGGGTTTCCAATTCCCCTCGCATAGGAAATTAAGGTGGCCAAACTGGCGAGTCATTAATAGAGTTGGCGATTGTTTCCGATAATACGTAAGTACCTAATTTACATATAAATTTTTTAAATAATTAGACTAATTGACTTTTAAACCGTATATACTTATTTATAAGTACATAAGAATGCATAATTATTTAAACACTGTATTTAAAAAATGAATAAAATATACAAATCTCCCAATGAATGGGCCCGAAAAAGTGAACTGCAAAAATGTTGTAAAAGAAAACATAGTACATGTGAACAATTGGATACTCTTGTCCAGAATAAATCAGAAGCTTTCACTTGTATCGTGTGGTCATAACACACGCACATTTTTTTTATTTTGTTTAAATTACATTTAGTCATTTAGAGATAGGATAGATTACGTAATTTTTATAGTTTGTGTGCATTACTTTAAGATTCTCCTTAGTGTATATGACAGCTTTAGCTTGTTAGAAAATTTATTAAAAGATCAGAAAACGTTTAATTTTTCTATTTCAATCAACGAAAGAAGTACATTAAAAACTCAGGGGAAAAAACAAGGAATAAGTTCAATATTTTCAATAATTCTTTGTATTGTTATTTGAAATCACATAAAAAAATTACGAAATTCTAATTTAACGTAATATTGGTCAAACACCCCCACTAAACAGAATTAATCAATAATGAGTATGAATGGTTTCAGCATAAAAAGAGAATTTGAAATTTCGTAGAATAAAATGTAATAGTTAAGATCCCCTTTAAAGTATTTTAATATCTAAAATGACATATTTCTTACATTTAAATAAACAAATAAAACACAATCAGTATAAACCTTTAAAGTTCCACAGTCTTGTTTAATGACCGAATAAGAACTGTATTCAGTCCTAAGCTTATGCCTCTAATCATTTTTACCCTGCAGAGAGTAATATATCTTTTTTACAAAGCATAATCAAATAAAAAGAATAATATTGCAAAAGTTAAGAAGTTCTATTTTTATCAGTTTTGGTATATATATTCGAAAAATAAATCTCACATATCAAATAAAAGTAGATTTTTGTTTGAATTACAAGTATAATAGTATTCTGATTATAATCCAAATAAGTAGCTTTTGAGTTTATAACTTCTATGATTTAAAAAGAAAATATTTCAACTTATGATATTTTAACTTAATGGAATATATAAATTTTAAATATAAAAAAATGATTTTATTATTTAAATTTTATGTGCATTTTATGATAGTAAATCATATAAATATTTCAATTTTCAATAATTTTGCATCCTTTTTTTTTTGCCTTTTGCTTAAAAACTAAGTTAAACAGAATTGTGATATTGTTTATTTTTTCATGTGATTTCAGAACATGAAAAAGTAGAATATCTCATGTATGTAAAAATGTATTTTTGTTTAAATTATCAATTGGTAAACATCTTAAGTATAATCTAATAAGTGTTTTTTTTGGTTTGTAACCTGATTTATATAAGAAAATATTTCAATTTATACCATTTCATTTTACCGGAATAAGTAAATTTTAAATTTATAAAAAAGAATCTTCTTATCTACAATATATGATAGAGCCTGTTATTAAATAATTGGATTTCCAATGATTCTGCATTGTTTTTCTTTGTTAAAAATTTAAAACAAAAAGAAAGAAACAGAAGCGAAATTGTTAGTTCTAGACCTTCCTTATATTTGATTTCAATTCAATTAAGAACATAAAAAAAAGAAATATACTTTCTTGGAAGGTATAATTCGAGACCAGTTTTCAAATAACTTTATTATACTTTTCAATTAAATTGTGAGCTAAATATTTCAAATAAATGTTGCCAATTCCAAGTTACTATGTATTTCTACATGTTATAAGTGAGCTTCTTTTGTTTTTAAGGTGTCCGACTACTAGACGACAACTTTTTTTAAAAAAAAGAATGGAGATTGGTGATTTTTTCTTGTGGTACTTAGATTTATTTAGTACAATTTAAGAAAAATATGATAAAATTAAAAAAAGAAAAAGGAAATTATTATTACTAAAATGGGAAAAAATTGGTCAAAATTCACAAAAAATTACATAAACGGGGGCCATTATGTACAAAAAGTTTATGAAATAATTTTCAAGTTTGATGTGTTGCTTTGACCTTATGGGCAAAAGATATTTTAATCTTTACAAAAACTAGAGCACTTTATCTTAGTAATTATATGAAATTGCTTTAAAAAAACAGGGATTATATTCACATAAAAGACTGTTAATTTTGTAATAAAACAAGGATTGATAAATTTGAAGGCTAAAGCACTTTTACTACTATACAGAACATACACAAAAAATTTCAGTTAGTTATTTTGAAAGCTTTTTGAGCAATCACTGTGCCTATTTAAGCATTTTTAAAAAACACGCATTTCGAGTAAAATGTATTTTAAATTATGCTTAAAGTAGTGGCATCTGCTTTTACAAAAACACTTATAGTTTTTGTTCTAGAGAATGGAAAATAATAAACTTGGTATTTTATTAAAGCTAATAAGATGGCTTATAAAATAATATCATAAGAAAATGTATCAATTTTTGGTAAAATTCACAATTTTAGGGCAAGTAGTCGGATATCTTAATACACATTTTTAAATATTTTATTTTTATTTTCTGAAATAAAAGTCATTCAAATAAATTTTTAAAATTTTTCAACACAGTCAAAAAAGATATGATTTGAATTGAATGTCTCAAATTATGTAAATAAAGATGTTCATTAAGAGAATGTATAGATAAATTAGCCATGTTCAGCTACTTAGAAAAGATTTGAAAAGTTCGAAAGCAAAAGTTTAAGGAAGAAAAAAAAAAAAAAGAAAAAAGAGAATCAGGAGAAAAGAAGAATGGCTAATGATTGCTGAACATCTCTATTCCATCCTTCTCTACCTTTTTTTCAGGATTACTTTCTCAATCACTTGGGCTGGATTTTTCTGGAAGAAAATTGGATTTTACGTGTTCGGGTAATATCATTTAGCGATCGTGAACAAAGTTTTAAACCGTAAAGGGAAGGTTATACTTATCAGGAACTGAGAAAGAGAATACGATGCAGTGAAACAAACCTCTTGGGGCTTCTTTATCTTCATTTCCACCTAGCACATTTTTTTATGTAAATGGGTGCACCCAAATGATAGCAGATGCAAATAGATTAGTTTGAAATTCTTAAGTTTCAGAAATTGAAACAAAGAAGTAAATTATTGACTAATTTTTTAGCTTGTTTTCTTTATGGTTAAGTCCATGATTTATACGTAGATGTTGAAAGGTTGTTTTTTTAAAAAAAAGTACGAAACATTTCTCTTAAGCTAAAGATAAAACTGTATAACACAAAGCAAAAATATTTTTCAGGGAGAGGGAATATTTAATGGCAAATATTTCAATAGAATGAGTTTTTAACATGATGAAATTTAAGTTTCACTCTACTAACTAATTTTTATTTTCTCTTTTCATTTTTATGAAAAATGTTATTTTGTATGAATTTAAATTTCGAAATTTTGTTTCTTTTGAAGCTTACATTACTGAAAAAAAAATTCACTTAACATTTAACAGCAAAAATTGAACATTTAGTACTCCACAGATAATGTTTTCTAATTATTTATATAAAGCCTTTCGATAAAAAAAATCAAAATAAATCATTCTCTATGCGAGTAAAAAACCACTATAAATTTACTCATTTGATTAGGTATAAATTAACATGTAACTTTTGCTTCTAAAACCCATATATGTATAATATTTATGTTAATAAACGAAACCACTGATGTAGATTGATTTTTGTGGTATTGCTTTCATTCAGATTTTTACAGTTATATTAAATCCCGAATGACATTGATAATTGCAATCACCTGAAATAAATACTATATATATATATAGCAGTAGCAGGGGGGTGGTTTCACTGGTCTGATAATATATTGTTCCAAGAAATATCTTCTGAATTAACGTTCAACTTTTACTCACACACATATAAACGTAAATGGACAATCACATTTGTCTTTCACAATTAACAGGTACGAACAAGCAAACAGACACGAAAGGTGATTATTACATGGTGAAA
Source organism: Trichonephila inaurata madagascariensis (assembly GCA_019973955.1). Classification (NCBI taxonomy): domain Eukaryota; kingdom Metazoa; phylum Arthropoda; class Arachnida; order Araneae; family Nephilidae; genus Trichonephila; species Trichonephila inaurata. The sequence goes on from BMAV01008000.1 coordinate 125,982, forward strand.
ACAGACAAAAAGGTCTCGCTGTTTATACGAAGCGGTGAATTTCGCGTGACTTTTTCAAACAGAGGCTATGATTGGTCAAATGCCACCCGATAGTTTCTGACACTATCTTACTATTCGATTACAATAAAAAGCCCATTATGCGGGTAGGCCAGTTGTTGTTGTCGTGTATGACAAAGTGCATAGGTTGTAATAATAAAACATAAGGATATAGTCAAATATTGCCAAAGGGGTGAAGCACTGCCGTGGCAACATCTGTGGCATGATTCGAGTATAAAATGTCCATGCTGCAATCATTGTGTATTTTATAAAGGGAACCAACAATGGAATGACAGCTAAAAAGGTGTTTGGGATCCAGTTGCGTACCTGGGCACTGCCTGCATTCCACATAGGATCTGGAACCTTCGGGCAGAATCTTCATCCCTTTAAAATCCTTTATTCTTAGTCTAATTATTAATTTCTCGGCTATAATTTAATTCTGTCAGTGATAATTTTTTCTTGGGTTGGAGCAGAGCTTTTGGTTTGTGACTGCTTTGGCATCAAAGACCGTAGTAGATGAAGTTACAGACTCAAGTGTTCTGCCTTCATTGGCAAGGGAAACGGTCATCTCGTTTCTTTGATATCAACATGGGCAGGGATCCACTGTAGGGTACATGATTTGCCCAATGCACCAATGGAGAATAGAAGTGAATTGATTTCTTGGGTGAGCCCCATTTTTCCTTATAAAAATGGAGCTCACTCAGATTCGCACTTTTTTTCAGATAAAAATGAATGCTGAAATCTCTTTTCACTTAATAGTAAACCCCGAATCAATAAATATTTTCAACAGACAAAACAAATTTTTTCATTAGAAAAAAATTGGATTTCTTTTCAAATGTCAGAACTTTCTTGTCCGGAACAGAAAAAGATTATTCCTATAAATAGCAAAGTTCGATGTGGGGAAAAGGTGCGGCCTATTATTAAACTTAACAGATGCAGATGAATCATGAATTTACCTATCGCGTGAGTTTTGAATAGAATATGAATTCCTCCCTTATATCTTCCCACTCCACAACATAAAGAACAGTTGATGAGTTTGCTCTTTTTGAGAGAGAAGAAGTGAGGCTTTTTGTACGTTTGGTTTTGCAGACAATTTTGTTTTGAAAATTGCAGTTTGCTGGAAACAAAAACGATTTTCTCTGAGAAAAAATTAACATTTTGCACGAATCGGATAACGTATATATTATAAAGGTCTGAAAGAGACTAGCCCACTTAAGGACGGAAGAGGTGAGAGGGCGCAACAGGAACGTTAATTTCAGTTGGTTCCCAATGGCAACATGATGGAGTAGAAGAAGAGTGAAAAAGCGGGACGAGAACTTCGTGAGAACGTTGGAATGTATAGTTTTAAGATTTAAATGTTTCTTTAAAGTTTTTAATGTGTGTACCGTAAGCGTGTGAGAAAATAACAACCCAATTTTGGTTAAAGTACTCCTAATTGTGAAAATAATCCTACGTTACCAGCATTGAGTTACCATATAAACTGCTGTTTGTAAGAAATGCAACACCATGAAGGAATCATCAGAATTAAATGAAATTTAATGCACAAACGACTTGCATTAGTACAAATAAATGACGAAATTTTCAAAGCAAAAAAGCAAACAATATTAAGTATCGGAATGAGTATTTGATGTAGCCACCACGTGCTGAAACAAGTGCTGCTATACGACGTGGAATGGAGTCAAACAGATTTTAAATTTCTGTTTGGGAAAGATAATTCCGTATTAATTGTATGCGCAGCAAAAGTTCGTCTTTTGAAGCTGCAGGAAGAGGATCACGAGCGAGACGCCGACCAACCAAATCCCGCACGGGCTCAAAAGACGACATATCCGGCGATAAAGAAGGCCAAGGAAGAAGTTTCATGTGTTGGGCAGAACAGAAATCTCGAACAGTCTTTGCTACATGTGGGCGTGCATTATCCTGCTGAAAGATAGCTCCAGGATGCCTTGAAGAAAGGGAACAACTTCAGGCTGTAGCACTTCTTGAACATACCTGTTGCTACTGAGATTACTCTCAATTCGTAGCAAATTGAATCCTCCATGATACGAAATCGCACCCCAAACCATAACTCCCGGTTTTAGGCCACTATGTCGTTCGATAACGCACTCTGGAAGGCAGTGTCCACCGGCATAGCGTCTATCAGAATGCGGCCTCGTGATCCCCAAATTGAACCTTGATCCATCTGAAAAGACAACTTGGTGCCAATCAGCTTGCCAGGCTATGTGCACATGAGTCCATTGCAGACGCAACCATCAATGGTTTGCCGTGAGGGAGATCCTGTATAAAGGCATTCTTGCTCGCAATCCACGGAGCAGCAGACGTCGACGAATTGACGAAGCCGGTATTAGTACACCTGTAGCAGTAGACCACCCTGCTGCCTACTGCCTGGAGGAAGGTGTACAGTCATTCACCGCCATCTGGAGCAGGTGTCGATCGTCACGCTCTGACGTCACCTTCCGTGTCCCCGCCAGTTTTTCGAGTTGTTCCGTGCTCGTCGGTCAGTTGCTTCCAATCTCCTTCACTGTGGAACTGTTCCGCTCATACGAGCTCTTATTGCGTGATAGGAAAATCCTCCTTCCCGAAGGTCGATAATGATCCCCTGTTCAAACTCCTTAAGTTGTTGGAATTTCTCCTTATTTCGTCGTGGAGGCATACTTAGGTCTCACTAAACGTTCGCCAGTAACAAATAATCATTAACTGTTTTCAACGTCCCACTACAGCTCTCTATTTACACGCTCTCAGTATTAGTTCAGAGGGTGCTGAGCATACCAGGCATGCGTGGTGGCTCTGAAACTTTATTATTTTGCGTAATATCCTATAATTGATATTTGCTGCAAAGTTCATTTAATTCTGACGATTCCTTCATGGTATTGCATTTTTTTGCAAACAGCAGTGTAGATAGATATATCAATCATATAATGATTTCTTATATTTTCCTTCTACGAGGGAACCACATTTTTAAGACGAAAAAATCCACCTTATTAATTAAATTAATTTTCGCTTTCAATATTTAGACTGAAAATAAAGGAACAATATGGAATGGATTATAAAGAAAACATTTAACTCAGTACTATCTCCATTGCCTTCGCATTATATTCTTCTGCTGTTCATTATATAATCACAAAAAATTATATAAATGGTAAAAAAATCGGTAAATACTTTCTACTAAAAGATATTTACTTCACATCGGAGATATTGATTTATGTAACAACTTGATTCATGTCTATTGACTGTTTTCGATGCTAAGGTACAATAATATAACATGAAAACACTTGTAAAGATTCGAGTGGAACACGCAATGGCATCATTTGTCTGAAAGAGGATAATTTTGTAAGCGAAAGAAGAAAATAATAGCATTGAGTATTTTGCTTCCTAAGAGAAATACCTGCTTTTTCTTAAACATAGAGTAAAATAACATATACAATTTGTAGAATACATTGCTCATATAATTTGAGAGACGTGTACAAGTATATACTGAGGGAACCTGAAAGTTTTGCTTTTCTGAACTTCTTAATTAGTTTGTACCCATATTTCTTTCAGAATTATTCGAATTTATTTTTGTTTGCTTTTCAGGCTTTATTACGACTGTTATAGTAATTATACATCTAATTCGAACATTTAACTTGTTGCACAGTTTGAAGGAAGTAAATGTCACTGAAAAATGAGCCAAATCTATGATTTTTTAATTTATAGGCTTGTGTACTATTACTTTTACTTTTTTTACTATTTTGTTAAATATCTACTATTGCGAAACTACCAGATATCTATGCCAGTGTTTCTCAAGCTTTTAATATTTGAGACTCAATATTTAATCCAAATTTTTATCTCGCCCCCTGCCCCCCTCCATATAAGTAACAATGCATTGAATTCAATAATACTTTACTTTGACGCTAAAGCAACAATACGACTTTAACCCTTTATCTCCCACATATGATTAACTAAAGTTCTTTTCATGCAATATTTTTTTTTTGGATCACTACATAGGAAATTAAGAGATACACATAAACAAAAACGTTCAACTTTGGGAAATTTAATCCGTTAGAGCTAATTAATTAATCAATTAAAGATATTCCACTGTAAAATTAATTATATACAAAGTTCACTTAAAATAAAGAGTCAAATAGTTTTCTAAGGTCCTCATTAACATACAAAATATAAGACAAATTTTGACATTAACTATTTTTTCGGGACAAAAATGATAATCTTTGACAAGTCGCTGAAAACGCCGTCTGCTGAAAACGCAATTTCTGCTATAAAACTATTCGCCCTCCCCGCTAAAATACTCATCATATAACCCGGCTGCCATGTATCTTGGAAGAGTGGATTTCAAAGAATATTCCTGCTAAATATTGTCAGAATATTCGTAAAATTGGTTATTCTTATGTTATTTTAAAGTGAGTGGTACTTTTAAGTACCGTCGGTAGATACGGGGTTAACCTCTTAGTACTACCTGCGCCGGCGTATACATACGTCTCGCTCAACCGGTTCGTTAAATACTCCGGACATATATATACGTCTGTCTGAAGTACGATCTTTTCTGTGCACTGTTATCCATAAAAATATTCCGTAGGCTTTAGAATGCAACAAAAAGACCTTGACAGTGTTTGCGAAAGATTTACCTATTTTAAATGATTTTCTTATTTATTCCGCCCCCTTCCACCCGCCCTTTCAATGCATCCGCTACATGCACGTCTGTGAAAAATGGAAGTATATTGGGTAGTGAATCACGTAATTTTATTTGACAGTTATAAGTTACTGTATTATAAACTGTACAAATTATCAAGATAATTGTTAATTTTTGTACATAATTTTATATGTAACAAGCCCACACACACACACACAAGGGGTTCTGACAATTATTAAACTTGTTTTTAATTCAGTATTGTTAAATTAATTATGAAAAATACATTGTGTAGTAGTGATATTTTTATAAGTGTATTATACCAGTGTAAATATTAATTTTGTTTTTTTATTAAGTTAGAAAGTATTTTGTTTGTTTACTTTCAGTATTTTTTAAAAATAATCTTTTGTTTTGACTTTTCAATATGCTTGCGCTCTCCTCGTAGAGATATCACGCCGGTCTAAGGGGGCGCGCCCCATAGTTTGAGAAACGCTGATCTAGGTAGGAAAAAAAATCTTCAAAGTTATAAAATTTTAATGAATATTATATATATATATGATTGATATATGGAATTCCAAATATTTATAATGTATTAGTGGCCGCGGTAGCCAAGTGGTATAGGTATTGGACCGTGGCTTGCTTTGTCACGAGCTCGAGCCCAGTACCACTAAAGACCCGCCGTGTAGGGCAGCGATGCGCGTTAAATCTGACGAGAGCTGAAACGTCTCCCGTTGGTGGTGTGGTAGTTAGAGAGGGGTTCCAGCTCAGGTGTCGTCCACGTCACTTGACCATGGTTCAAATTAGGTGGTCGGTCGCCAAAAGCCCTCGTGTAGCTAAACAGTGCGACGTTAATAATAAATCAATAAATCAATCGGGCGCAGCTGGCTTAAGAGGCCAGCAAAAATATGTCAAATTAGCAATTTTGGTTGCTTTAGTTTCTTTCAAAAAAAAATTAGAACAAAACAAATTTTTTATTTATATAATTAGAAGAAATACATTTATTAAGATACCCAAAATTCACTGTTTTGGTGAATATTTTCAAAATTCTTTTTATGATTTTGTTTTATAGCCCATACATTTAAGATTCCAAAAATATTTTATTTTTGTTTCTACTATATCTAGAAGCAAAGTTATAGCATAATTAGTAAACCGGAAATTAAGTTTACAAAACCGGAAGTAGACCCCTACGCAAAATATTTTTAAGATATAGAATTGAAATTTTCAGAACCTGTTTTATTTAATTCTATCTGTATTATAAATCAAAATCTAATCTCTGTGTATATATTTATGTACTTTATTGGTTATTTATGAAAAAAATCATTAATGTTTTAAAAAATCGTGTTTTTGCATAAAATTTGGCATATTTAAAAAACTTTCAAAAGTATTGACAAATCTTTAGTTTCTAACACATATAAAGATGTAATGCACGTACTGTATAAATATTATTTGAATACATTTGTTAGAATTTTGTGTAACTGCCATTTTTCATCAAAATTTCACTAAAAATGACAATTGTTATAATCTATAAAACTCTCCAGAAAACATCAAAAATTTAAAAAAAGTCCAAATTAGTTAAGCATGAAGCTAAAGTGGTCTTGACCTACAAATATGGTGAATTTAAAAAATGTACAGTTAGTAGAAAATTTTTTATACTGTATTAAAATCTTTAAATGCATTTTCTGAAAAACTATATTTTTCAATTTCTTGCTTCACGGTAAAGTTCACTAAAGGATTTCTTTTTAAGATATTGAATTGGAATTTTTAGAAAATGTTTTATTTAGTTTTATCTGCAATCTAGACTATTATCTAATCTCTGTGTATATATTTATGTATTTTATTGCACTTTTTGTGAGAAAATAACATTAGTTTCTTGTAAAAATTGAGTTCTTGCATAAAAAATGACATATTTCAAAACTTTCAAAAATATTACAAATCTTATAGTTCCAATTATAAATAAGGATGTTATTTATGTACTGTATAAATATTATTCAAATATATTAATTAGAATTTTCAATACAAGCCTTACCGTAACTGCAATTTTTCACTAAAATTTCACTCAAAATTCCCAATATATCCAAAATTATTTTTAATTTTGTGGAAATTGATCTTGAATTCCTAGTTTATGCCCTATTTCAACTAAAAAAGTGTTTATTTCGTTAAAATTTATTTAAATTTATATATTTAAAAAAAAAGTGCGGCGAAGGTAGTCACATACCTTAAAACAATTTCGATTAAAAATATTGTATGTTAATATAAAATAATGTTTCCTTCTTCATGATTACCCCTCCCCTTTAGAGAAATATTTCTATTTGACAAGAGATATTCTCCTTATTCGAACTTTTCCTTTCGTTATTTTGAGTTTTATGATCAAATAAAAAAAACATTAACAACTGATGAAATCAGACTGAATAATATAAGTTAGACATCCAAACAAACTAATTCTTTTAAAGTGAATTTTTTTAATTGATATTTTTGGTTTTCTTAATTTCCTATTCATTATGAGATCCTATTCACCTATTTCTAATGAATGAATTATACAGAAGGAATTAATTCATAATTTACCGTATTTACTAAATCTAACCTCACTCCAAATTCTAAAAAATCTTTGTGGGAAATGAAAAATAGTTGAAAATAGCTTTAGAACCTGTAATTGCTCTAGTTTCCCCATCCAACGTATTTTATTAAAATTCGATTCTAAGCCGCATCCAATTTTCAGTAGCTTTAATATTGGAAAAAAAAGTGTGGCTTAGATTCGAATAAATACGGTAAAATATATAAAGCATGAAATAAACAATTATTTTATTAACTAGGCATTGAAAATTCGTTAATATTCTTAACCCTTTCGTTGAGTGCACATCTGAAAGAAATATAATCAGTCGCACTCAGCCTGAGAGACCACCAACATATTTTAACTTCCTCCCACCCGCTAATCAAGTTTTAATTAAAATCACTGAAAAGGAAAGAAAATGCACCAAATGGTATGAAAAAGATCCGTTTAGTGAAAAAAATGAAGCTTAAACGAATCCAAATTTTACACTAGCTCTTTATTTAGAATAAAATGAATTCGCACACAGCATTTTTTAGGAATACCGGTTACATGTTACTCTGGGATTAAGTGCACTCGTCGGTTTGAGGCCCTTCACACAAATAATTTTTTGCTTTACCATTATGGTAGAATTAAGAGTATTTTTTCCGATTGTTTAGTATTTTTTACTAATGGGCTATGTATTAAGGTGTCCAAACGTCTCCTTTAGGGACCTCTTTTTATAGGTTCTGTCCTTCCTCGAAAAATGTCCTACTTTTTAATATTTTAAAACTGATCTGTTAATCTCTGTATTCAGAGATGAACCAAACATGTTTCCAAAATGTTGAAAGAATGGTCTGAAACAAATATCACTGGAAATAACAGTTTACAATGGTTTACCTCAAGTAAAGTGGGCAGACATAGAATATTACGTTGAGGTTGGTTTTATCGAAAAGAAATACCTGATATTAAAATCGATGACAATTGTCTGTAGTAGAAAGGGTACTGAATGTATATTTAAATTCTAATAAATTAGAACAATTGGAAAATCAACATGCTGAGAAATTGGTAAAATATGGGTGAAAATACTTAAACCATTTCAAAAATGAACACATTCCATATAAAAATGTAATTATTTCTGTTGAATTTACGTTGCGCTGCCCTGGAACTAATGCAATAGTTTAAAGAGTTTTTTTCATTTGGTAATGATTTTTGTGAAGTGACTAGTGAGAAATCAAAATTTGAATGTTTATATTTTAGCTACAGTGCTTACCGTAAAATTCAGTGTGAAGGATATTTTTTTCCCGAACTTTTCAATATATTAGAAAATAATATGAGGAAAAAAAAATTCAATGGATGAGTACTCTTTTAGGATGATAATTAAAAAGAGTGTAAGAGCGTAATTAGCGTATTTTTGTTTGAATTAATATAAAACGTTTCATATATATCTAAGTTGTAATTTTTTGCTAAATTTTTCGTCCTCCTTTTCATTGTAAAATAATGGTCACCTTATATATATTCACAACCAAGCCTTTGCAGACACGGCATGTCCCCAAATGTGACAGCCATTTCACGTCAGCACCATCTAGTAGTGCTACTGCTACCTAAATTTACTCTCGTCGGATGCTAAATATTGCCGCGATTTAATTTTGTTGAAAGTACCAGAGCCAAATTGATACTCAAATTATCTTTACCATACCACTTTATCATACGACATACGTGCCCTCGATGTTCACACCCAGAAAATCTATCGGCTTCAGCCGGGATCGAACCCACAAACTTGGGATCACAAAGCAGGCACTCTACCTCTAAAGTACTTATTATGCGTTACTAAATTTTTCGAAAGCATTTCAATTTTTATATTTAATGTATAATGTTCTTTAAGCATCATCCTAGTTTATTAGAGAGGTTTTGTTGTATCACATATATAATCAAAAGAGAACTTTCCTATTTAAAAAATCAACAACTCAATCTTTTCTTCTAATTTTTTAAAATAACTTTTTCATTGTCCTGGTACCGAAAATTTTTTCAAAGTTCAAGACTTCTAATTTTTAAATCGTGTTCGAGTAAACAAACAATTAATTTCGTGGATCTGAATTTACAAAGATAAATTGAAAATACCTGTGAGGCTTACGAAGGAAACAATATTCTTTTAATCTGAATAATGAGAAAATTTACCATTGTCTTCTGTTTCAAATTCAGTTAAGCGTTTCGTGTAAGGGCAAGCCTGAATTCGAAATGAAATGCATAAAAAATAAGCTCCTCTCACGACCATCATTACATATGCATGAAAGCTTAGATGCGAATGAACGTTTGAATTTAAATGGAATGGAAGTCAAAGATTAAATCGTCTGCAAAGAAGAATTAAGGAGTGCTTCAATTAACGCGAGAAATACGCAGGAACCGTTATTTTATTTTGTCGCCCTTTTTTCGAGGTAAACTATTTAATAAATTACTATTTATTTAAGGGAACCATTCAACATATCTTCATTTTATTGCAAAAAGTATAACTTTATGAAAAAATAAACTGTTTTTAGTATTAATATGGAAAATATCAAAAGGTATATGTGAAACTTTCTTTGTATTGCCATTCATTTAAAAATGCATATATGCTTTATAATATAGTTCATCTTTTTCAATACCTATACTATTAGTTCATACTCTGTATATATATATATATATATATATATATATATATATATATATATATATATATATATATATATATATATAATTTTACTCAAATTTTCAATCGTTAATGAAATACTTTCTTTTCAGCCATTCAAGTTCAAATATATATATTTTAAAAAACTTATAGTTGTTTACAATTGATGCTAATACATTAAATTTTTTAAAAAAATGAATAAAGAATGACAAAAATAACAGTCCAACACCATATTATATAAAAGAAAATTGCTCATTGTGTCCCCTGTAACGAATGGATAGCGCGTTGGATTTCTAAATCAGAGGTGGTGAGTTAAAATCCTACCAGGGATGTCCTAATTTCTGAGAATGTGGTTTATTTTTACTATACTATTTTATTGGAATATTTAAGTTTAATTAATGAATAAATAGTAATAAGCAAAAATAATAGTCCAACACCCTATATAGAAAGAAAAATGGAAAATTGTAAGGAAAATCGCTTCTATTTTGCTACTTAATATCGTGATTCTGTCATATGTATATATATTTATATTAATTGTAATTCATTAATAAAAAGTAACAAAAATAAAAGTTTTCTTTGTTGAATAAGAAGTAGGAATTGACTTAAAAATATTTTTATATTACCTGTTTATTCCTCATATCTAATAACAGTTGAAATAAAGATAACATAATTGTTTACATAATTCTATTAGTTTAACATAATTGGGTAAAGTAATCAATGTTGTGAAATTCAGAAAACATTTTCCCTTAATTTAAAAAAGCATTTCAATAAAGAAAACATGATTCACAGAAAATATTAGTAACTTTTTAAGTAATGTATTAAAATTTTTCCACTTTTTTGTTGGAACTAAAAAGGATCTATCATAGATAATTTCACCCCCAAAAATAAATAAGAAGAATTAAATAAATACACATCTTTTAAAATTATTGAAATATTAAACTACTAGCTAGTATACTCGTTCTTTGCACGGTGAACTGAAAAATTAAACAATACAGATTGAAGGATAAAGAAGTTTTTAATGCGTTAAGTTTTACGTGAATTGCAAATTAAACTAAAAAAGCTTTTTGCATATCTCAGCTGAACAAAAAAAGAAAAAAGAAAGAAAAAAAACACCTTTGTTAAATTTTAAGTCTGTAGATCTAATAGCTGATAAAAAGGATTTTATTTATTTATCACTCCCCTTAACTCTCTTGAGGGTCGATTCTTGAAAATATCTTCGTAAGTTGATCTCTGCTCGCAAAAAGTAACACATTGTTACAAATTTTGCAATGAACGCTTAAAATAGTGTAAAATATTTATATCTGAAATTGTAATACATTTATATTACTTTCTGTTGTATTTATTTTATGTTAAAATTGTAATATTCGCAAACAACGCTGTTTCTTGAATTATAATGGCGATTAAATGAAAAACACATTGCAAAATGTTGGCGATAGAGTCATGTTGGCAAATGTCTAGCTACTTTCATAGCTCGAGCTTTATTAGAGCTTTGAAAGACCCGCCGTGTAGGGGCGCGATGCACGTTAATACTTTATATACCGCATAATGATTTACTGCAGTTTTTTCATACAATAATTTTTTTGATCACTACATTGAAAATTAAGGGATATACATAAACAAAATACTCCACTTTGAGAAATTTAATCCGTTAGAGCTAATAAATTAATTAAAGATATTCCACTGTAAAATTAATTATGTACACCGTTCCCTTAAAATAAATAGTCAAATCGTTTTCTAAGGTCTTCATTAACATACAAAAACATAAGACACTTAAATTTTGACATAAACTATTTATTCGAAACAAAAGTAATAATCTTTGCAATGCGCTGAAAACGCAATATATGCTACAAAACTTATTAGCCTTCCCCACTAAAATACTCATCATAGAACCCGTGCTGCCATAAATCTTGGAAGAGTGGATTTCAAAGAATATTCCTGCCAAGTATTGGTAGGTTATTCCTTCTAAGTTGGTGTGGTGTGGTAGTTAGGGGAAGGAGGTTCCAGCTCAGGTGTCTTCCACGTCACTTGACCATGGTTCACAATTATGTCGTCCATTACCAAAAGCCCTCGTGTAGCTGAAAAGTGCGACGTTAATATTCACTCACTCCAAAAAATACAGTACAGTAGTTATTATTATTTTTATATTTAAAAAATGCAATATTGGCCTATTCAATTAAAATTATAGAGTTATAATTAACTACTAACTACAAAAAAATTATGCAAATTTGTCAAAATGATGTAGTGTGAGAGACAAAGTTTATTTACTTCAAGTACCAGATGTGATAAAAGTATTTATTTTGATATAAGGATCAATTTCTTACTGCCAATTGTGCGTAAAAAAATTCTTAAAAAATTAAAAAAACCGTTCACAAAAATAAATTATCAATTTTTATTGTATATATGGTTCACTATTTTGGCGATAATTTCTTACACATGAAAAAAATCAATAGTAGCTATTTAAATAAAGAGATTTAAAACAACCTCTCCCTTCAAAACTTAGTTTTATTCTGAAATAAAAAAAATTAGGGATTATGCTGATCACAGGAATAAATTAGAAGAGAGCATCTTGCGTAGACAAAATAAAAAGGTTTTCTTCACAAATAAAAGATAGATATATGCTGTAAGGGGTTTTTTTGCAGTGTACGCCAGAATTGCTTGCAGATGGCAGAATTTTTTCTTACTTACTAGACAAATATCTTTATATTTTGGACACTTCACACAATATCTTTATAAATTATAGCCTATGTGTTAGCCCAGTGTTTCTCAAACTGTGGGACGCGCCCCCCTGGGGGGAAGCGATAACCCTTCAAGGGGCCGCGAGCATATTGAAAAAAAAGGTTAAAAAAATTAATTTACTGGAATGAAAAAAAAAACAAAATACTTTCTGATATAATAAAAAAAATACAGATTTACATTGATGATTTATATGTATCATCTGGTGAAAAAAGGTCATCAAAAATAAAAGATTCTACTTTGTACGCTTATTAGCTATCTTTGATCCTATAACTAAATTAAAAAAAAATTTTGTTTGCTTTGCTGTAATCCTACGATGAGAGATTTTTTTATTACGTTTCTTTTAACTTAAAATATTACTTTTGCTGGCTTTCGAACTTAATGGTATGGTTACCTGCATCCCTTTCTTTTAGGGAAGTTGTAAATTATATAATTCTGTTTAAATTATATAATTTTTTTTCACAATGTGGAAGAGTTTTTGATACACGGATAAGCATATTGAGCACTTTGAAGGATTAATTGGCCAAGATTTATTTTTATGAGTATAATGAAACATATAATACAAAAATCGTTAATTCTGGGAAAACTGTTTATTTGTTACCAATGACCTTGACAGAGAATCCTCTAATATGACAGTCTTAATGGGAGCTAAAATGAATTGATAATATATCTCCTTTTTTGGGAGTGGCAAACGTTTTTTTAGAATCTTAAGGTACTTGTTTAGACCGAGTTCAAGGCACGACCACTATTTTTCAAAAATATTTTCTTGAACATGCTGCATTTTCCCCTATAAATAACTTAGTGGTTTTAATTGTGATGTTGTACGACTGATTATGTTTTCTAAATGTAAATGAGCAGAATCTAAAAAAAGAATTGGGCATCTGTGATCGCTCTGAAAGGAAATTGAAGCTGATCAAACAAGGGAAACACTTGCTGAAATAATGCATATTAATCATGTTAGCGAAATTAAATTTGAGAAAGGCAATAAACATGAAACGAAAGGAAAATTTTCAATAGCTACATTAAGAACTTTATCAAGAAAATATGAAGTCATAACTGTACCGCAAAATGCACTTCACCCTGTCAAAAAGACACAAGCAAGAAAAAGTTCAACAGGATATTTGTCGATCATCAAAGGATATTAAAATTACAAAAACGTGAGCAAAATGTGACAGTTTTGCTTGCAAATAAGCTTTCCTGTAATGTTAGCAAAAGTGTCTGTGATTTGTGTCCTTTATTAGGTCACGCACATTTGGAACAATTTAGTTCAGTTTTATTGGATATTTTCTCAAATTTTGAAAGACAAATAGAAAAATCCTTGCAATAGGTAAGTATATTTTCTCTTAGTTAAATTATTCACTGAAATTGTGATTTTTATCTTGTATATTGAAAATAATTATAAAAAAGATTGGGGTGCATCACTCCCGCGACCATTAACGTTAGTATCGAGTGCACACCTCATCCGGGCTTTCTCGCTTTAAATATTAAAAATAACACAATTGTTATTCATTAGAATTTTATATTCTTTTTTATTACTTAACATTTATTCTAAATGCTAATTCTGCGAGGCTTAAAATTACAGTTCATTCAAAACCATTTATAATATGAATATTCATTTCAATAAATCATTTTACATTTTTGTATACATTGTCATGCACTTGGTTTTACTCTCCTTACAATTAAGCTATTATATCAAGAATAATATATTATCATTTTTTTAAAAAATAAACTCGTGTTAAGAGTGGGTACTTCAGCCAGTATATAAGAACAAGTTTAATAATTATCAGTGACTTCCATGGGCTGTCTTGCAGAGCAAAGTTTTTCAAAGGAAGGCTAAAAATTAGAAATTGACACTCAGAGTTATTTTTGATATTTAGCTCAGATCTATATTTTGTCTTCAAAGTAGCCATCGCAGAAAATCCGGATTCACAAGGTATGCTGTTAAAATGGTAATAGTATACGAAATGCTTTTGTTTTCAGTGCAGAAAATTCAGCATCCACCTCTATCCAGAATTCAAAGAGTGATTTATTACAAAATTGCCCTTTAATTTCGTCACTGGATGTGAAATCTATGAAGATCTCTTTTCGGCAGTTGAGAGCCCTTCTGAAGTATTTTGAAATGGATCCCTAACCCATTCGTAACTTGCTATCAATTTGCCCTCGTCTGTGTACTTGTTGATGCTTTATTATCGTCGAATGCTCGCTGTGATTTAAATATATCTATGATTTTGTTTTAATCCACTGCCGTAAATACTTAATACCGTGAATTATAATTAACGCGTGAATTATGAAATGTACATTCAAGAGAGATTCGGTAGCTAATCTCGATTCGGCCAAGACTGACTAGAATTGTACAAAGTACAGCATTTTTACATGTTTTGTGCAGACGTCTGTTAGGTTGCCTAGACTCCCATGTACGTTTGCGAGGATGCCAGATGTAATGCATATGATAAAGAGCAACATAGATTAGGCTATTTTTTAATGACATTTGTACTTTTAGAAATGGATCTTGAAGGAAATAAATCTTTAATTAAATATTATTTCTCAATCTGTTTCAATTTAAAAATTAGAGTGAGAAAAATAAAATAATTAACCTATTACTTAAAAGTAATTTACTTAAAATATATATTACTTAAGAGTATAATATATAAAAAATTTAATACTTATCTTATTAATACTGAATTAAGAACAAGTTTAATAAGTATTAGCGACTTCCATGGTTTTGTCTTTTCAAAGTTTTTTTAGAAATTGGCCCTCTGAGTTCTTTTCTATATTTAGCTGATATCTATATTTTGTCTTCTAAGCAGCCACCGCATTTTGCAATATGTTCCAATTTAAAATCAGAGAAGGAAAAATAACATATAATTATCCTATTACTTAATTTTTTGCTTAAAAGTAACATATACAAAATTTAATTCTTATGTTATTAATTTGTACGGTTTATAATTAAGATCGTGTATTGTAGCTTTAGCGTCAAAGGGCATTATTATTGCATTCAGTAATTTATTAATGTATAAGGGGGCGCGATAAAAATTGTGATTGAAAAGTTGGGCGCCAGTATTGAAAGTTTGAGAAACACTGTGTTAGCCTATGTGTTACTGTAAACTTTCTTTAAAATCCATTCTGTTGTTTTGCGTGAAAGACGACCAAACATCCAAACAAACTTTCGCATTTATAATATTAGTAAGGATCAGAAGTATGTTCTTCTCTATTTGCTTTTTGTTTTGTTCTAATCAAAATCTGTCTGAACAAATGTGGAAGAGAATCAAAATTTTATTTCACAGTATACAGCGCGCACCGCGCGAAAATTGTAAAAACTCTACAAACAAAAATTAGATTATATTTATTAATGTAGACCTGATATTTAACATAAAGATTCTTTAGATTGTACACCCGGTCTAAAAATTATTTACAAGTTTTATAGCAAGTTTGAATTTAAATAAAAAATCCATTGCAGACGATTTTAATTATGTATGAAAAACTGATATAAAATACATCCTTCTTAATTTTATTTGTAATCTTCTCTTCCTACTTATAAATGTGAGTGAACTTTTTCTTGAAAATTAACGAGAAGAAAATTTATTACCATTCCTTTTATCCCATATAATGTAAATATTAATATTTTTTCAGTCTAGAGATATTATTTCTATTTTGATAAAATTTTGAAGAAAAAAGACCAATGTCAAGACTTTATTAAAACTGTAAAGAAAGAAAGATTATTAAATGCTTATACAAAGGTTGACTATTTCTATAAATTTCCTTAACTCTTTCTATACGAAACTGGTATTCTGATCTCATAGTTCAAATGAGCGTTTCTTACCCCACAACCTTCTTATGTCAAATGTATTTACAAAGATTCACAGTGTGGAAATCCAGCATTTATTTAAATTCTAAGCAATAAAATTGCCCACGAACAACAAAAAAGAACGGTAAAATGATAGAACAAAATTTGAATAAGAAAATCTTGATGTCCCATATACATAGAATTTAAAATAGCATCTTTATTTTTAAAAACAAAACTGTTCATAATTTTTTTCTTAGGGTTAGCGTTAAAATATCCCTGTTTAACGTCAAATAGTTATTCTTTATCAGTTCTTCGTAATTTCAATTTGATTAAAATTGTTATGTTTCCTTTTAGCAATTTAAAACCCTCTATTTAGAATTTTAAGACTCCTTTTTTAAAAAACTAGCCTCATTTTAAAATATAAAACGTTGAAAACAGGTTAATAAGGATGCACATATATTACCATTGAATTTTCTAGTCAGACAATTTTCTGCTATTTTATAAATAAAAGTTCTCTTTCAAAAGACTGTGTAAAATTTTCCCAGGGAATGATAAAAAATCTCGAGTACAAACATATTTTTCTCTCAAATAAAATTTCAAAAACAAAATTTCACCATGTTGGTTCCAATCTTCAGAAATATTTTATTGAAACATTTTTAAGATCAAAGCATTTAAATTCATCCTAGATTTTCTAAAATTATGTAAATAATTTCGGCAGTGCTCTATTATAGGAATATTTGCATACTTATTAATCTATTTAAAGTGATAAATATAATTCCAGGCACGATGGCCGAGTGGTAGCGTGTCGCTCTGCCACACCACAAGTCCGAGGTTCTATCCTCGAGTTGGGCAAGATCAACTCAGACTTTCAACAATTCAGTGGGTCGCACTTGATCAGGACATCTGTTCGTGCACTTAAGTGCCCAATGGTCACGTATACTGAGATGGACACAGTGGGCCTTAGCCATCTTGGGCCGTTGCGGCACTGAGTTTAGTTTAATTATATAATTCACATGACTTAAATCTTCAAATCCTCATCTGTTATATGAGTTTAAAGTAAATTCTTTCTTTTTTCATCAAATCTCTAAAAAAGGAGTTTTTCTACTCGAGAGAAACTTGGTTTTTAAGCATATTATAAGTTCTTGTGCAAAGCTTTTCATTTTCATTTTAATGAATTTATATGCGGTCGTAGTTTTTAATCCGTAGTCCATGAAACACTTGTGTACGGTGAAGGCACTTCAAATGCTTCACGGAAAAAAAATCAAATACTCAATTAAAATTGCTGCAGAAAAAAACTGCCACTTCTAGTCCACAGCTTGTGTAAGTGCTTAAAAAATATCAAAAGCTTAGCTTTCTTCGAATTTAAAAAGATTGAGAACAAGTCTTCGCAGTAACCAAGAAGTAAAGTACTTGAGAAACTTAAATAAATCTGTGGATGCTGAATGTATGCGTATTCAAAACTGAATTACCTTTTCTGAAATAATTCTTATTCATTGATACAAATTTAAAAATTATGTAGTATGTATGTGTTTTTGTTAGCATAAATGTAATCTAATTTTATTGTAAAAAACTACATAATTAGTTTAAAGTTTCAACTGATTATTTTATTTTTTATCATGGAAAAATATTTTACCTTTTTTCAAATACAGCAATAGAAATTAACGAATCTGAAATTGGAAATAATAATATAGATATATATTCTGAAAATTATTTTTAAAACATAATTTTAGGATGAAAATTATACTTTGTACGACTAATCAGAACTGAGGAATATATAAACTGTGTATACAGCATGTTACACAAACAATATAAAGCACAATTATTACATTATTTTTCTTAATTTACATGCCTTGATTTACTTCTAAAAGAAACCAGGAACTCAAATAAATGCTCAAACTTGAATTGTTGTAAGAATAAGTAAAATTAATTGAAATTATACTCTTTTTAATGATATAAAAAATAATAAGTATTTTTTCTTATTCGGTGAAAGAGTTAAAAAATTACCCATCGAAAAACACACACACATATATATAGTATATTAGTTTTTGGATCAATTTTTCAGATTTTCAAAACCTACTTATGCGGAAATGGATGTTCTTTGGTGTATAGATGAAGCTAAAACTAAAATTAAAAAATTAACTTTTAAGAGGACTCAGTAATCCCAAAATGACCGAACTATTGTTTATTTATTTAATCTTATTCTTTACATTATTATCTTTCGATTGATATATCACTTTTGAATGTCGGGAAGGTAAAAGTTGGATGAAACTTCATTTGAAAAATATAAATTAACAAATTAAACAATTCGACTACTCCCCCTTTTTAGAAAAAAAACTATAAAAAGCTTTTTGTTAGAAAAATCTATTTTAAAAAGCGAAATAATAACTATGAAAAAGAAGGTGTAATATATAAACCAGGATATTACCGAGGCATATTACAATAATGTATTTTTTTCTCTTTGTGAAGTGTGTGTATGTAAAATTAATGAATTAAAGCATTTTATATTAATAATTTCAAAATTACAGATCTTATTAGAGAAAAAACTAATACTGTCTGACAGAACATGACAGAAAGAAATATTTTTAACATTTTTCCTGACTTTTCTTGTGCAATTAATACTTTCTAAAAATTGATCATTTATAAAAATGTATGGGTTGAAAAAATACAAAAATGCAACTGTTTTAAAGAAAAATATATAACTAATCTCTTAAAGTGGTATTTTAAGTTCATTTAAACCAATTATAATAATTTTTTCATAATTACAACCTTTAAAATTACAACCTCAATTTGTGTTTTTTGATACATTGTGCATTCAAAATGCTACTCCTTCCACAATTATTTACAATCACTTCCATTTTTTTTCTGTGTGTTATATATAAAGCATGTAACAAAATAAAGGATCCATTTTCTGTAAACTGAGTACTTTCTTTTAAAAAAAATTAAAATATGGGAAATATTGTCTTTTTCGTTGAGTTTTAGCATGTGTATCAGCATTTTATTTTTTTCTCCAAAACCAATCAAGCTATTAAAAAACCGATCCCTAAAGTTGTTAAGAACACTCTTAATAACATTACAAAAAATTTCAGGTCAAAAAATTACAAATCACAAAAGGAGGAAAGATTTTAAAATTTTCCAAATTTCCTTCAAAAAATTTAAATTTTTAAAATTGTGTGAATAATATGTGAAAAATTTCATCTCGTATTAATTTCTTGAACAGAAACATTATATATGAATGATAAAATATAATTTTTAAATACATAAAAAAAGAAATTGTTCAAAGTGTACCACAAGTCCTCTTAAGTTAAGTACTACCAGAACAAGAGAAAGAAGCTTAGGTATATATTTGAGCTTTTTTTATGGTAAAAAGTCCAAGTACTTTTTATTCAGGAAAAATAAGCATTTTAGTACTTTGTAACGTTTAACACAATGAAAAGACACCTACTAAATAATTACAAGAAAAAACATCAGGCACCTTTGACAGCTTGAGTATTCCATTTTTAAAAAACCTACTGTTGAAATCATAGTGCTCAATAAAGCGAAAGACAGATAAAAGCTCAGATTAAACTGATTCGATAACGCGAGAAAATAGTGCTAGGTTTATGAAATCTTGCAATGTACATTGTATCCACTACTCAGTACAATGCATGAGAGTGCAATGTAGTATATAAATGTTGCAATGTACATTGTATAAACTACTGAATTATCAATAATATTTACCTATGGTGATTTATAATGAAAAAAAAATAGTTTTTTATTTTGATTCTAAAATCATGTAACCAAAATTAGGTCTTTGCCCATTTGTTGGATAATTTGAGAATGATTTTTAAATTATTTATCTCTTCATTTTCATGTTATGCAACATCTTTCCACAAAGTTAGGTTCCGATTAATAATAATTTTTTCACCTATATTTTTTGTCTAATCTACATAAATAATATACTTAAACGAAGAATATTTCTTAGCCAAAGTGTTTAACGATCATAGTTTTTTACTTTTATAGGTCTGTTTTCTTATAAAAGCTTTAAAGAGGCTTTCTGATTTTTAACTTTCATTTACAAAGTAAAATTCTATCTAAATATAAAATACTTCTTTGAAGGACCGGAAAGAAATTATCGCTACAAAATATTTCTTTTTATACTTTTAATAATAGTTTCCCTGTTAAAAAAGTTTACAAATTCAGCCTTTTAATCGAATAAATCATTACTCTTGGGATCGTTTTGAAAGAATTTTCTAAAATCTACTCTTTTTAAGATACTTTATTTTCCCTTTATTAAAAACTGTAAGTAACTTCACTTTCTTGTATGTCTTAAATGAACACTAAAAATATTTTTGCATATATATATTTTATTTTCAAAAAAAATACTAAAGTATGTTTTCACTTCAGTGCATCTCTTTATCTTCTTTTACCCTTACATAGTATTACATTTATTACATTTTTAATATATATATTTGGCGTTTGTGTACCATTAAAGTTAAATGTTTTTGTATTAAAGTGAAAAGTAGCTTTAGCTACAAAAGATCAATAAGCTTTTTAAAAAAGAAATTCGCTATAATAAGGAAAGATTTTCCAATAGAAAAGTTAAAAATTAATTTGAGGAAGGAACAAAGTAAAAACTGAATGGAAAAAATAAACTTTAAATAGAATTAATGCACCAATATAAATCTATAACTATACTATATATACTAACTATTATACATTTTTCTCTTAAAAACTAATTCATTCTTCATGTAATAAATATTCCTTTTGAAAAGGGGTCTCAGGGGTGTTAAATTTCTCTAGAGGTCTGAAAATATAAACAATTTTCAAACAGGTATAATTCTTTTAAACTTACATTAAATGATTCGAATCTTTTACACATTATTTATAAAAGAATGGGACTTCAGAAAAGTATAAAATGTTTTAAATATAATAATAATTTAAAAAAACATAAGCACATATGAGAAAATTCTATAATAAATATTAAGCATTTTTTGCGTTGCGCACGCTATTTTCTAAAATAGTAGCCTCTGATTTATAAAACTTTGTAGAATTCTAAAATGCATCATACTCTTTGAACCCTACCTAATTTTAGTATTATATATCTTTTGTATTTCAAAATATTTGTAAAATATTGCAATTTTTTAAATATTTTTTTAAAAATATATACTTTTTATTTATTAAAATATGTGTTATTATTTTATTTATATAAAAATAGCTACAGTGTAATAAGAATACATTTATCTTTATAAATAAACTTATACCCAGTATAATTAAAGCTACTATTTGAGAAAATAGCACGCTCGACGTAAAACTTAATAAATATTTCTTATAGAAAAGTTACTTATTTTCGTATGTTTATAATTTTAAAATTATGATTGTATTTTAAACATTTTATACTTTTCTGAACCCCGTTCTCTTATAAATAATGTGTAAAGATTCCAATTATTTAATTTAAATTTAAAAGAATTATACCTGTTTGAAAATTGTTTATATTTTCAGACCTCTAGAGAAATTTAACACCCCTGAGACACCTTCATAATTTAAATTTATTAATGTAATACTTAAATGAATTTTCAAATAAAATAAAATACTTTAAATTTAACAAAGACACACAAATTCAATTCAAAATTTCTTATTGGGAAACACCTATCTAAAAAAATTGTGAAAAAGTAATTTTTTTAATAAATTTTGAAAAATTTTCAAAAATATTTTATAACAATATATTTTATACTATATGTATGATTCCTATTAAGGACGTGAATTACGAAGTGAAATGGCCTGAAGTGTTTGCATTTATATTGCAATTACATAATTATTTTTTTTTAAAAAAAATCATTGTATCTGTAAACATTAAATTGGCTTAAGCATTTTAAGGAGAATATATTTTTTCAAAGTAAGACCTTTAATTGATCAATTATGCAAAATTTTATAAAATTTTAGAAACAAGATTTGATTTACACTGATACAAAAATTTACTTACTTTTATAAAAATAAAAAATTTTATTATAAAACTCATTTAAAAATCTTAATTTTAGTTATCAAATTTTGGTCGTATTTAAAATTAAATGCTTGTAACATTAGTATGAAAAGTCAAAGTAGCCGATTAAAAAAAGGTATGATTTCAAATATATTAACTGATTTAATACATGAATTTTTTGATATTGTAATAGAAAATCCTAGATTAAACATAGTTTTATATCTCAGAGAAAGTTATTTGTGCTACTTTCTTCAAATTTTATTACCGATATATCTCAGCTCTGAGCCTGATTTGACTTAAAAATATATCAAGAACTTGGAGATGCTGACTGATATTTTTTTTTAAAAAAAACGGCTTGTAAAACTGAAGTAATTGTCAGATTTGCACTAAATTGCATAAGTGGCATAAGGATGAAATTTTAAATATAATTACATTTCAAAAAGACAGAGAAACTAATATTCAGACAAAAATTGTTTTATTACGTTTTCATTTAACCTTTTAAGCGCCGCCGGGATATATGTTCATCTCGCTCAACTGGTGCGTTACGTGCCACGGGCATATATATCCGTTCTTCCGAAATACGATTCTTTTTTTTTCCCCTTTTAAAAAAATAAAAAAATTTCCCGGGGAAACTTTGGAATACCATAAAATGACATTGACAGTCTTTGTGAGACGTATTTCAGACAAAAATTTGCTTATTTGTGCCTTTCCCCCTCTAGTGCACTGTATACGCGCGTCAATGTAAAAAACTGTGGCACTGGGGAGCAAATAGCATAAATTTAAACTGTGGTTAAAAGGTTAACAACAGTGCTTCTCAAACTTTTAATACCTGCGACCCAATATTCAATCATATAATTTTCATCGCGCCTCCTTCCATTCGATAACAATATATTGAATTCAAAAATACGATATTTTGATGCTAAAGCTATCATACGACTTTAACCTTTTAAGTGTCACTAACATATATAAACGTCTCGCTCAGCCAGTGGGTAAATTGCCCGGACGTATATATATGTCTTTCTAAAATACGATCTTTTCTGATCACTCCTATCCATAAAATTATTCCGAAGGTTTTGGAATGCAATAAAATAAACCTAAAAGGGTGTTTTGGGGTTTACTTATTTCAGGGTTTGTTTATTTATTCCTTTTCGTCCCCATACACCACATATGCGTGCATTAAGTGTAAAAAACAGTTTTAAAAACTGTTAAAATTAAAAATTATAGTACAAAATTATAAGAAATGTTTTTTTGCATAATTTTTATTTAATTTGCATAAATTTTTAAAAGTTTTTTAAATTTGTAAATTAAAAGGTCGGAATGTATTTTTTTTTTGTTTGTTTTTTTTTTTTAAAATTTTTTTTTTTTTAATAAATTAATGATTCTTTTAATATTATTTGTTTTCGACTTTTCAATATGCTCACCCCCCTCCTAGAGTCATCACGCCTCTCTAGGGGGTGCGCCCCACAGTTTGAGAAGCGCTGTATTACAATTTTATTATGTTTTTCCCGAATAGAGCTTTATTGGGTAATGAAGCTTAGTAGAAATATTAATGCTATTTTCTTAGTAGTAGAGTATAATAGAATATGCTTGATATTAATTCTACATTATTAATTTTTGTAAAGTTAGAACAAGAAAATAAAAAAAAATCATCCAATAATTTATTTATATACTTAAATTACAAATTGATATCTAATGGTACTTCAATTCAGTTATCAGCATGAAGCTTCCTTACAGTAGACATCAATATCCCCTTTTGAAATTAATACGAACTTTAAAATTAGAAAATGTAATGCGTTAAGAAACTTCAAAAATTTTAATAGTTTTTTAGAAATCCTTGGGGTACACAGGACTATATTTTTTTAGGAAACCAAGGTGAGATTTCAATTTACAAGGATTTCTCGTTTTTTTTTCTGACTCAAAATATTTTTTTAATCATGAGAAACCTGTTCTCTTCTCTCTTCTGAGTAAATATTTTAGCTCTTAGGGCTATTACAGGACATGTTAGAAATAAATTCATCTCTATAAGAGCCAATCAAATAAAGTGAAATTCACTTTAATGGAAAGGAAATCTCTTTGTGTTTTTGGAGAAAGCAAAATACATATATTTCTGTTTCTCTTCATTTCACAAATGTTATGTAAAAAAAATTCTCTTTGTCTATTCGATAAAATTCAAATAGAACTAATAGCATTTTTAAGGGTCCCATGTTAGTTTTTTATATATAACCCTTGTGGACATCTACGTCTAGAATCCTCTTGTCGTAGCATTAGATGATTTTAAAATCTTCCAGATCTCTTATGAGCTGGCGTTTTGGAAACTAAACGTAATATTATAAAAGGATTTTATATTTTTACTCTCAATATATTTTATTAAATCATCAAGTAATGAATTGTGAATATGATGAAAAATTTTGACTTCTTCCATTTATGAGTATGTATATATATATATATATGTAGGAATGGATGTGCACGTTATCATATTCTTCCTATATTCCCCAATGACAAAAGGCCCAAAGAGAGCGCCACCTAGCGGACAAGGCGGTTCGAGGAAAAAGAGACGCAAACAGACGAATAGGACGATTGCGGGGGAAAAACAGAGGCGAGTCGAAGGACGAAACCCCCCCTATATGAAGAACGAGAGACGCCTGGGGGGTAACCAATAACTTTTACAAAATTTTTACCCACCCCTTGTAGATAATTCCCTAAATAAATGCATACTTAATTCAATCTGGTCGGTCACTTTTTATAGGGGGACTCGGCCTTTTCCCCTTTTAAAAACCCCCTAAAAACCGAAGCAAAAAAAAAAGAAAAAAAAGGACGATGCAAGAAAAGTAAATCTTTTCAACGTGTTTTATGTGATTTGACGATTTTCTTAAATTTTAAATTGCTTTCCCAACGTGTTTTATGTGATTAGACGCTTTCCTTCCATTTCAAGTGTTGTGTGAAATTTCAAGGGAAAATTCAGGTTGTAATTTCGATAATTTCGCCGACATCGACATTTTCTTCAAAATATTAAACAAAAAAGACGTTGTGTGAAAAGGTTTTACCATGATTTTTTATTTCCATTTTTTTTTTACAAACCCAGCGATTGTGAAAATATATTTTGAAACTGTTAATGACTGTGATACGATTTTTTTTTAAATTTGACAATTGCTACTAGTGACATTTTACCCTAGACTTTATCCTTTCATAGAGTATTAATTTGGTTTTCTATTTGAATTATTCTCTCATTTTCATTTTAGGTGATCACAAATATTTGTATATTTTACGTATTTTGGTTCTATTTAAGTGATTTATTGTGTCTTATTTAACACTGTGCATATTATTGCGAAGCATTGAAATTTGGCAATACTCAAAATGTAAAATTTTGTATTCTGTTTTTTTTCGATCCCCCATTCAGTAGGACTTCTAGAGAACAATTGCGAAATTTTCGGGGTTCGCCCCGGACTTTGATAGAGGGACTACTCCGCCATTATTTTAAAAATTAAACCTACCTGATTTTCTGTTTGCCAATTTTTACAACTGAAACAAATGGAACTGCCGAAGAACTTTGAAAAATTATATTTTGCTTTCACTAGCTGTTTATCCACTTTTCAGACTAAACTCAATACACGAGGTGTAAAAGGGAATCCCCCCCGGGTTGCAAAAAATTCCTTCGTTTTCCCCCACTTTCTAAACCCGGGAAACCCTGACCCTTATTTCCAAAACGATCTATCGTGGCTTTCTGTTAAAGACACTTCAAATTTCGTTCTTTCAGTGCAGATGACTCATACACAATTGAACATTTTTTTTTTCTGATGTGGAAAAAAATTTAAAGTTTTGCAATAACCGAACAAAAAAAAATTATTTTTTGAAAAAACGGCTTTTGCAGGAACTGCAAAATTATTTATTCAATCTCAGCGCGGTATAAAATCTTACGTTTTATAAAAGACTACTTATTCAAATTTGGGAAAAAAAATAAAGCAAGCTCAATTGCATAAGGAATTACAAAATAGAAAATGGGCCTAATGAAACGGTATTCCAATATTTAGTCGCTATTTGGGAATTGCGAATCTCGGGGGTAAAAATTTCTCGATGAGATTTCAACTATGGAGTATTGCATTAATGGAATCCCCGGTTCCCCTTCAAATAAGCTAATATTATATGGATTACAACAATTCGGGGTTTAAAAAAAAATTAGGAATTTATGACAAGATATTTCAAAAAAAAGAAAAAATTTTTTTTATGATACGTCGCGTAATCAAATTTTTTGTAGCCACCCCGGATGTTAAAAAGAACTTTTCTAACCATCGATATGATAGATACCCAAAATTCAATGCAAAAAAGCCTAATTCAAAATTTGAGAAAAAAAATTTTAGAATAGAATCAGTAACTTTTTTTTTAATTGTTCGGGATCGGTCCATTTCAAAATTTTTGCCCAGATAAATATCGTGGTCCAAAGTGTAAAATATGCGAAATTTTGGCCATAAATCTGATACTTGTCCTCAAAAATATCCCTTCTTCTAATAATGTTGATGAAATTCCCCCATTATAACTACTATGTGAAAAATTTAAAAATTTTATCAAAAAAAATATTATCTTTAGTTGATCCGGAAGTAAAGGGGCCTTAATAAAAGGGTGTTAGGAATAAATTTGGGGCCCCTTCTTTTAAATGGTGGTAATATACAAACCCGGGTTTTTTGGCCTTTAAAAAACTCTTTAATTGGTTCATTCAACTCAACTGTTACAATTGACAACCAAGACTTTCCTGTTAAAATTAATGTTGCCCCCAAACCCCTCAATGAACTTTGATATTTTTTGGTTTGAATCTAATCAAAAAGCTAATTTGACTATCACACCTGATAGTGTTATTTTTCTAACCAAAAACCCAAAAAAGGGAGTTTCCCCAAATATTTGTTTTCGCAATTACTGACAATTCCCTAAATTTGATTTTGGGCCCCTAAAGTTCCAAAACAAACTCGAAACGTGTTGGGCATTTCGTATCCATAACCCGAAAAAAATTAAAACGCGGATATTAGTTAAGCATTCCGTGACGGACGACAAGCCAATTTATTATTCTCCAAGACGTTCCCTTTTTTACTGAACGTGATATAGTAGATAAACAAATAGATGAATGGCCCAAAATGGTATTTTGAACCATTTCATCTGATTATCCAGAAGCCCCTAGTACCCAAAAAAGACGGCGTCCGCGAGTCTCTTGACTTTCAAAAATTAAATCTGTGTTATTTAAAGGATCACTATCCTCTCCCCCTCTTGAGGATATTTTAGATAAATTTCCCAGGATACTAGTTTTCAGTACCATTGATTTACTTGGCTTTTCCATGTGCCAACAAACAAGTCGCCCAAACCTCCTTTGTAACACAAAAGGGTAATTTCAGTTCCTTAAAATCCTTTCGGACTCTCTACATGCCCTTCAACTTTTTATCAATAAAATCTTTCTGACTTAATTGTTCAAGGGGAAATTTTTCTCCCTTCATGGATGTATAGTTATCCTTCTTTAAAAAAAGAATCTGAGGCTATTGATGGGGGCCAAAAAATTCTTAAAGTGTCCAGTGATTGGACTGAAATAATTTTTTTTAAATGTCAATTTCTGCATAGGAAAATTGAATTTTTTGGCCTATTATTGAAAACAATAAACTTTTCCCTTCCCCTTCTAAAAAAATAAATCAGTTGTCCATTACCCAGAACCAAAAACAACTAAAAAATTCAACGCTTTTTTTGGGCCCCCTGGATATTTTGTTTTATCCCCTTATTCTGTTATTGCTAAAACCACTTAGTGATCTTTTACGTAAAAATACTCCTTTCAATTTTTATGTAAAAAAAAAGCTTCCTTTGACGAGTTAAAACGTTTGCTCTGTCAGAAACCTTTTTGGGTATATATCGGGAAAATTTTGAAATGAAAAACATACTGATGCGTCAATCGACGGACTAGCTGCTGTTTTATGAAAAAGATCCTCTGTGATAATTCCTTACATCCAATATTACATGTCTAGAAGAACGTCCGAAACCGAGAGAAAATATACCAGCTACGAACTCAAGTTTTTGCAAAATTTGGCTCCCAAAAAATTTAAAGTGTACATTTTAGGAAAGCCTTTTAAAAAAATTACATTTAATGCATTTTAAAAAACTATGGTAAAAAAGATCTAAACACACGAAACGCGCGTTGGGTTTAATTTCAAATTTTGATTAAACCCTTTTACATCGCTCTGGCTCATGATGTTGACCCTTTTAAATAAAATAAAGGGCTTAACAAATCAGTGTACTGATTCTATTGTGCATAGGAAAAAGAATCTCAAGAACTCGACCCACATATTCTTTCCATAAAAAACTCGTCTTCAAAATGGTCCACATATAATATTGTATTAAATATGATATATTATATAAATTTATTGACGGTAAAGTCTTGTTATTCCCCACGGATGCAGCATCACTTTATCAAAAAAGCTTTTACGACAAGGACACTTTTCAGTTAAAGAACTCTAAAAGCATATAAAATAATTATTTTATACAACTTAATCCAAAATTGAAAAAAATATTTCTAATTGTGTAACATGTATATTGAAAAAAAAAATCTGGTAAGCAAAAAGGATTTCTCCATCCCCCTTGTCAAAAAATGACATAACTCTAAATACATACCATATTGATCATCTTGGTCCTTTAGCAACATCCATAAAAACTACAAATTCATTTTGCTGTCATTGACTATTTACCAAAATTTGTTTGGTTATATATATATACCCCACTAAAACTACATCTACTTCTGAGGTAATAAAAAAATTAGACATCCAAAAAACTACATTTGGAAATCCTCGTTTTCTTATCACTGATCGTGGAACTACATTCACTTCCGACGAATTCCACACTTATTGTTCCCAACAAAAAATTTCACTTCATCTTTTTTACTACAGGTTTGCCCGTCAAATGGTCAAAAAGAACCATTAATCGAACAATTATTTCTGTCTAAATTAAGATGTCAGAAGACGATCCCCCGAAAAGGTTCAAGCAAAATTTTCCTTTACTACAAAGTCTTAAACTCAACATTCAACGAACATTAACACCACTCCTTTTGAATTACTCTTTGGAACATAAATCAATAAAAGACGATTTGCGCATTCAACAATTTCGACGAAAAACTCAACTCGAAGTTAATAAAAAGAACTCCTGAAAAAAAAATCGCAAATATAATTAAAGTGCAAAATGAAAACAAAAGTCTTATTCTTCGACGAAAATCTCCTTGTTTTATAGTGTTAAAGGGCTTGTTGCTATTAAAATAACCCAAACGGCCTGGACAAAAAATCTGCAAAAATTTTTCGGTCCGTAAAAATTACTGAGGAAGTTAACGATACCTACAACGTCGAAAAAAGTGGACATTTTTTGGCCCAAAAAAAAAATACTTTGTGCTGAAAACTTGAAACCATGGACACACAAATGAATGTTAATTACAAACGAAAACTTTTTCATCTTTTTTTTTTACATTATCACCATACTCAAGATTGCTTTGTATTGTTTGTCTTCTTTCCCTCTTATACCTATTTTTTTTTTTTATTTTTATGCTTTGTTATTAGTTTTTATTTTCTATACATATTTATTTTTAATAATTGTTTTATTTGTAAGTTTATTTCCCCTAGCTTTTCAATTTTTTTTTCATGACATTTTGAAATACATTGTATTTTAAAGCGAGGACGCATGCTTGTCATGATGGCCGATGTAGGAATGGATGTGCACAATATCATATCCTTCCTATATTTCTTAATGACGTAAGGCCAAAAAGGCCCCCTAGCGGAAAAGGGGGTTCGAGGATAAAGAGACGACAGACGGACGAAAAGGGCGATTGCGCGGGGGAAGAAGAGAGAGCGATTCAGACGGGGACGGACGAAGGCAGCGACGAAACGCCTGGTGGAATCCCAAACCCCCCGATAACTTTTACTAAATTTTAGCCCTCCCCTTTTAGATAATTCCCTAAATAAATCATACTTAATTCAATCTGGTCTTGTCACTCTCTCTCTTCTCTTATATATTATTAGAGAATCCCAAACCTTTATGTGTCAGTTGAGGTAAAATCTTACTAGGACAAATCAACCCACCTCCCGCACATAAGTACTTTGACTTCAACTTCGACGGAGTTACTGAAAACACGTGGACGAACGACTCACTCGCTCCTGATCAACGTTGAAATTGGACTCATCTCCTGTCATGGCTTTGAGTACATACTGTTTTGTTGAATATTGGAATAAAATATGATATGATAAACGGCTGCACTTTACATTTCTCCTGTCAATGCTTAAGAACTACCGCGATGCATGATACATGATATATATATATATATATATATTTCAAAGGAACTGTGTGCGTATTATCAAAAAGAAGAGTTTATTAAAATATTTTATTAATATTCACTTTTATAAAATTTTCGTGTCTCAGTATTTATTTATCTGTATCAAAACTCGCGAGTTTTGTGCTGCTTCAAATTCAATAAAACAGCCATGTTTCAGTACGCCAATTTTATATAAATCCTAATTTTTAACAAAACAAATATATTTCTTTTTAAAATTTAAGGGGTTATCTAAAAAGGGAATTTTAATTGTTTAATATTTTGTGGGAATTTAATAAGTAAGGGCCCTTTCCAAAGTTTATCTGTTCATGCCAGTGAGATATTTAAAACAATATTGATTAGGGTTTGTAGTACCGGAATCATAAAATTCTGGGGCTGCAAATAATGAAATTACTGGGATTTAATTTTTGTCTGAATTACATTTTGAATTTTCTTTTTTTTTGAAGTGATAACTTCTATAGGCGCGTTTTGCTGAGAGGGAACTTGAATGAACGTCACGCTCGGTTTTTTAAGCTCCGGCCTTTTCGTCTTTGCCGGGGAAAAAGGTGCTCTACAAGGTCGTCCGCGACATACACACCCCTAAAAAGAAAAGGAGGGGCGTTTCCCCCTCCCCACCACTCCAAAACGACATGAAACGTAGTAGTTTGTCACCCCTCCAATACGCCATAAAAGTACTTTCTAATCCTAGTTGAAGAATGAAAATAAGACATATGTAATATTTTTTTTAAAAAAAATAGGCTTAGAGAGAGAGAAATCCTAAGCTAAAATTAAACAAAATATAGATAAAGGACAAATTTTTACAGAACTAAGTAAATAGTATAATTATCATTAGCAATATATTGCAGTGAATTTAAGAATAAAAATCTATTTTTGTAAGCGAATCAGAATAGCAATGCACAAATAGTTCTATTAATCACATTACTTAAATATACTTAGAGTCTAAAAAGAAAATTAAAACAAATAAAATTTAAAAAACAAAATTAAGTATATAGGTATAAAGAAAAAGTTACATTAAGTAATTTAAATACAGTAAGACAAAATGTAAATAATAAGACTTAACTTGCAGCAGCACCAGACATATTTGTACAAAACTGCCATATAATTACAAAAGAGCTAGTATAAGCTAGAGATTATGTGATATAAATCTTCTTATTAAATCTCTTTTAAATGTTTTGACATAGATCCCTCTCTTCCCAATCAACTACCTGTCTTATTATCCCTTTGCTTAGATTAATTCATGGCTAGAATTGAATACTGCAAAATTACAACCAAAATTCACAAAGCTGGATCAGGACTTCTGATCAAATTACCTATGATTTTAAGTGGGAATTTTAAAGTAGATTTTTTAAAGAAAAATCATAACCTTTAGTTCATTTTTCAAACCAAACTTCAATCTAATTACATCAAATGATCCAAATGAAAGCACGAGGAAGTACGGAACAACGCTTGACGGAGTTTTTTTTATAGACAGTGGTGGCCAAAATTGTCAACACTGTTTTAAATTGTTATGTTTTTTAAGTTTGTATGTATATGGAACATGTTACGTTTCACAAAATTTTAAGTATTATTCACCATTTTAAAGAAAATTTAATGCTGAATTCAATACAAAAAAGCAAATTCAAATATTCGCAACGCAAAAAAAATTATAGTGCAATAACTGTCGATATATATTGGATACTGAGGATAGCGGTAAGTTATCAGAGCATAGAGAGGTTGCGTTTATTCTTTTTTGTAGCTTCACATCGATGTTTTCATTGAGATGAAAATAGTTTTAAGCTCTTTTTTTCGTTATTACATGATGCCAGGAAAAAATTATATCCTCAACAATTAGTTCCTTTTTATTTCATGGGTACCTAATTCGGACAAGAGTTTTCAAACGGTGTCAAATGATGCCAAAGTGGCTGTATTTGTAATTCTTTAAATAATTAGTTTTAATCAATTAATTTTTATTAATTATAATTAAATTAATGTTTTGTCATCCAAAATGAAGGTGTATACAAAATTTCAGCTGAATTGAGCGCTTTAAAATGTATTTTATTAACGATTGAAAATTCCACCAAGATAAATAAATAGAGAGAGAGTGCGAGCTAATAGTAGGAATTGAAAAATAGGAACCACTATTTCTCAGCTTCTAAAATGAAACAAAGAAACTATTAACTTCCATGACAAATATCTAAATTTTGCCTACAAAAAAAGTCACAAAATATTAAGCAACATAAAAAAAAAGATCAAAAGAAGTAGTAATATAAAAACTGTGGTGCAAACAGAAATAGAAAGAAAAAAGACAACACTACATCGATTGCAAATATCCACGATACTCCTCCGCATTTTTCCGGGTCCTTTTCAAAACGGTGGAGAGTGCATTTTTCTGGAAGAAAATCGTATTTTCTGTGTTGGATAATATTATTTTGTTATCGCCAGTGGAATTTCGAATATCCTTAAAAGTGCTTACATTGATTGGTTCTGGAAAGAATAGTAGGTAGATTTTCGTAAAACTTTTTCCATCCTGTTTTGTGACAAGACTGATAGTTTATATGATAGTTGAAGCTGTCTGAGAAATAGGAAGTTTAAATAAATTGCGAAGGAGGAAAATGTTCTTGATAAATTTTACATATTTTCTCAGTCTTGTCAAATGTTTTAAATTTTTGGTCAAAAGATATAGGATTAAGCATTAAATAACAGGTTATCAGTAAACAAAGGAATTTGTTATCTAAATACATACAATCTAGTTACAGTAATGTACTTAAAATATTGTATAACTCCTTCTAAGTTTTAATAATGCGCAGGGGAGACACTCCTCAACACAATTTCAGTGATATCTTTAGCCACTTTCTTCAACTAGTGCAAGACAATTCGACCTTTTTAATTGCAGAAACATTTAATATTTAAACAAGTAGAACAAATTTATACATACCTGTTACAGAAATGAGGAATTTTACAGCTTCTTAACATTATTGAAAAGATAAAATAACAGTGGAAATATGTAAATCGTTATGCTACCTGCCGAGCCAATGAAGAGTTGTTGTACCTATGCGTATGTATTTAATACGGCAATTAATTTTGGTCAGATAGTGTATATGTTTTATCAAAGGTTTTAAATACAGGAAATAATAAATTATTGTTTTAAAAAACACACTTTTATAGTGAATCGAACTAAAAAAAGTAAAAAAATCTTTTTTTAAATTTTAAAAAGATTAACGAAAAATTTAAAGTCATTGGGGTAAAAATCGGGTGCTCTATATTAAATGTTATAATTTTTTATAGTTCTATTGGGAAAAGTGATTTTTGTAAAATGTAGTACAAAGCACCCACCTTTGCCCCAATGACATTTAATTTTGTTAAACATTTTTTTTTTTTTTAAAAATTGTTTTTGACTTTTTATTCAATTTTTTTTTAAAAAACGTGTTTTTAGTTTTCTTTAAACTATAATTTATTTTTTAGTTCGATCTACAATAAAAGCGGGTTTTTTTAAAATATTTTTTTAAATATCATTTATTCATTGTTAAACTTATCTTTGGTTTTTATATTTAGAGCCGGAATTACGTGGCTGCTGAAATTAGTCTTGCTCTTCAATGGATATTAATTAACGGGCCTGAAGGGTATTTATTTTCTACGTTTATGGGGACTCGGATGAGTCCCGTATCGTTATATTTCAAAGATTCCGCCTCTATAGATACAGGTCAAACTAATAAAAGTGTGTTAAGAAGAAATACTAAATATCATCGCATTATAACCTTTTAAACGTATTGCTATAATGTTAATTCGTGTAATCACTTCTAAACATAGTGTTTTATAAAAATAAGAAAGTATTTAGTAGTTAGAAAATAATTTTTTTTCACATGTATGAGTATTTTTTTTTATTTCAAACTTCAGAAAAACTAGACAATTGATTATAATATTGTAAGAAATTGCTGACGCTCCCACCCACCCCTTTTTTACATCAAGAACACTTTTTGTCTGTTTTATTTGTATTAACCACAAGCCTATTCGCAGTTTTTGGTTTGCACCTTAATCTTTAAGTCGTCAAATCTGAAATTTGTCGCCAAATCTGGAAATGGCACAAGGAATTAGTCGCCAAATCTGAAAATAGTGCATGCAATAAGTCACCAAATCTGGAAGGGGTATACTAAATTAGTCGCCAAATCTGGAAATCATTATTCCTGAGATCTTGATCAAGACAATGGAGAAAAATAATAAAATTATTGTATTGTCATCGGTCCTTGACAAGTGTGCAAAATTTTGAATTAATCTGACCTTTTAAAGCGGGTAAAAATTGAGTTCAAAGATTCCGTTACATACAAGTAAAACTTATAAAAGCATATTAAAAATAAATGTTTTTAGTGAAATACGTTTTCTAGATAAGTAAACGAATTCACGCGCATCCAATGAATGAATAAAAACGTCGTACTATTCAGCTACTCGAGGGCTTTTGGCGAAAGAACTCATAATTTTAAACCATGGTGAAGTTAACATGGTTACGCATCCCTCTTCCTACACAGCGGATCTTCAGCGGTACTAGGCTCGAACTCATTTCGCAGGCTACGTGTTCGTTACTTTGATCACTAGGCTACCGTGGCCCACGTACACCCAGAAAACATGTGTTTCATTTGTTCTCTATAAAGAAAGTTGTTGGCAACACATTCATTTTATTACAACTAGGAAGGGGCACTCATTATTTATGTATATGATAAGCAGCACTACTTGAAAAGGTCTTTCCACAGAGAATTTCTTATCAATTTAAAATCATTTACATCAAATATAATTACAATAATAACATTGATTTCTCCGAGTAGTTTTTTACCAACTTCCAATGAGTCTCTGTGCTAACACACAAATGCTTGAGTCATTTCAAAAATGAAAAGAGAATGCTCATAGTACACATAAGTTTAGTACGTTTAGAACTTTTCAGAAAATTCTTTGGTATTTATAACAAAAACAACAAAAAATCGTTTTCCCTCCAATTTTTCATTGAACTTTATAAACCAAATAAATTGTATTTCTGTTCTTATTACCAGTATTTGCAATGAGATGCCTCTGTTATTAAATTCACTTTAGTAAATTTATAATTACTGATGAAATCGTTTGTATATGCGAGATTTTATTGTGGGCTCATTTACAACTTTGAAAGATCGCTTTTTATTTAATTTAAACATCAAGGTAACTTTTGCACACCCAAAATATAACTTAAAATAAGTTCATAAAGCTGAATTCAATCGATAACATATGCTTTTTATCGATATTCATAACTTCTAATGAATATTTTATAGGTACAATGAATACATATACAAAGTAAATATTTATAAAAGGCGTGTCAATGTTTCCTTGGAAGATGACATAATTATGAAAAACTTCCACTATTCATTTGAATTCTTTCTTTAAATATATACTGCTGGTCATTAAAATTGCAACACCAGGTAGAAATGATTTGATGAATATCAAATTGCACATAAAAAAAGAAGAGGCTGGGATATACAAGGATTAGTATTTGAGCACATTTAGACTACACAAGAGAGAGAAATATCTGAAGCACACCTTATAAAAGAAAAGCTGTGAGGTGAATCTATCATTCTAAAAGCGTTTTATAAGGTGGGAGTTTGCTTAGAATATCGTGTTATACCTCGAATGAAAATAAATGCTTACCAGCAAGTGTCGGGAATTGATACAGGCAGCACCGTTGCCCATTGAAAGTGTGGATTATCGTTACAGGGTAGCACCTTCAGCATTGGTCGAAATCTAACCACTGCCATGCGAATAGGGAGTAAATGGGTTGTTGAGGGTCATACTAAACGGTAAGGGAGTTTCGATTCAAAAGGCCAGGCGTAGAACAGCACTGTTTTGAAGTACCAGCACACCAGAAACCTTGTTTTAGACAACAAAATGACGCAGTTTCTGCAAAATTTCAGAAGTGCAAATTATGGATTAACTCAGTTGCTTATCATGTAAGCGATTATAAAAATTTCATCAAGAACACTTCTTGAAATTTGAGGAAAACGGTTAAACAAATTTGATATGGCATAACGACTGCTCTCTCAAAACACTGCTTCAGACCATTATGAAAACAGCAGCTCGTATTCCTCATGGGTCTGATATATTTTAACTGCCTGAAACACATCAACAAAAGTAAATGCTTACGTTATAATGTCTGCGGATGCGTATTACATGAATTCAATTAGTCGGAATACCACAGTGGTCATGTTTAAAAAGGTTCTTAAAAATATCCTTCGTACCTGCATCAAAATAATTGTGAGATTTTTAATATATTCATGATTAACAAATTCATATATTTGTAAGGTTCAATTTTATTTTGGCTGAATCAATTAGTACAATTTCATCATATGCTATTGTTTCGGTTTTCTTTAGTGAGCCTGGGTTTATTTACGGTATTAGTCTTTTTTGCGATTACTTACATATAGTGCATTATTTAAATGTAGTTAAAGAGAAAATATTTTCCAGGCAAATTTCATACTTTAGATCGCATTTTAATATAGTAAATAAAAAATATTTTATCATTACTCTTTAAAATATTGGTTTTTAAACAGTTTCGAATTTAATACAGAAACACTTAAATGAAAAAGAGAAATACAACTCTAGCATAACACACAAAAAAATTTTTCTAAAATAAATTTATGCCCAACGGTTCAAAACTCCACTTTCTTGAAAAATAAGAATAAAATTGTTCCTTTTTGCTTCCACTTTTTCTATTTTTATAATTTTTGAAAACAGTAATGACTTCTACAGTACGTCATATTTTATATTTTGTCATTTATTTGATGAAAATGAAAAGCCGAGTCTGTTTTTACGCCACCATAAACCGACCTGCCTTCCGGAAAACACTATGTGAAAGATCACGAAATAAATATAGGTCGACGTCTAATTCGATAATGACCATTTTGGGGGAACAAAACGGGAAACTATTTTTTCCTTCAAAATATATAAAAGAATAAAAAAGGTAAAATCCAAATGCGGTATTTATTTAATCAAAAGAAAAAGGAGGGTTTGTTTTTAAGGGGAACTATCATTATTTTGAGGTAAGATTTCCTTGTTTCGAATAAAATTCCTCCGAAAATATTTTTCATTCCTTAGTTAAAACGAAAGAACACAAAGTTAGTCTTAAGGATTTACAAAAAATGCATTTTGAAAGAAGAGCTGAAAGGAAATGTCTACAATCAATTATGTTCTTGTCATTTGAGGGTTTAATTTAATGTAATATTTTCCAAGAAAAACGAAAACATTTTTGCCACATTGACACCATTTGTGAAAATTTTAATGGTTAAATGAAATGAAAAATTTTTTGTATATTATTGCCATTCTGTAGAAGAAACATTTATTGTTTCAAGAAGAATTGTAAATTAATAATTTATAAAGTTTATTCCTTGTGTTTTAGAAAATACGTGTGTCACAAAATATGCTATTTAATGTCTTTAATTCCAGTTTATTATACATACATACATACATACATACATACATACATTACCTTTTACATACATACATACATACATACAACAACAACAACAACACACACACACACACACACACCCCCCCCCCCCCCGCACACACACACAAAAAAAAAAAAAATATATACACATAATGATATTGCCCCAATGTAAAAAAAATTATACACCAGGAAAGAAAGAAAAAAAACAAAACTAGCAAAATTTACTTTATTTACAAGTGGGGCGCTTTTTTTTAAAAATATATTCCAGTGATGTTTTTTGGGGAGTCATGGAAGGAGGGTGGATTTTTGTGCCACCGTCTCAGTCTGGCCAGTTGGTGAGGCAGCAGCTGCTTTTGCCGAGGCGTATTTCAATGGGGTGGGTTTTTGCGTAACGTGCCCGGCCCCTTCGTATTCCTACGAGGTCATGTTCCGATGGGAAAACGTTTTTTTAATGGGTGGATCCCCGAGCCGGGGAATGCTTCAAAAAAGGAAAGGACCCCGAGGACCTCTAGAACACCTGAAAATGTGGAACGAGTTCGTGTGTCCAACAGATCCGTATATGACAATGATCCAACAATTTTTTTACCCCTTCTCCGAAAGGGGTCTTGAAAATTGGGTTTCCAAGTGGGCCCCTCCAAATCCGGATTTCCGGTATTTAAGAGAGCCTTCCCGAAAGACGATCCCCGTGAAGGGGCGTAAAAGGCCTACTCTCACCTGATTTTTCCCCCCTATTAATTTCGGGATATTCGTTTGGCTTACAAAGAGTTCGCCGGGGAAAACCAAGGACACATCCCAAACTGAAATGGAAATATCCCGGGCGATAGCTTTCAAAAACCGCTGACAATGTATTAAAAAAGGAGGATGACATTTAACAGACATTGAATTAAAACTTGTAAATTCAAATTTCCCAAACTTTTTTGTGGAGGTATAAAATAAAATAAATCGAAGAAACATGATGTGTTTTATTGCATTTTCAAAATAGGGAGTTCTACACTCCATCCTGTACGTATACAGCAAAGAAAGAAAAATACAAAATTATATTTGTAAGCAATTTGGGGACCTACAGGGTCCAAAATTAATACACACAGAACCGTCTTGACTTCTAAGTTTACTCTAACTGGCTAACTTGTTAAAACACATTGATGAGTGAATGCGTCGATTTCTAACGCAAACTGAGCATAAGGGTGCATGGTTACCGGATACAAGGTGATGGGTGGTATTATAGTGTGAACAATGTTTTTATAGGTCATATAGGACCCATCATCCCCAAAGACCAATTCCTGGCATGAGTGTATGGTCGGGGCTTTATAAAAAGTTTTTTGGGAAAGGGTAAGTTTACAAAAGGATGAGAGATATTAGGGCTAAAATCAGAAAATGTTTGGGTTTTTATTCGATACGTTGGAACCGGGTTTTTAAAAAGGCCATTATGCATAATTTTCAGGAATTTATGTCATGATTTGAAATACATTATAAAATTGTTTTAAGGGGCATTTTTTTCAAAAAAATTATTTTAATACACTATTTTCCAAAAAAATTAATTTAAATAATTTTTTCAAAGGTTTTTTTTAAAAATGCCCCAATTATTTTTGTTTCCTTAATTTGCTCAGATTAGGGGGCCAATGATGTTTTGTAAAATTCCATTTTTTTCCCGGAAACCATTTGAAATAATTATGGCGTTTTTTTTCTTAAATTTTTCCCCTCTGATGTCTAAAAAATGGAAAAACCCCCTTATGTTATGTATTTCAAAAATTTAGTTGAGTTTGAAGAGATTGAGTTTATATACTGGGGCAAAAATACAATTATAATAGAACCCTTTTTTTCGAAAAAAGAGAATATTTTAAAAAATGGGTCATTTATGTTCTTTTTTTGTCAAAATATTGTATTTTTTTTGATTATAATACTATTCTTAAAACAATTTTACATACATTTTCTACTCTAAGGTATAAATATCAAAAAATTTTACCCAGTTATACGCTTTTAAATCCCGTTCCGAACGGGAGTCGGATACCTTAAAAAAAGTAGGAATTTCAAGTCGTTCTTGCCCCTGAGTAATATGACATGCCCTTCAAAAATTTTTGGGTTTCCCTTTCCTTGAAAACTGTATTCCTGCTGCTACGCTACCGTCCTCGCTATGTTCTTGAATTTCTGGATTTGTTGATGAGTACTAGGGCCAAATACTTCAGACTATTTATCTGTACTTTGACGAGTCAATGACTCGTCGGTTGCTGATGGTATTGAAAGCAAAAGGTGGTCCTACATGATATATTAAACTTGTAGTCATATTATGATTCTTCTGTGTGCATTGTTTTAACTGAGCATACTTTATTCAATTCAAAATCTGTAGTATAAGAAAACTACTTTTAAAAATGTAAGAATAATGCGTATTAACAAGCATAAATTATAGATGACGATGTAGTTCATTTAATTCATCAACAATCAAATAATTACATTTTCCAAACAACGGCAGTATCACAGAGTAAAGCATATTATCAAAGAACAAAGTTCCCAAGGAAAAGTACTGAATCCTAGAAATAATTCTCTTATTTGGCTTAATTTTTGGGATCTTTTCTTTCAATCTCGACCAAATAAGACCATGAATAAGATCAGCAGCCTGAACGGCTTTCGTAAAAGGAGTCATTTAATATATGCTGAGAGTTAAGCTAAATCAAACGCGTGAGCTGTGAACCATGTATTTGATATGCTTCACTCTATAACAGCGCTTCTCAAACTGTGGTGCGCGCCCCCTTAGAGGGGCGTTATAACCCTAGAAGAGGGAGCGATCATATTTTCAAGTCAAAAACAAAAGGTTATTACAAAAAATTATTAATTTTTTGAAAATAAAACAAGCAAAATACATTATGTCATAATGAAAAAAATATATATATATTTACACTGAGATATAATACACTTATAAATGTATCAGTACTGTACAATGAACTTTATAATTATCTTAACGATACTAAGTTAAGAACAAGTTTAATAATTACCAGTGACCGCACCGGTTGGTCATATATAAAATTATATACAAAAAATAACACTGGTCTGGATCATTTTTTTTTGTACGGCATATAATTAATCCATTAACCGCAGATTATAGGTTACACAATTCACTCCCCAATGGCACCGTTTTGCACGTATGCACGCATATGTCATGTATTCGGGGAGAGGAAGAAAGGGGAAATAAGTAAATCCTTCCGAAACAATGTTAAGGTCATTTTACTGCATTGCAAAGTCTTCGGAATAATTTTATGGATAGTAGTGAACATATTTCGGAAAGACGTATATATACGTCCAGCTAAATTTACGCACTGTCCGAGCGAGATGTTTATATACGCCGGTAGCGAAGAGGTTAAATTCGTATTGTAGCTTTAGAATCAAAGTATCGGATGATCGAATTCAATACATCGGTATTGTACGGAGGGGGTCGCGATGAAAATGGTGATTGAATATTGGGTCGCAAGTGTTGAAAGTTTGAGAAGCACTGTGCTATAAAATCAAAGATGCGGCAGAGAGAAAAGATGCATTATAATCATATTCTTCAATTTAAACAACATTGACTAAAGTGAATTATATTTTTTAATTTATACCAGGGGTTTGCAAATAGTGGCTTATGGATCACTTGCGGCCCGGCAAAACTGACAGAAAAGCAAATAGACGGAAAATGTTCCCTTATATCTGAGTCAACATATATCCGTGGTAGAATTTTTCTTGTGTTGCATAAAGGTCCACAATAATAAATATAGATGTTAGGTGTGGCAGACATAAACTTCCTGGCTGTGATGAGAATTTCAACAAGCAGCATTAATTCTATTGCATTTATTTTTCACAAATACAATGATTTGTAAATGTATCCTTCAAATATTTTTGTATCGTACCATTTTTTATTTATATTTTCCGTTTTAATACAAAAACTCATTAAAATTGTTGTTCGTAATTCATTTTTTCGTGAATATTTCCTTTCTTTTTCTCTGTGTTATATAATCTTAATTGCGGGTTTCTACTTACTAGATTCTGTTGCAAGGATTATAGATTATTTATCAGTCTTAATATTTTCATTTTTTTTACTTTCCACTGGACTAACGAAAGACAAATTATTTATCCTTAACCTAAATGTAACTATACAAAAATTAATAAATTCAATACGAATCTTAATTAATTTGGCAATCAAATTATAACTTTATATTCCCTTGTTCAATAAAGATACAATATTAGTTTTATGAATTGCAGCACAGACTCTTTATATAATAGGTGTTTTTAAATTAAATGTTAGACAACGCTTATCTTATTACACAACCAATCAATGAATTGTGACGTCGTAGGCCCTCAAAATTGTTTCATTTTTTGGTAGTGAGAGGGATTACATAGCTTTTGACCAAAAGGCATTTTATTTCAAAAAAAAATAATCTCTTTCGTCTATCTTCAGATGATCACCTCCTGGGTACAGCTGTCCCCGCAACCCATTTCATTGTTGTAGCCCCTGATCAGTTACTGGAGCGGCTGCCCCGCAGACTTCGTCAATCCGTCTTTGAGAGGTCTTCTCGATCCCTTTCTCTTGATCCTTTCAGGTACGGCTGCCTTTGCAACCTCTTTCGCATGTGTTCGACTTAGCAAAAAGCTCATGGTGAAGATCTTCGGCACCTTCCGAACCGACTCTTTAACTCCCCTAGGCGGTCCTCTCTCACATCCTGAATAATTTCTGATTGGCGAATGTTGCGGATCTACACCCCGAATCCTTCGTTTTGGGCCCCCGACCCATTGGTTTTTGAAATAATAGGCCATTGTGACTGATCCCCCCCTTGTATTTTGGGGTTTACCTTTGGAGGGTCTATCAATCGAAAGTTGAAAATGAAAATGATTCGAAAATGAAAGCAAAAAAAGGATAAAAAAGCACGCCCTACTCACACGGGAAAACAAGCAATACTGTTAAGCTAAGAACTTCATTGTACCTGGAATATACTCTTTCAAATTCCTTCCAACACCTATTCCCCAAAATAAGTGAATTCTTTGCAAACACTGTCAATGCCATTGTATTGTATTTCAAAGACGTGGAATTAGTTTTAAGCAGAGACGCACAATGCAGGGAATCGTACTTTGAAATGACCGATAAAATCACCCGAGGCACTTAACGCAGCTTCTGAGCTTGAGGATATATACGCCGGTGGCACTTCAAGAGTTAAGCATTTTCTCGAAGAAAGATTTATGTTGAATTCAGAATAACATTGTATTATATTAAAATAGAATTGTTAATATAACAAAAAAGTAATGTAAATTTTCAAAGGAAACAACTATTTATCAAATCATAAATTAGTATTCCCGAGGTGCCAAGCTTATGATTTTTCTATCTTGAGAACCATTCAGTGGTTAAAATGGTGTTAAGTGGTTAAACAGCTACTATAAATAAAT
Source organism: Trichonephila inaurata madagascariensis (assembly GCA_019973955.1). NCBI lineage: Eukaryota > Metazoa > Arthropoda > Arachnida > Araneae > Nephilidae > Trichonephila > Trichonephila inaurata. Next base: position 169,465 of record BMAV01008000.1, read on the forward strand.
TTAATGTTAACATTTATCATGTTTCTTTTTCTGAAAAGTTATTAGCTAAAATAAAATTAAAATTCTTAATCAGACGCCTAATGTTAAACTGCAAGTAATTAGAATTAACAAATTTCAAAAATATTGTCAGAAGCGATTACGTACCAGTTTGGTTAAATGCATCTCCGTTTTATTTTATAAATGTCTTTTCTATGCCTCGTTCGATACACTATTATTCAAACAATATTTCGTTTTGTATGAAAGTTTTAAAAAAGAAAGCAAAACGCTTCTTATTTCTTTTGTTTTCTGTTATTGTCATCTGAACAAACAAAAAATGATTTGTGAAGGGTCTAGTAAGAAACATAAAACAAACCATTATCTGTGGTTTGACTTAAAAGAAACAAAATGTATTTCGTTCGAACAATAGAAAATATTCGCACAATGTTCCATTTTCAATTCTCTGAGGCGTTACAAATTAATAGCAAATCCGTATGTCAAAAAGGATTATTTAAAATTACAGATCTCTTTGAAAGAATTTGCGATCTTAATTACGCATGCACAAGAGAATTAATAAAAAAAGAACTTTTGATTGAATCAAACGTAGGAAGAACAAAGGTTGCGAGTTATACAAAGTAAAAGGTTTTTCAATGATCAACATTCCTGATCTTACATCTTGCAATGTCTAACTATAACTAATAAAAATATTTTTTTCACAAGTTTATTATATTACACGATAAAAAGCGCAAAAGTACCATTAGTAATGATTTCTTTCCTGGTAGCGGAAATAGTAAATGGATAAATAAATTACTTTATTTATCTTACACGCGAGAACAATAATAAAAAGGCTGTAAGTCATTTTTAATATTATGGTTACAGATTTGTAATAAGTTGTCAGTTTAATTAACTATTTCAAACTCAAAGATTAACACAACATTACATCATAAATGCGTATCTGAAAATTGAAGAAGCACATTTGTATTTTTTACGATCATACCAAGTCATGTACACGATCTATACATATAAAAATATGTCTATTTATAAAAAAAGTTTTTTTGGGATTACTTGATTAATTTAGACCTACATAATACATATAGTTACAGTTTTATAATTTGATCAATGAGTATGCACAATGGTATAATTTTAACAATAGGGTCTGATCCCCCTATTAGATATACCCCTTAATCATTTTTAGTAAAAAATAGTTACATTATATTTACGTTTTGTAATTTGCATGGATGGAGAAGATGTGCATTGTAAAATTTGCCTTCCTCAATGAAAATGTAAACTTTATAATAAAAGTTTTTTAAAAGAGCTTTTTATATATATATAAAACATTTTTCCGATCATTCAAAAAAATATATACATTTAAATAACATTAGGTAAGTGCACTGATCACTTAGTTTTGCTTGTTAAAAATCACTGTTTCTTCATATCGAAGACAAGACTTTTGGCTAAATGTGATATAATTTAAGCATTTATTTATTTCAAAACTGAGAACTTTATTTTGTATTTGTGTAATCCCTTTTTCTTTGTTATTATTAAAATAAATAGTTTTATTTGTTCTCTCTTAGTCTTTAGTAGCTAACGAACCACATACCGAATAACACATACGGAATGCATAAGCAATTCGGATAATTCAGAGCAAGATTTATATAAGCACACTAAAATTTAAATCCGAATAAAGCACGAGAAATCTATCGATTCTTCAAGAGAAGAAAAAACCACCTTAGGCATGTTATGGTTATTGGACCATTTGAAGAATCTGTTTTATCATGAAGGTTCTGAAAAATGTAGATCGACTCGAAAAGTCCTTTTACACTTCATGTGTGAAAAATGACACCTGACCATTTTAAATCTGTTGCTGTATACACTAGGGCTGAGTGGCTGAGTAGTAGCGTGCCGCGCTTCCACACCACAGGATCGGGATTCTATCCTTGGCCTGGGCAAGGTAGATTCAACCTTTCAGGATTGGGTGGGTAAATTGCTCCCAAGCTTGCTTTAGAACTAAACAATGGGTGTTTCACTTCAGACTGACCACCTGATCGGGGCATCTGATCATGCACCTCTGCGCCCAATGGCCACTTATACTGAGATGGGCACAGTAGGGCTTGGCCCTTATGGGCTGTTGCGCCATTGAGTTTATTTTAGTTCTGAATACACTATCAATCGCCTTGAAAGTTTCACGTACACGACTCGACCACTAAAATATTTTCAGTATATTATCTTAAACACAACTAAAGGTTGCTCCTCTTATGACTATTAGTCAATCATAATCTGTACCTGTCTCTACACAGGTGTAGTGTTTCTAATTTCCTGACCTTAATTTAAAGCAGTTTGATAACTTGATGATCAATAAAGTCTGTTTGCTTATGTACGAAGGAAAGTCAAAAATTAAAGGGACATTTGCAATTTCTGTTTCCAAGGTTTAGCATCCATCTCTGAATAAGGGATAATCGGCAACACTTCCGTGCAATATGCAACTCGTCTTTCCTCGTAGTCGTTGGGATGTAGGAAACCGTTCAACATGGACACTCCATTTCAACCAACAAGGCGGAAAAGAGGAACTGTAATTGTCTGTTTGTTTTTCGTTTGCGGAAGGTGTGAAACCTGCGGAAACTATTCGTTGCAAGCAAGCACAATGTGGTGACAGCTGTTTACCGCGAAGCAAGATCTGCGAATGAATAGAGTGCTTCAAACAGGAAAAACTTCTGTATGTGACGACGACAGATTGGGCAGTCCACATATATTGACATCAACTACTGAGGGTCGAGTCGTCTTTAAGGGTATAGTGATGGAAAGAATGGTAGTATCCAGCGCAGGTATCACACCTACCATAAGCAAAAGAGAATCACTACCATCCTTTCCTCCTTGGTTCAGATTGACAATGGTGCTGCCATGTTGAGCGGTCTTCTACACTCCATTGACTAGGAGAAAAAGCAAGAAACAAGTTGTTTAGAAGTCTTGCCGATTACTTCTCATTCAGCGATGGATACTAGCACTATTGCCAAACCTTGGAAAGAGAAGCTGCAAAAAGACCCTTACTTTTTGAATTATCCTCGTTATTTATGTGGATCATATTCTCGTTTGTGTAAGTGTGTCGTTTTTCCATACAATGCATTAACTAATAAAAGTTTTTAACTCCCCCGTTAAAATTCTTGATTGAATCTCACTTACAACCCATACACCATTTCCCATATTTGGCAGCAGTTTTTTCATTCTCTTTTAATATGTGTAGCATTCTATTCCTACGAGAAATTAAATTACAACTGTCCTGTATAAAAACACTTTGGTTATTTTAATTTCATTTAGTAATAATGTTTAATTTAATATTGTTTTTCTATGAAAGATATATATTGAAGAAGCACAAAATAATATGAATTTGTATATTTTGATAGTAATAACAGATTTGTTGTATAAAACTAAAAAGGAGTAAGAAAAACTTTCCTCTGAAAATGAAATTAAATAATTTCAGAATATTGTTATGGCAAATAGTTTTGGCTTATTTTCCACTGCCATAAAATAAATAAAAAATCGATGAACCAAAAAAAGAAAGAAAGAAAAGCAAAATTTAAAAAATAATTCGCAGACAATACTGAAATTAAATTGTTGTAGTTCAACAAAATACTCTAATAAAATAAGTCGTAATTATATAACTTGCATTAAATGCTTTACATTATTAAATTATTAGTTTTATTTTAAATTCATCATAAAGCTAATCACCTTTTATGTTTCTTTCAAAATTACGATCTTATGTACTCCGCGATTCACAAGGGTATCATATTGCTAATATTTATTACTTTTTTGAGAAAAAAAATCAATTAACTCATTCAAATCAATCAATTTCTCTACTAAAAGTAAACGCCAAATAAAAATAAATTTCTTTAATTGCTCCATTTTCCAAATATAATTGTTTCAATCACTATCAACTGCTTCATTTTTGTTTCAGAAGAACTTGCAATTTTTTGTATGAAAACAATTCTCTTTCTAGTATTTTATTGATTTTAAAAAGAGCATTCCTTTTCCATTTACACGCTAAAACACAGTCAAAACAATGATTTTTTTTTTTTGATTCATGAATGAACATTTAATTCCAAAATAAATGAGAAAACTATTTAGTAGAAATACATGGGAAATGAAAAATGTCTCAGTCTTTTGTTCCTAAAAATATTAGTTTTACTTCTAAGAAAAACATCTTAAATTTAATTATGTTAAGAAAGCTTGATTGGTTTTTTTTCTAAACGAGGGTTAACGAATTTACAGTCTTTGATGTGGTTAATAAAGATGTTGTTAATTCGAGTTCTTTTTTGTACTTTGTCCTTTCTAAAAAGTTAATTAAAATGTGTCCTATGAACAGAAAGAGCTTCAACATTTCCCTTTTATATGATAGTTTATTTTCCATCTCAGTTGACAGTTTAAAATTTTTATTTCTTTTCGACAGAGCAGAGGTTCAATTATCGCTACGATAGATAAAGCTCGAATAAAAGACGACAGCATTGAGGGAAAAAAGCTTTTTCATTAAGAGTCTGTAAGTGACATTTAAAATTAATTGAAAAAAATTAATTAAAATTTAATGAGAAAATAAGCATTTTTGAATGCTAACGTAAATGCAGCTATATATCATTTTTGATGTTTCGCATTATTATAATTGTGATATGCTTTTCTCAAAAAAAAAAAATTCACTTAGCATGTAAAACAATTCATTATCCATTTGAATTTCGTAATTTTTTTCCTAAAACAATAATTTCTTTGATTATAGTTATAATGTTAGGCTTAAGTGAAAACATTTAATAATAATTGTATAATATTTTGATTAACATTTAGTATACAATTAACAAAAGATTAGGACAATATATTGATATATATATCAAAACTTCAGATTGCAACAGTTTAATTTGCTCATAACTTTTCAATAAAAATTTATATTTATGCCTACTGTAAAATTCAACGCCTGGGGTACATAACGCACTGGTTGAGCCAGATGGATATATTCCCCGGTGGCACTTAAGTTTGTTACATGAAAACGTAATCAAACAATTTTTGTCTAAATATTAGTTTCACTGTCTTTTTGAAATGCACCGTAAAATCCAGCGTATAACTCTCACCGCTGTATAATGCACTTCTATACTTTCAAGCTGTAATTTTTTTGGGGTATATTCCCGATAATGCCACCCCCTTTTTTACGAAAAACCCCGAAATGTATGGCAATGTTTTTTGTTTTAAGTCATTTTTCGAGATATTATTCCAAGCTTTAAAAAATTAGTATATTTCGGGAACCCCCTTTTGTTCAAAAAGTCATTTTTTAAAAAAAGCATACGATATTGGTAAAATTTTTTTAATCCCATCTTTCAAAAAGTTTTTTTTCCCGGGCTAAAACGCGCACCCGTAAATTTTTATCTTATTTTCCGTGGCAAAAGTACGCGTTATACGCCGGATTTTACGATAATTTATATTTAAACATTACTAATTTTTTTCAAATTTAGAATTGAAAAAAATTATGATTGTATTTTTTGAACGTAAGAGAAGTCAATGGGGTGATAAATTCAAGATATTAACCTTATTATTTACTTTTAAATAAAAAAAAAATCCCTTTATAGATTAAAAGGATTATTTTATATTTGGATTATTTTGATGAATATTTCATTTTTATTCGGAATCTCTTCAAAGTTAGTTTTTTTTTTTAATCTATACACTTATTTTAATTATTTTAGATCTAATTTACGATATATTCAAACATTTTAAATGGACTCATAATCCAATAGAATGTTCACGATTCAAACTTTATTTTGCTAAAAATTAATCCGAAATTTTTAATTATATGTACTTTAGTGTACACAAATTCATCTCATTGCCTTTTTAACCTCCTAACATTGTTTTATAGATTGAATGAAAGGCAAAAAATTATCATTTAATCTTTATATTTGTATAGTTGCTTTGTATTTTCTTTCTTCGTATTTCAATAATAACTTTCTGCGAACGATCCTGTAGTTTGAATATTATGCCACCTAAAGGTAAAGGTACTGCTCACGACCTACCTAAAGGTACTGCTCACGAAACCATCTGCGAGGCATTGGTAGGTGCATGTAGGTTGACGAAACCAAATTTGTATGGAAGGAAGGCTTTGTAGCAGGTATAAGCCTATTAAGTCGACCGCGATCGACCAATGGACAACCAAGACATTTTCAGGTGACACCCTTTTCTAGGACCTATGACGCGCATACTAAAAGAAACATATTTCAGGAACACAGACGCCAGCTAGACTGGAGAGTCGGCTTTTCAGAATCGATGCGACTTTATTTACATAACCAAATGATTCGATAAATGTGTAGACGATATATGTACCTTCATTGAAAGCACACGTTGAAGCTTCACACGTTCACTGCCACCCTAAGAGAAAAAAAGCTATCAATTTGATACCAGCTGCATATGTGATTTTTTCCCCACATGCCTCCTGAGGGGGAAAACAAATGTTGATGTTTTTTTTCTTCCCGAAAAGGCAGGATTAAATTGAAACACCCTTTAAACCCCCCGTGCTTTCCCCTGGATTGGTTTTTGTGTTAATGCTATATCCCGCGATGGCGAGGGACTCGGCAGCTAAAAAATTTAAAGGGGCCAAATTTTTGGTTTTCCCAGATACTTCGGTCCCCGTATGTTCTCTGCTTGCTGCATTGAGTGCGTCTAACATGGTCTAGCAGTCACTCTCACATTTGTTCAAGCATACAACTTGACAATTTTGTTTACTTGTGTTTTTGAAGTAACCATAGTAATCTGAATTATTTTAAAAGAATGGTGCAATGTCGAAAACAAGTGATAAGGAAAGAAAACAATTTTTATACAGAATAACCACACCTATGCCACTGAATGGACAGCAACACCTTAAAAACATTACAAGTAGGCCTTTCTCTGAAAAAGTCTGTCCACCCCTGCTTTATAGTATTGGATAGTCTGCTTAATATACAAGCCGGATCGTGGTTGCAATATATGCAGTGGTTTCTACTCATTAACTAACCATCAAAAGTTAATCATTTGCATAGTGTATCATAAAATATATTCGTACGTAATTTTGGATCATTGGAATAAATACATTTTGTTGCGTCACTTTTTAAGTTATGGAGTATGTAATATCTTAAAAGAATTGAAAAGAACGTTACAGATATGCGCCTTAATACTTTTTTTCTATATATATATCTACATCATTGTTAATACTATCTCTATAATATAACGCTCAAATTTTTAAATCAAGAATGTATAAAATTAGTTAATTGTATATCACAAAATAGGTATCTTAGGAATTCTATGCATCCACAGATCAAATATATTTTGATTCGCTGTAAAATTAGACAGTAAAAAAACCATTATAGTAAATTTTTTTGAAAATTATATTGAAAGCTAAATGGGATAGAGAGATTGAAGATTACTTATGAAATTAGAGATGCAAAGTAATTGAAAACATTTAGAAAATTTCAAAATCAATGTAATATATTCAACGAATTTGAATAAAAGATTTTAAGCTGATTGTTTGATTTTTGTAATGTATTTTCCATTATTTACATTTAGTTTTCTACCATTTTCCTAATACAATTTGGCAAATAATAGGTTTCGAATTCCTCAAGAAAATTCAATTTTTAAATTTCAAAAATTTAAAATTTTGGAAACAAAAGTCCTTTTAAATTTCACCCAAATTTTTAGGGAAATTTTCAAATTTATCTTTGGTATTAATAATATAAGTGAAAAGCATTCTTAGTAACCCAATTTAAAAAATGTATATTCAATTAGAGATAAGAATCGAATTTAAATGGAGAAGCATGTTTTGAAAATTTCACAGGAATTAAATTGTCTGTTCTTATTGATAACCAATGATGAATTTAGTTGTTTGATATCCATTTATCTTTTGCATAATACTATTAATTTAAACAATATTATTATAGTACACCTGCTAAGGCTAGAAAATAATATATATTCTATTTAATGCGTTTTTAAATAGTTTCTTTTCTACATATTGAGAGACGTCCGTTTTTTTTTCATTTTTAAACCACAAAATACATTCCAGTTAATGCTTAATACATACGTAGGTCTGTGTGGTGGAAAGGTGGTGTGTGGGAACATTTTTAATACATCTCCCGATATTTCAATTTGTATCAGTTTTAATCTAATTATTATTCATAGATTCCTTAATTTATTCTTCAGTAAATTGTAAAATGTGACAAAAACCGGAATATTTTGTACTGATTAATGCATTAATGATACAGAAGAAAAAATCTTTTTTTTTCTACACTTAGGGGTTTCAAAAAGTAAAAGTAAGAAATCCATTCAGAGTAAACGTTTATTGTGGAAATAAAACAAACATATACAATGAATGAAGGCACAGTAACATATAACTCTTCAACATAATCACTCTTACCGAAGTATTTGTTCCATGATACTCTAAAATATCGAAACTAACATCGCAGTTATCAGAGTCAAAGTTGTGCAACCGCGTCAAGACGGTTTGCTAAACCTCAGCATCAGTTTTGAAGTGATGGCCACGCATCTCAAGTGTGTTTTTTTTTCAATGTCCGAAGTGATAGAAAGCTCTTGGTGGAAAGACGGGGAATGCAAGAAAGGTAGTCCAATAATACCTCCCATTGAAACGCTCTTTTTTCATCTCACACGTATGTTTTGCCTTTGTCAAATTCCTCGCACCAAACCCACTTGTCTTCGTGGCATAACTCTTGTATCGTACACTTCTACCAATTGCATTTTCTTTAAGGCAGTGCTTCTCAAACTTTCAATGCTTGAGACCCAATATTCAATCAGAATTTTCATCGCCCCCTTCCTTACAATAACGATTGAATTCAATTATACTATACCGAATCAAAAGCTACAATGCGACTTTTTTTCTTAAGTGTCATTTGGGGATATTGTTTTCGCTCAGTCAAAGCGTTAATCGTCCCGAACGTATATATACATCTTTCCGGTCGTTTTTTTTGTTTTTTTTTGGCCTGCTATCCAAAAAAATTACGAAGGTTTGGATGTGATAATAGGTCTTGGAAAGTTTTTTAAAAGGGGTTTACTTTTAGAAATTTCCCTTTTCAAATTGCCTTCTCCCTTTTTAAAACATAAATCCCTAGGGGAAAAGTGGATTGGGGGGAATCGCTAACTTTAAATCAGCAGTAAAAATAAATTTAAACCCTAAAATTACAAGATGTGTTAATAGGCAACCCCATGGGTCATATAATTATAAAATTGTTTAACTTGTATTGTTAATAAATTGAAAAAACCCTTGCGAAATTTTTGAACTTTTCCAAGTTATTATGCCATTAAATTTGTATTTTATTTTTATTATGTCAGAATGTATTTTGTTTGTTTACTTTCAGTAAATAAATTATTTTTTAAAGTAATCTTTTATTTTCGACTTTTCAATAGGCTCTCGCCCCCCACGTAAAGTCATCACGCCCCTAGAGGGGTTTTTGGCCTGTTTTAAAGGGCCCAAAAATTGGGGGTTCTTTTTCAATTGGGGGTTGTTTCCGTTGACAGTTTTTTTTACTGTTTTAATCATGCTACTGGAGAACCGGCTCCATCTATCGGCACCTCTATCGCTTTCATTACATTCAGACAGATTTTTTATTCCCAAAATTTGCCCTCCCCAGACTTGTTTTCATACTTTATGAAACCCCTATGTATATTTTTCATTCCTTATATTCTTTTTTTTCTTCAAAAATTATATAAAAGGAATAACAGTCTTCAAAATTTTCAACTCGAAAGAATTTTCTTTAAGCATTAGAACCTTTCCTAGAACTAGTTTAATATCAGAAAATGTAAGATTCCAAGTATTATTAAATAGTGCCATGTAATTTTAAAAACGTCGAAGATCACCCATTGTTGTCGATCGAATGATTTTAAGTCTAAAGCTCTCTTATTAAAGGGATTCTGAGAAAGATTTCGAAACTCCATTTCCATTTAAATTGAAAATTATGTTTAAGAAATGAAATTAATTATAATTTTCCTTCAATAACTGTGAACATGGTTTCTGAAAAGATTTGAGCCTCATATATAGTGACAAGATTGTTTATGCAAGAAAATGGAAATAATTTTGAGACATATGCATCAATTTACACGATTTTAGCTATAATTATATAGTTTGAATGTTCAAAAAACAATTGTAGAACTCTCTCTGAAAAAAATGTACAGAAACGTTAATCATATATAATTTATTTGAAAAATACGAGGGCTGTAAATTAAATAGTGGTAACTTAAGCTAGAAACTTGCAGGAGACCAGGCATGCTCAAATAAGATATTAAAGCTGTGAATGAATATTAACGTCGCACCGTTCAGCTACACGAGGGCTTTTGGCGACGGGCCACGTAATTTTGAACCATGGTCAAGTGACGTAGACGACACCTGAGCTGGCACCCCGTCTCCTAGCTACCACACCACACAAACGGAAGGACATTTCAGCTCTCGACAGATTTAACGCATCGCTGCCCTACACGGCGGGACTTTAGTGGTACTGGGCTCGAACTCATGACATGCCAGCCATGATCCGATACCTTAACCACTGGGCTCATTAAAGCTGTGAAGTGACGCTGTTGTCAATGTATAAAGTGCAAAACATGGTCGATTTAGTTGTTGCCTGGCGTTAAAATGTAGAGTTCCGTTTCCATTGCTCTAACACAGTAATACTAAATTTGCAGCTAGGGCGTTTTCTGAGTGACCTGGTTATGGGCCATTGCACTAAGAAATTCAATTATGGAGAAAAATTTAGCGAGAAATTCTAACAATGAAGTAATCAAATATATCAATTTTGCTATCAATTTGCTTTTTTTTATAGTAGAATGTAGTGAGTGAATATTAACGTCGCACTGTTCAGCTACACGAAGGCTTTTGGCGACGGACCACGTAATTTTGAACTATGGTTAAGTGACGTGGACAACACAGGAGCTGGCACCCCTCTCTCCTAACTACCACACTACACCAACGGGAGGACGTTTCAGCTCTCGACAGATTTAACGTGCAACGCTGTCCTACACGGCGGGTCTTAAGTAGTACTGGGTTCGAACTCATGACATGCCTGCTGTGATCCGATACCTTGACCACTGGGCTACCGCAGCCCCATATTAGAATGTAAGTTAAAGGCTTGGTCATGGATGCTTGAAATTAGAAACTATCCCAAAAACACAGTAAAAACGCATAAAAGTAAATATTTTATGTGTCTGTTTGATAGAAAGGTTAATATTAGTTCTAAAATAAAAGCCAAAAATGAGTTTATATATTTTGATCAATTTTGCTTTGTCTAATGTTTTTTCCATTATCCTCACATGTTGCGGCCTTCGTGTAATACTCGTCATGTGTAAGTGGCCTGGCGGGAAAAAAGGTTGATTACCCCTGCTCTGAATCAAGTTTTCAAACGTTATCAGGGATCGTGGCTTAAAATCGAGGGTGCCGTGGCAAAAATGCAAAAGAATGTTATCGAGGATTACTGGAGGCCTGTGGTGAAAATGTATTACCATATAGGATGGGTGTAGGATGGATTAAAGAGTTATGTTCAAGTCGGAAAGAAACTGCGAATTTCCAACGCACAAGTCGGCCTTAGATTCTTCAACATCAGATTTACATCCTGAGCGTTCTCCTTTTCATAAACCATCGAGAGACTAATACAGTAAGACCTTGCTAACGTGTATCGGTTTCACGCAATTTTATTTTAATTGTGGGATTTTATCCCTTCTCCTAACCCCATTATTTAAATGATGAGATAACCTCGTTTAACCCTTTAGCGGGCACAAAGCTAAAATACACTTTTCTGTGATAAAGTACTTGATAAATGTAATGTTCTCATCCTCTATAAACATTATTTAATCACAAAAAAAAATATCTGATCAAGGTTTTTCCTGGGTGGTAGCTAGACGTTATAGCCACTGCGCACTTAAGACATTTAACTTACTTTTCAGGACAGATATAATGAATCATATTACAATAAACTTTTTATGAAAAATTGACATTTATGTAATAACTATTTCAATAACAATTAAATACAAACTATGTGTAATTAAAAAATAATAGAATTTGTACAACATAGAATACCTACTTAGAATATATATAGAATACTTAGAATATACATTTTGAAATTGGTATACATCCACATTTTATATTTTACATAATTGTAGTATAAAAAGTTAGAAATAAAATAATATTTTTGAGAATTTAAATTAGTTATTTCACAAATCTGATGAGCTATTTACTGTGGAACTTTATAATACGCAAACTTTTTCTTCGAGCAGAAAAGCTGTAATGAAAGATTTTCGAACCCGAGAATCTTGTACCACATATTGTAAGCAAAGTTTGTTTATATTTCCGACCCTCAACATTCTCACTTGATTCTAAGTGCTCTCTCTCGAGTGGAAAAAGCAAAAAATTCAAGGTCATTTTTTTGTTCTATGTGGGCAATGGATAGAGCTTCTATCCACATATAAAAGCTTTCCAAAAACCTAAATAAAACCTTTTTTAATTGCACATTTGCTTAATTCATTCAGATAAGAGTAAAGTATACTTAAGACATGTCGAAATGTTTTTCAAAGATCAGAGATTTTATTTATATTAATCAAAATACAATTTGTAGATTTACACCGAGAAAAACTGTTTTAACTACCCATCAGAGGACACTAAATGCAAAAGATATCGTCCTGCCATCTGTATAGATTTTTATATGTTTTAACTTCAACTAACTCATGTGTGGATAGACTAAATATTCATCCCCGCTTGGAAAATTTTTTAAAATGTGGCTAAACCTATTAGCCACTGCCCGCGAAAGGGTTAACGATGTTTCATATTACGCTCTACTTTGATAAAACGTATACCCCGCGTTAAGCGTGGTCTTATTGTACATGTTTATTGCAAAACAATATCCCTACCGTGTTGCATGATAAAGTTCGTTGTTCTGTCGCAAAACAATGTCACTCTACTATTACGATGGTGGCAGTGGAAAATCTTGGAACACCTTCCCTACTCACCTGACATGAGTCCTTGTGACTTCAATCTGTTTCCGAAGTTGAACGAACCTTTCCGAGGCCGCTTATTTCATGACATTTCCTCTGTACGCCACACATTAGGGCACTCTATCACTAACCTCAACAATCAACACCTTGCGAATGGCCTCCTCCAAGGCCTCCCGACATTTCACAAAAGGTTATCAGTTTTGTTTGTGTTTACATGAAAAGAATGTAATGCAATAGTACTTATAAATTCAGTAAAAATTGATTTATGCCTATGATGCCATTGCATAATTTACAGACCTAGCACATTATTCTATAATATCTAATTAAGTTAACTTAAATAGCTGATTATGAACATTTTTGTTTAAATTCTCCGATGAAATTTCAAGTTCATTTTATCATATAATATGTATCATTTTTTTAAAGAAGAAAACAATTGAAAATAGGATTGTACTTTGAAAACAAATGCAAATAAATAGGATTGCATTTTGTATCAAATGTTTTACTCGTTCCACAGATTTACTCTGCAATAGAATCATTCATCTTCATCTACAATACATTCCATCAGCAAATAAATCTTAATCATGAACAGAAAAATAGAAATATCCAGAATCAAACTAAAGTAATAATAAAAAAAAACTACTAAAAGATGAAATGTCATGAAAAGGTGAAAGATCGTACTTTAAGCATTTTCTCTAACTTTGTCATTCTAAAAGATAAATTGTTCGAAATCCTAAAGTGCTGTCCATAAGACATTTATCAGAAGATTGTTCAAATGTTCGATACTTTTGTCACAGAGGGGAAAATAATGCTGAAAGAGATAGAAGAAAAGTAATGGAAAAATATTTCCCTAAGAGAAAACACAAACAGCTCACATGTTATAAAATGTTTCTTCGAAAATACTTGATCAGAAATAAAATCCAACAGTAAAATAATAATAATAATAAAATGATTATAAGAGAAATCCTTCAAATTTTCATAAAACCTAAATAAATGGTTTTCGTTGGAACATAATTTGCAAAGCGTATACATAATTTGTTTTAATTACAAATAAATATCATTTGTGACAATGGAATATTCATATTTGCTTTCATAAATAAAATCTTATTTTAATTCTTTCTTAAGGAACTCAGGTAGTTCTGTGAAGGATAGAGCCCGCGACCTATGAATCCGAAGCCGCGTAACATGACTACTAGACAAAAATAATCACTGCTGTCCGGAGGCATTTAATGTCAAATGTAGATGATATCTCTACATTACTTCCCCACTAGTGAGTCGGTGAATAGGTGAACGAACGTTATATTTGATATGGCGAGCGTAAATATTGTTGCATCAAGTGAGTCTGACGATTTTGTTTGCTGCATCGAGTGGATCTGACGGCTTTGGTTGCTCTTGCGGCGAGTAGATGGCGCCACGACAGCTGCGTGAATACTGCGTTTTTCTTAATTCAGCCAGGGTCACCAATGAAGTGGTGCGTATCCGAGAAAAGATCTCGCGACCTATGGATTCGTAAGCACGCAACATACCACTAGACAAATGTTATCACCGTTATCCGGAGGCTGTTACTGACTTATGTAGATGATATCCCTGCAGTTTTATAAAAAGGATCTCATAAAGTAATCAGAATAAGTTATGTTGATTTTGTTCAAGTGTCTCGTGTTTAATTATTCAAAAAGTGTGTTTCAGAAAAAAGCACAAAAATGCGCTAGTTTAATATTTTTCTCAATGGTTTTTTTATTTTAGACATATACGTCAGATTTACAAACTTCAGATCCATTTGTAGTGTTCGCTCGGTAGCTTAGAGGTATGTGCCTGCCTCGTAAGACTAAAGCTGCGGGTTCGATACCGGTTAGATATGTGCCAATAGATTTTCTGGATGCGAAAATCGTAGGCCCACGTGCCATATGATTATGTGGCATGTGAAAGATCCTTTGAGTATCAACTTGACTTCAGTACTCTCGACAAAATTCAACAGTAGAAGTAGTTGCCATGACATAAGTCTTTAACTACGAACACAAATGATCAGCCGCCCATCCGGTTTACTGGTTAGTGACGCTGACTGCCATGCCGTAGGGCCTAGGTTTGAATCCCGGAAAAGGCATGGTTGTTTGTAAATTTATAGCACCTTTGCTACAAGTGGGTACTCTAAATAGCCGTAGAGCCGCAATACCTCTCGTGAGGTTGGTGGAAGGGGAAGAGAGGTAGGAGGTCTCTGACCATCGCCAGGGAATACTCTCTCTAAATTGGGGTGGAACCGAGCGAAATCGTAATTCACCTGTATAGTGCTCAAAGCTAAACGGCTAATGACATGCGTATTATTAGCCCTTACCACGATAAATTACGTGGGTGTCGATCAGGTGGCATAAGTAACAACAACAACACAAAAGACCAAGTTAATGAATTTTATCAACCCTTTTAACTGCCAAGTTATTTTAATGATTTGGGGACCTAAACTGCCATTTTTTTTTACTGCAAAAATCGAATGTTTAGTACAAAGTAAAGTATTCTTAGTAGTTTAAAATTGATATTTTGAATTACATATATAAAAATTTTTAAGATTTTGGTGCAACTGCATATTCTCTTGAGGTGGCTGCTACACAGCGTAGCAGTGTTAAAGTTCCTTTCTAGAGCAATATTAAAAAATAAATAAAAATGGATACCTATTAGTAATTTTGTAATTCAGCTTCGTGTGGTGAAACACTTATCAAGCCATAAACAGGTTTCAACCCCTTATACCCAAAACGGGCCCTTTCCCTTGTTATTTTTTCCAGTTGCATCCTTTTTTGAACAACAAATTTTGTGCTTTCTTGTAGGTTTCTGTTTCACAGGAGTAGGAGGAATATAGGATATAAAATGTCTTTCAGTTAAACCGGAAGGGTTATATACTATTAGTGATATGCTAGAAATCTTTAACCTAGAAATTGTGTCATCATATTTGTGTAAAAGCTATTCTACAGCTTGGATTCGAAATTCTAGAAATGTAATACGTTTCCAATTTGCATTTTTAAAGAGCAAAAATGAATTACAGAATACCTTGTCTTTTATTACCTTTTTATAATATTTTTTCTAGCGTTTTCGGATTGTTGGATGAAAAGATATTTCCTCATCATAACGATCTACACCACCCATAGTTATGTTGTAGTCAAAATTACACAATCTTTAGCTTGAGTATATCTTCATCTTTTATTTTTGAGGTTGAACATATGGAAGTATCATGAATACTGTTCATCAAATATGCATTCTTCTTAATTTTTCCCCTTGTAGCCAAAAGCTTACCTCTTTGAAAAGCTATGATTTCATCTTTTTGTAAGGAAAAAAAAAGAATTACCCAATTTAATACTCGGGCATGGCAGTTAAAAGGTTAATAATAAACTGCCTTCACTCCAGAATTAAGAAGAAATTCAATTAATAGTTAAATAGTTTATCTGCAGACACTCCGACATGTCCTCCTTAAAATGCTAAATATATGGACTTTATCAACGAAGTTCTATCTAATTGATTAATCTAATTTTCAATTAAGAATTCAGCATTCACTAACTTCTTAAATTAATAGTTGCTATTTCCACATTCACTTCTCTCTCCCCACACACATTCCCTGACTATTTTATCTAAGAATCTGAACTACATAATCCATTGCCACTACGAGGAGATAGAAGTTAAACTCTATTTAAAAGAATGTAAACTCATGTTGGTTTAAAAAGAAGGCTCACATTATATATAGATAACCCATTATATATATTTTCAATTTTTTTTCGGTAATTGACAGATTCACACGTTCTGGAATTACCGGAGTTAGCCAATCTCTTATTTAGCCATTTATTTGCCACATTATGATTTACTGCAGTTTTTTTCATGCAATATATTTTTTTTAATCACTACATTGAAAATTAAGGGATAAACATAGACAAAATACTCGACTTTGGGAAATTTGATCCATTAGAGCTAAATAATTAATTAAAGATATTCACTTGTAAATTATTCATAACTGTTCATAAAATAGATAGTCGAATCTTTTCCAAGGGTCTTCATTAACACACGAAAAAATAAGACCCTTTTGACATTACTATTTTTCCCGGAACAAAAAGAAAATTTTTCCCAAATCCGATTAAAAAGTCAGCTGAAAGCAATTTTTGTTTAAAAAATATCCCCTTTTCCCGCTAAAATACTCATCCATAGAACCGTGCTGTCATATTTTCTTGGAAGAGTGGATTTAAAAGATTATATTCCTGCTGAGTATCGTCAGAGTATTCGTAAAAATGGTTATTCTATGTAATTTTAAATTGAATGGTACTTATAAATATCGTCGGTATATAAAGTTAAGCCAAATCTCATATTCTTATCTGTGATTGCTCTCTATTTACGTCTTTATTATCTGAGGTACTGCATTTATTAAGCACATGTCTACCAGCCGTTTATTATTCGAGAGCAGTTTTGTGAAATCAAGCTATCCTCAAACCTTGCGTTAAGTTTTGAATGGAATGGAAAGAAGTGCATCTGAATGTGAGGGAGTGTTTATTAATGACAAATTCTAAGGCAACACTACGGCAGGGCTATTAGCAACAGACTTAGGAATTTTGCGCCTGGTCTAGTGGTGAGAACGACAACTGAGATAGCACCCCCACTCTCCTGAATTCTACACCATGCCCACGTGAGGATCTTGCGCAACGATAATGTGTATTAGCTGCTTCACACATAGTGTCTTCTATGAAAGAGTGATGAGGTGATTGTTGATGGTCCTTGCAATTCTTAATCACGGTCAAGAAAAAGTTCACGTCATTTTCCCTATTTGTATATCACCAACATGAGAACTTGAACCACGGCAGAATAAATCTGCTTCAATCCTTCTACACATCTGATCTTCAGTAGCCCGCGAACGCGAACCAGTTCTATACAAGGTTCATGACCATACCGTGGTTACCAAGGGCATCTGAAAGAGCAATAATATGGTTTGTCAAAAATACCAAAATGTTCACCAATTCTTGAAAAACAAATTATACATGTATTTAAATCATCATTTTATAAATTTTCGAATTTTTAAGAAATATTTTCAAATATATTGAAGAAAAAATATAACTACATAGAAATAGATTAATATTTTTTTATACATTTCGTTTTCTTTTAAATCGATTGATTAATGTAGATTTGAGACCGAAAGTAAAATTTCCTACTGATTTATGTTACATTTGCAAATTTAGAAGAAGTCGTCAGTAACTTTAAGGCTGGATTTAAAAAAAAAACTTGAAAGTTTACTTATGTGGATGACGAGTGAAGGGAGTTAAACATCTGTAGCGGTATTTAAATAAACCACTAACAGCTTCCGGCGAGGAGTGAACATTTTTGTCTAGTGGTATGTTACGTGCTTACGGATCCATAGGTAGCTAGTTCTGTCCTCCAGATATGCGCCACTTCATTGGTGACCTTCACTGAATTAAGAAAAAGTGCAGCCTACTGATCTGTCGTGGTGCCATCTACCCGAAACAAAAGCAATCAAAAGTCGTCGGACTCACTTGACGCAGCAACTAAAATCGTCGGAATCACTTGACGCAACACCACTAATTAACCGCAATAACTCACACGTTCGCCTCAACTAATATATTGTTTGCCTATCCACCGACTCAGTGGTGGGGGAGTATTGTAGTGGAGGTAACCACACATAAGCCAGTAAAACAGCCTCCGGACAGTAGTGATCATTTTTGTCTAGTGGTTATGTTATTCGGCTTCGGATGCATTGGTCACGGGTTCAGTACCACAGATTTGCGCCACTTCACATCATTGACATCAACTATAACCATACACGTGAAGAATAAATTTTTACAAGCTGAAACTACAGGTGTCCCTCTTATAACACAGTGCTTGTAAAACACGGTTTCCATATTACACGGTACAAAATTTGCAGCTACTACAACACAGATTCGATATTACACGCCAAAAGACTTGACTTTAATATGACACGGTTTTGATATAATGTGATTTTAAAAAATTGCAGAACCTTTTGGAAAAGAATAGCTTTAGCTAAATTAATTAGAACACTTTTTGTTGAAAAAGATTCTTCAGTACTACGCAGAGGAAAATTTTAAAAAGTACAGAAATTATGAAAGAATAGCAAGATCGAAAGAGTCAGAAAACAGCAACTGAGTCAGATAACTTTTGTAATGATGGCAAAATAACTAGTGAAGAGAAATTTCACAACCAACTTTCAGGGAGCGAAATACGTTAGCTGTAATTTCTGATAAAAGTGATGATGAAAATTATTTTTCTGATTCTAGTACGATCTGTTTCTATTTATTTAAAAAAAAAATAACTATTATTCTTTGAACATATTTTTTGTTGAATTTTTGATTTTTGTATTTCATATTTTTGTATTTGATTAAAGACTGGAAGTTAACTTACATCTTCGTTTGTATGCCATGTTTAAATTTCAGCTAACATAAAATTCTACACCTTAAAACTGGATTTTAATATAATGCGGTACACACATTGTCTTGAGTTATATTTCAATATTTCGTATAACACAGTTTCGATACAAAGCGGTACATATTGACAAATATATAACATGTCAGCGTTTCTCAAACTGGGGTGTGTGATAACTCTACGAGAGGGCCGCGAGCATATTGAAAAGTTAAAAACAAAAGATTATTCAAAAAATTATTAATTTACTGAAAGTAAACAAACAAAATACATTGTGACATAATAAAAATAAAAGGTACTTTTGCACTGATATCATGCACTTATAAATGTATCAGTACTGCACAATGTATATTATAATTAATTTAACAGTACTAAATTAAGAACGAGTTTAATAATCACCAGTGAGCCCACGGCTTGTCACATATAAAATTATATGCAAAAGTTCTTATCTTGATAATTTGTACAGTTTATGATTAATCCCAAACCTGCCAATTAAAATATACACAATTTGCAAACCAGTGCTACGTTTTCCACATTGGCGCGCGTGTGTGATATATTGGGGAGGGCAGGGGGAGAAAAGGAATAAATAATTAAAACGTTCTCTGAAATAAGTCAATCCTTCGCAAACACTGTCAAGGTCCTTTTATTGTAATCCAAAGCCTACGGAATAATTTTATGGATAGCAGTGCACAGAGAAGATCGTATTTCGGAAAGACGTATATTTACGTCCGGGGCAATTAACGCTTTGGTTGAGTGAGACGTTATATATGCCGGTGACACTTAAGAGGTCAAAAACGTATTGTAGATTTAGCGTAAAAGTATAGTATTATTGATTCAATACATTGTTATGTGTGAAAATATTCAGTGGCAAATATTGCAATTTTGAGAAGCACTGTAGTATGTAGATACATAACTAATGTAATAAATAAATAATTTAAATAAATAAATAAAAATGTCTCATATAACACGATTTTGTTACAATACGGTACGAATTAACCGAGTTATATGAGGAGCACCTGTATATGAATACATTTTATAAATCTATCGGATAAACTTTCATAAACATGTCATTGCATGCTCATTTTAAAACGCCTTGCTGCAAATTTTTTTTGAAAATCACTATGTTTTCAACATCTTAAAATAGGGATCAGCTTGCGCTCTGGGCAAGATACATTTATCTGCACCTTCTAAAGGTGTCAATTTCCTGCCATCAGCCTCAGGGCAGGAGTAAATTGAATTTACGGTGGTTCTAATCTTCAATGCGTTGGCGGAAACTGACATGTTTTCATCCCGCTGGAAACTGTAGGCGAAAGATATTTCTCCAAGGCAATGTCATTCGGTTGGGACCGATAACTTGAACGATTTCTTTGGAGAAAGGATTTTTGAAGCTTGAATGTCTAATGCACATGCTATCTTTAAAGTTTCTTTCAACACTTTAGATAACGTAAAAAATATTAAACTCCATTTAAGAGTAAAGTGTAATATAAATGCATAAAGCTTAAATTGAAAAATATATCATTGCTCACAAATAATTTGATAAATAGAAGTCAAAAAAGTCTAACAGAAATACATTTTATTTTAACTACTTTTTTTTTACTTATCCCTGATTAATAGGTTCTTATTAGGCATTTTTCTATAAGATTGTGAGAAAGATAATTTCAAATATATTCGGAAAAATTTGTATTAATATAAGTTATTAAGAAAGATAGTCATATATAAGCCACCAGGAAAAGTGAAGAGCATGTTTTGATATCTAGAAGTAGATAAAAATATACACTGATGTGGAAAAAAATCCCAACACCAAAAAAATTATTATGTACTATAAAACTTCGGCACTGTATTTGTCTAACTAACGTATTTGGTAGAAAAAAGGTTCAAGATCACAGGTTAATGTACGCAAGAGAATAGCCATTTCTTATTTGATGGTACATTAATAACCGGTTCAGCTGCCAGAAATTTGAATGCAAGCATACAAACGTTCGTACAGGTACCGGATATCAGTTTGTAGGAGGAAATACTGTCCTTTTGCACTTTATCGGCCAATATAAGGGTGTTTAATCCTGGTTATGGATTACGCTGGAGCATCCGTCTAATGATGACCATTGGTGCTAATTTGGAAAAGATCTGGTAATCTAGCAAACCAAAGTAACACGTCGATACTCCACTGAGCATATTGGGTTACAACAACGGTATGAGGAAGTATGTCATCCTATTAGAAAATTCCTTCTTGGATAATGTTCCTGAATGGCAGCGCAAAAGGTTGAATCACCAATCCGTTGTACAAGTTAGCACTAAAGTTCGTGGAATATTTACAAGACAGTTCCTGCAATCATAGAAATCTACTCCTCAGACCATAAATCCACGTGCAAGTCAATGTGTCTTGGACACAGAATGGGCTTTTTCAGTCGCTGACCTGGTCTTCTAATCAAAATACAGCCATCACTTGTTGGACCAAAATTATCTTGAGATAATGCCTTCCCAGGACAACTGCTGAAACAAGTCAGAAATGGTTCTGATTCGGAGAACAAGACATAGCCACTCCGCTCTCTAATGAGCTGAACATCATTGAGGTCACAGATGTCAGTGATTTGGAGCTAATGGTAGGAACGCTACAGGGTATATATCTCAGGGCTATTCAAATAATCGATTTGATATAGTTTCCTGTGTCACTGTGGTGCCAACAAAAGCTATAATTTCTGCTACCGATGCACTACGATGCTTCCCATGTGGTGAATACAGCTTTCTCCGTCAGTGGTGATCTATGCTTCGTTAGACCACGATTTTCTTGTGGTAGGGCCTTTTCAGGACCACTACAGACAATAATCATGCACAGTGGATATATTCCTACCCAGTCGTTCTGCGATATCGTGAAAAGAAAATCCATCTTTTTTTAACCCTACCGCATAACTTCGTTCAGACTCAGTTAGTTGTTGGTAATGACCTCTTCATTTTCTAAAAGCCATCTTTACTAACGTCAACTCACTACTTCACATCTCAACGATAAGTAAAGCTCACGAACTTTACAGAGCGTATTTAAAGTACTCCATGCTCAAAGTGGCGCTACCAGCACCACACTTTTACGCCAAACGCTAAATTAGAATCGGTCATCTTTTATATGTATAAATACACCTGCCAAATTTCGCTTATCCAGCACAACTGTTTCTTGGTATTGGAGTTTATATTTCCAAAGTATATAAAAAAAATTGAAATACTCTTTTGCTTAAAAATCGATAAATAAACACAGAAATTTACATATTAATTTTGAAATACACTTCCTTTTTCAAACTTTCAATACTAAAACTATTTTACAAACAAGCAGAAAGGTCAACAATAGAAGGTGTACTGTTGAGTGTTCTCCAAATGATAATTACCATAATAACATATCGGAAATAACTATGCAAACAAATAAAGTGTTACCAAAACTCATTCTGAAACGCGATTTGCCAATAAATGTAACAGTTCAAGTTCCGTTTCAGAGCTGCCTCTTCAATTTCATTTTGAGTACCTCTCTTATTGTTAGATAAACTTCAATACATATTTCAAAACAAATGCGCCAACGTATTATTATACAGAGATATGAAAATTTGTAAATGTGCTGTTGCGATAATAGAAATGGTAATATGATAAACGATGTAATACGAGGACTATTTTTTAAGTAAGGTTCGTTTGTTTTTAAAAAAATAACTACAATATTCTGTTTCAAAAAAAAATTTTTTTTGGATTGTGATACCTTTTTATTTTCCACGTTTGAGTTTATTAATGCCCTTGTTTCCTTAAAGTTTTTTAAGAAAATTTAAAGAAATTCCACCTGTTGGATAGTCATGAGTTCCCGGGGCTTTCATTTTATTGTCCTGGGCGCACCTCCAAAAACTGTGTTAAGATACCGGGAAAGGTGGACATCGCTGGGAGCAAGGTTGGGGTTGGGTGCATGGCCCAAAAAATCCCGCCAAAAAATTGTTAAATGATTCGTTCCGGGGAAGCGACTTTGCGTTACGTGGGAGAAGCCACCTTTTTTTCAATCCCAAACCTTTGTTTTCCATCTTTCTGATCTTCCTGGGTCGGGAGGCACCCAATTTATCGTTGTTTCTTGTGGGATTAAGTCCACCCCCAAAAAACCCCCCCGATCCCCAAAAACTGTTGTTTTTTGGGCCCTTTTACGCGTTTATTTGGCTTTATTTGACGGGAAGGGTACGTTGCCCTTCATGACTGTTTCAAAAAAGGGGGGATTTCATACCCTCACCCCTGGGGGGGATTTTACTCAACATGTCATGCCCTTCTTCCTTTTTAAAGTTAAAGAATCTAAGAAATGCCCTCTTCTCTTTGTGTTCCTTTTAAGTCTGGAAAACACCAGGCATTCTTAAAGTTGAGGACTTAGTCTCAATTTCACCCCTGACAGAGAAACGTCGGGGAAAATTTCAATGAAAAAAGTGGTATCGTGAATCTTTTTTTTCTTACAATTTTTGTTTCAACTGTTTGCGTCTTTTTTCGGGAAATTAAAAGGCCGCCCGAGGTTCTTCGTCGGATGCTTGTTCACCTATCTTTAAACTTCCGATCTTTGCTGTCACTCATTGCTTCTGTGCCATAAACATTCGTTATCTGGCGATGAATGGCTGCAACCGTCATGTTTCTCGCAGTCAAAAAATGGATAACAGACCGTATTTCACCCCCTTAGCGTGTGGGGTTTCACCAAACATTTTAAAGATGCACAGCGAATCTTACGCGGATACTACAAAGCTGAAAATGGCACAAATGTGTTAGCAAAGGATGCTGGTCAGTGACGCAGAGACTCGATGCGGCGCACGCGTGAACTAGGGAACTACACGAGCCAACGGACCTTACTTTAAAAATAGCCCTCGTAGTTAGAGAAGTCAATGGGAATTGGTTCGTTATATCGCCTCCAATATTTATACAGTGAATATCTGAGAATGTTTTAATTATATAAAAGTAACTAAGATATAGTGTGTATTGGGATAAATATTTTTATGAATAATCGATAAGAGAAAGTAGGAGTGTTTCATTTTATAACTCTTCATATTACGTTTTTGAAAAAAGAATAAAGAAAACAAGTTTTTTTAAAATTCTCTACATAATAATCATGCAAACACGTACCTATATTTGAAATCTCAAATGTTATTTAAAATTTTCCCTTAACTCGAAAAACATATTCAGATTTTATGTAATCCATTTTAAAATTGAAAACGCTAGTCAATGAGATTGCGCATTGTTCTTTGATCACACGTTTAAAAAGTTTTCTCTACAAAGCTAGTTTTGAGTTAGTTCAATATCATTAAATATGTATCAATAGATGCTTTTAAACAAAGCACACCCACTTTTATCTTCTAAAATGATCTTTAGACTGGAAAAACTTGCGACATATTTGTGAGGTGATGCATAAGTAAAATTACAATTTCCGTGATGTGGTAAGCAATGAATAAAATATTTTGGAGTGTGTCTTCAGTATTTTTTTCTCCACTCCGTAAACGATAGAATGTGTTAAATAAATAAATTCTAAATTTACTTCGAAATGCTAATATTCTTTTTTTGAAACTGATGTTTTTTATGCGTTTAATTAGATTAAAAACTTTAGATCACTTAATATTAATCGTATATAAGCAAAATAAGGTGTGTGTGTGTCTGTGTGTATACAGGGTGCTCGGTCTTAAACTATGCAAAAGTAATAGCTTTTTCTGGAACTATCCATGAGAATGTAACAAACTGTTCATCCATGAATTGGAAAACCCTCCGAAATTCTTTAGGTCTAGTCCGATCGGCCGCACGTGCGCGCATTTTTCTGTAATCGCAAACGATGAACTTTTTTACACTGACTTCATTAGTATAGATGTGGACGCCAATGAAAAAGGTGCAGTTCGTACTTTGGTTACGGAATTTAAATCAGTCACGCGTGTACAGCGACGTGTTCGAACAGAATGGAATGTCGACCATCCATCAAAATTTATCCACCAACGGGGCAGATTTTTAAAGGTTTGGGGAACTTTGGTATCTTAAACTGGCAAGCATTCTTAAGTTTTCGTGATAGAAGACACTGTTGATCGTGAGCGTATTCATTTTGTATTCAAGTCCCTGATAAGTCTATTTGGCAAACCAGTAACGACATTCCATTCTGTTCAGGCGTGCTGTCCGCGAGCAGATTTAAATTCCGTTAACAAATTCGCTCATCGTTTACTATGGAGTCCAGATCCATACTAATGAAGTCAGTGTAAGAAGTTTATTGTCTGCGATTGCCGAGTAATGCGCGCACGTACGGTCGATCGTCCTAGACCCAAAAAATCTCATAGAGTTGTCCAATCCACGGATGAACAGTTTGTTATATTCTGATATATATATATATATATATAATAAAACTTATAGTAGTGTATGATTTGTCGTGGCCGATTGACGATTATTCTGTAACAACGAAAGGATAGGTCGTGGCCATTGGAAGTGATTATTGTAGTAAGTGGCGAGTGGATGATTTTGAAATAGTATTGACGAGGCAGTCTTGAGAGAAAGTTAATCCAATTTATTCAACATTTAACATAGAACAAGAAGCAGAAATAATGGCAAAAAACAAAGAACAAATACACAACGCGCTGCATCTGGATACATGATTACAGACATAAGAGAGAAGAGGGTGATTTCCTGGAGATATACTATTTGCCTTATCAACGGCGAGCTGCCCGTTTGACAGATTGGATGGATGTAGTTCTAAAATGCCCCGTTAGGCGGATAGCTAACCAAAATAACTAAACAGTTGTCCCGAAGGACTGGACCATAAAATAATACAAGAGCTGTTAAAGTTTAAATTACTGGGAATTATTATATATATATATATGTGTGTGTGTGTGTGTGTGTGTGTGTGTGTGTGTGTGTGTGTGTGTGTGTGTGTGTGTGTGTGTGTGTGTGTGTGTGTGTGTGTGTGTGTGTGTGTGTGTGTGTGTGTGTGTGTGTGTGTGTGTGTGTGTGTGTGTGTGTGTGTGTGTGTGTGTGTGTGTGTGTGTGTGTGTGTGTGTGTGTGTGTGTGTGTGTGTGTGTGTGTGTGTGTGTGTGTGTGTGTAACGATACACACAAATTAGGAAATATCGAACTTAGAGAAGGGATGTTATGTGTCATTCAATATATTTTTTCCTTCTTGTAATTAACTTTTCTTATCAATATAACTATTATTTCATCTCATTTCTTCACTTCTCTCCTAAGTTACCTAATTTCGCTTATTCCTAAGTAAACTATTTGAAATCATTTTGGGGAATACAGACTAGACCTTGAATTTAATGTACTTTTTTTAAGTAGAAATTTCAAAAATAATAATATGGGTAATTTAAAAAAAATAGAAGTTATTTAAATATTTCACCGATCAATGTTTTAAAACACAATTAATATAGAGGGTTGATTAAGAGGTACATACATATCACTTTCGAAAATTGTAAGCAATACTCTGACATCGGTTGCTAAATTTTTAAAAAATAAACAATTCAATAATACAATAAAATGTTCAATAATTTTTGCATATTTTAATAATATTTATGCTTCTCAAAATATTTTAAGTAGAATTTTATTTGAAATCGGTTGGGAAAATTTGCTTTTAAATAACATCAATACTTTAAAATATTCTAATGAATGCTATGATAATGTTGTGAGAGAAAGCATACATGAAAGTTCGAGCAAAAGCTGCTACCTTTGTGTTAAAACGCCAGACAAAAAGATTTCAGCACCAATTTCCTATTTTCAAAATCCAGAAGCTAAAGAAAATATTTAAATGGTATATTTTTTAAATCTCCATAGATTTATATTTTTCCTTATCAAACGGATATATAAAACCCAATATTTTAATCTGCACCTTTTCTAAAATAAATATATTGAGAATTATTTGAAAGAAAGTGCTTTAATATTAACGATTTATGCTAATTCCACATTATCTTTTTGATGTTTCATTGATTGAAATCTCCATAGATATTTTTGAGTCGTTTTTCAATAAGCATTAGATAAATCTTTGTAAAATAGTTTCTTCAAGACATTTCATTTAAAATAGAACATAAAAATTTTAAACTTTTGAAGAGTATATATTTTTCAACTTCTTTTCATACAATTCTGTGATTATGCATTCACTTTGAATTTATTTTATATTTGCTATTCTGCTATTAGATTTATTTTATATTGCCTGATATATATATTAGGTTGGGAAAAATCCATTATATTTTCGGTGGTATTGTAGTGTCGATATCTCTTGAAGTATTGATCAGACAAATTCAAATTTATGCTCGTTGTCAAAGTGATAATTCACACTAAAAAATTTATTTTTCTGTTTATTGTTTCGTCCATTCAGTTGGGAGTTACAGGGTGTTAAAATGGAAGTCAACAAAGTGAAATTGGTACATTTTACCGTTTTCTTTGATAAAGGCAAAAATGCAAAGACAGGCAGCTGAAATTGCAAATGGTGTTTATGGTGCCGATACTGTAACAGTCAATTATGTGCAATTTTGGTTTCGTCGATTCCGTTCAGGCATTTTTGATGTTAAAGTTGCCCGCGACGTCATCGAAAAGGTCGATAAAATCACAGAAATATTGAAGTTGGCCGCATGTTAGTAGTCCTAGCATTGCCCAGGAGCTATAGATCGACCATAAAACAGTTTTTAAGCCATTTGAGCACAGTTGGATTCAAAAAGAAGATCGATGTTTGGGTGCCACACCAAAAAACATGATGGATCGAATTTCCATCTGCGAAGCCCTTGCCAAACGGAATTAAATCGACCCTTTTCTTAAACGGATGGTGACTGGGGATGAGAAATGGGTCGCATACGACAATATTGTGTGAAAACGATCGGGGTCAAAGAGCGGTGGAGCAGCTCAAACGGTGGCCAAACCAGGACTAACATCCATGAAGGTTCTACTGTGTATTTGGTGGGACTGAAAAGGAATCATTTATTATGAGTTGCTTCCCGTAGAGACCCAAACATAATTTCAGCTATCTACTGTAAACAACTAGGACCATTTGAAGCTTGTGACTGACCAAAATGGCCAGAAATCGGCCAACAGAAGGGTGTTGTGTTCCATCAGGACAACACCACGCCATACACGTCTGTAGTGACTCACCAGAAACTCTAGGACTTGGTTGGGAAGTCTTTAATGCATCCACCATAGTCTGGACCTGGCACCAAACGATTACCACCTTTTTCTTGCATTTACCAAAACTTCTAAGTGATAAGAAATTGCTGCTGCTATATATACTGGAATCGGAAGAGATTGTCAAACTCGATTGCTGGGTTTTCTCCAATAAAGGCCAAGACTTCTATAGAGAGAGGCAATATGAAACTTCCTTTAAAATGACAATAAATTATACAACAAGACGGTACATATTCGACACAAATCGGACAATCTAAAACATGTTAAATAAGGTTTGAGATTTCGAGGCAAAAGTAATGGATTTCTTTTCCCCAACCTAATATATATATATATATATATATATATACATTTGTATGTCCGGGTTAGGAAACTTAATGCGCGACTCACAAATTGCTGGTACATAATATTAAAAGTATTACTGCTGGTTATCAAACCAGTAGTTGAAAATCATGGGAGACATGTATAGTAAAAACATTTTGTGTACCTGTTCTCAGATGCTATTTATTGTATGTTTATTAGGCCTTAAATTCTTGGTCCATAATATTTGAAAGCCATATTATTTATTTGATGACTATGGAAACTTTTATGTCGTTTTGAAATTTAGTCGTTTGAAAGTTATTATTAGAGATAGCCATGAGAGGGAATAAGCCAGTTTAATATTGAGCAAGTATTGGGGATAACTTTGTGATATCTGTACTGAAAGCCAATTTTACGAATAATTACATCATTGAGTTATTTGGACAAATTAAGAAAATGATCAGAGCAGTAATAAAAAATGACAGCATACAGTACTCGCAATTAACTCCTGGTTACGAAATTTGAAAAATAAAAAATTACGCATGGATGCTATAAAATCTAGATAAAGAAGATAAAGAGATAAACTTAAGATAAACTTTGTTGAGTAAACTTTTCGTTGATGAAAAATACTTTTTATACTATTTATATGATATAGACATAAACAAGTAATAAAAAAGGGGATTTTTAAGTCCAATTCCTACTTTGATCAACAAAGAAAAATTTCATTTAGCTACTTTTTATTAACTAGTTACATTTAATATAAACATGTATATACATATGACAGAATCACAACATTCAGTGGTAATTGGTTTTTATTAATTATCATTTAAGTATCGTATTGTCTTCAAAACAATCATGTATATAAATTGCAGCTCAAACGAGCGCTTTAAAATATGAGAAAAACGCCTTTTCAAAGTTTGACACAAGTCGCAAAAAGGGGTCCTTAAGTCACCAAAAACAATGTCAACGTGGTTGTATTTGTAATTCTTTAAATAATTAGTTTTAATCAATTAATTTTTATTATATTATTGTATTGTCATCCAATATAAATTTCAGTTCAATTAAATACTTTAACACGTGAGAAAAAAACATTTTCAAATTTTTTGACACCTTGTCATGAGTCGCTAAGTTGCTTTAGAAATGATGCCTACAGGGGCTTGTATTTCTTTAAATAATCAGTTTTAATCAAATAATTTTTTATTAGTACTATTATATTATTGTATTGACATCAAAATAATCCTGTATATATAAATTTCAGCTCAATTGGGCGCTTTAAAATGTATTTTATTGACGATTGAAAATTAAAACAAGTTTAATAAATAAAAATATATAAATAAATAAATATAGGGTGTGAGCTAATAGTAAGAATGAGGTTAATTCATGTGACGTGTTCGCAGTATGATAGTGCTTTCACGTGATTCTAGTAATCAGTTCAAAAACTCATGTGATGTCATAGTCACACGATAAAAACTTATCTTGTGTTTCCAACTAATCAGTTCACGGGTCCGGTATTTGCCAAGTTTGCTCTTTTGCAGAAATTTTTCTCTTAAAAAGTACATATGTGGCACAAAATGCATTTTATTTAAAAGTATAAGCATAAATACAACTTTTTTTTCATATTTAAAAATCTTTTTGAAGAAATGTTTTCCTAACATTTAACATCTTTACCCAAATATGAAAATTTTATCTGAGTTTACAAATAGAACAAATACAATTAGTTTAATGTTTGTTTGAATTCAATGGAAAACACGTGTTTTTTTTATCATGTCACTTCATGAATCAAGTCCATTGAAAAAAATGCATTTACCGGTATCGTTATCTTCTCCGTAATACCGATTTGTGAACATTTAAAGTGCCATCCATATTTACTGAATCTTTTGCACTTTTATCATTAAGATTAATGCCGACGAATTTTTTTTTATTTATTTAAACATCTTCTTTATAGTTTTTATGTATTAAATATCCTCTTTTATGCAATTAATTGAAGAATAAATATTTATCACTTTTAAATGAATGAAAATATAACAATCTAATATAAATATTTACAAACTTTTGTTAAAACTTTAGAGACATATCAGACTCTATATTCACAACATGTATCAAAAATATCAGATTCTTCAACTCACTGCTCATTTTAAATCGAAAAACGTTATTAAAATAATTCAGTGTTTTATTTTTTTTATGAACCTTAAAAACAATTTGTGCGCTATACTTTCTTTACGAAATTTAACGTGTTTGTACAAGTTAATTTATTTCGCTTCTTAAATATAAAAAAAATAATTGTGAATATTTATGTGTATCATTTTTATTATTTAAATAAATTACATTTCTAGAATTGTAGGTATATTCATTAACTAAGTACATTTTTTTCAATTACTACTATTAGTTCCCAATCTCCCTATATTTTGTTCAAATTTTCAATCGTTAATAAAACATATTTTAAAGCGTTCAATTGAGCTGAAATTTTATACACACGATTATTTTTGATTATAATACAGTAATTTAATTATAATTAACAAAAATTGATTAAAACTAATTATTCAAAGAATTACAGATACAGCCACGTCGGCATCATTTTTGGCGACTTAGCGATCATTTTCGCGACTTGTGTCAAAATAAAAGGTTTTTTCTCACTTTTTAAAGCATTCAGTTGAACTGAAATTTTATATACCCGATTGTTTTGGATTACAATACGATAATATAATTATAATAAATTAAAATTAATTGACTGAAACTAATTATTTAAAGAATTACAGATGATACAGTCCAAGATTTGGCTTCATTTTTTAGTGATTTGGGACAAGCTTTAGCAGATTTTTTTCTCACGTTTAAAGCATTCAGTTGAAATGAAATTTTATATACCCGATTGTTTTGGATGAAAATACACGTGCTTTTATAATATAATAAATTAAAATTAATTGAAGATACAGTCACGTTGGCTTCATTTTTATTGACTTGGATCAAAGATTTAACAGATATTTTTTCTTACGTTTTAAAGCATTCAGTTGAAATGAAATTTTACAAACCCGATTGTTTTGGATGACAATACGATAATATAATTATAATAAATTAAAATTATCTGACTGAAATTAATTATTTAAAGAATTACAGATACAGTCACGTTGTTTTAATTTTTAGAGACTGAGTCAAAAGCTTTTAACGGATTTTTTTTTTTTTTTCTCACGTTTTAAAAAGCATTCAGTTGAAATAGAGAATTTATATACGTGGTTGTTTGGATTACCAATACGATACTTTAATGATAATTAATAAAAATTAATTGCCCCTTAATACTGTGTTTCTGTCATATGTATATACATATTATATTAATTGTAATTATTTGATAAAAAGTAACTAAAATAGAATTTTTCATAGTGTTAACCTAAGTAGAATTATTGACTTTAATTTTTTATATTACTTGTTAATGTTAACGTAATCATTTTAATGTACTATTCAATTTTGATCAAGAATGTATTATGAGAGATAATACTCCTACTTTTCATAATTTCATTCACTAATCCTGTATTTATATTCCATATCACTTACAATTTCAAATAAGGTTTATTCAGCTCTCGAACTTATAAATATGTATGAAATGATCTGCAATGTGATTGGCTCGGGATACACTAATTAAAATCTTACATCAACAATCCATAAAATCAATTATCGAGAGTCCCAGTGTAATAAGTTTATTCCATCTACCTCATTTCTTTTATTTTGTTTCACTTATTTGCTATCTCATTTCAGTATTTGACTTTCAAAACATGGATATGCAATTACTGACATTCTTTCATCTTGTAGATATCGTGCTATGGGACATGCGTAGACTAAGCATTCCACTTGATCTATTACACTTCCAGCACCATTATCTAACTGAAAATGAGATGATGTGACGTCGAAAGAAAGTATCTGAGCAGGGAATAGTTTGGCGCCTTCCTTTCCGCTAACTCGCGATTTTTTCTACTCACAGTTAAGAACCAATTATTACCATTCCTCTCTCACTCTTTCTGGTGGACTCTAGGGGGGCAAATAAAGCTACGTGTTTATGTGCGTTAGGATACATTCTTTAACTACTTTATTTTTAAAGGTATCGACTACGTTCGGAACCATGATTTTAAAAGCGCATAAATGTATAATTTTTCATAATATTTAGTGTCCTTAGATTAAATACGTATAAAATTGTTTAAGGACATTATAGAGAAAAACAATTATTTAAATACAATATTTTGGCAAAAATTAACTTAGAATAACCTTTTTCCAAATGTTCTCGCACATTGAAAAAATGCTTCTATTGTATTAATATTTCATATAATAGCTCAGACCTCTGTACAGAGGCTCAACTATGATTATTGAAAAATTCACATTATTTTCAGAGTTACAACCATTTGAAATAATTATCGTATTTTCTTAAAATTTCTCCCCTTCGGTTTCGTAAAACATGGATAAACCGACTTCAAGTTATACGTTTTAAAATTCTAGTTGAGGAGCCTCTGTACAGAGGTCTAGCGAGGAGCT
Organism: Trichonephila inaurata madagascariensis; assembly: GCA_019973955.1. Taxonomy (NCBI): domain Eukaryota; kingdom Metazoa; phylum Arthropoda; class Arachnida; order Araneae; family Nephilidae; genus Trichonephila; species Trichonephila inaurata. Next base: position 202,744 of record BMAV01008000.1, read on the forward strand.
ATATACAGGCAAAATATTAATATAATAGACGCATTTTACTAAAGGGAGAACATTTAGAAAAAAGGATTTATTCTAGTTAATTTTGCCAAAATATTCGCTATTCATAATTTTTTCTATCATATAATGTCCTTAAAACAATTTTATATGTATTCTAACCTAAGTGACACTAAATATCATGAAAATTATACATTTATGCTCTTTTTTAAAATCATAGTTCCGAACGTAGTCGGATACCTTACTATTAGTAGCTGTTCAGTCCTGTGATATCATTCATAAAATTGATTTAACTCTAGAGGTGAGTTTTGTACGTAACTGCTTACTTTTCTTTTAATGTAATTAGTTTCAATTACGCTCTGTCTCTGAAATGTTCAGTTACACATTTAAGTTCGTCAGATAAGCGAGTTACTGGTTGCTGCAAATTCGCATCAACTGTAAATGTAAACTAGAATCATTTATTGCATTATAACAATAAACTTCCTTGCTATTTTCTTTGCTCAGGCTTTAATTCACTAAAATCAGCGTTTCTCAAACTGTGGGACGCGTCTCCCGCGGGAGAGCGTGATAAATCTACGTAGGGGCACGAGCCTAGTGTACAGTCGAAAACAAAAGATTGTTTATATCAAAAATTATTAATTTACTACAAGTAAACAAATAAATTTGATTCTGACATTATAAAAATTAAATATACTTTCACACTGATACAATGTATCAGTCTTGCACAATGCATTTTACAATAATTTAACCATACTAAGTTAAGAACAAGTTTTATAATTACCAGTGACCCCATGGACTTCTTATATATATAAAAAATATATACAAAAATTAACACTTTTCTTGATAATTTTTGTATGGTTTATAATTAATCCCTTAACTACCGATTAAAATTTTAGCGATTCGTTCCTCCTACGTTTTCCACGTACTGTTGCGTATGTGATGTATTTTAGGGGAGGAAAAAAAAAGCAAGTCCTCTGAAATAAGTAAATTCTTCACGAACACTGTCAATGTCCTTTTTTCTGGATTCCCAAAAACCCTTTGGAATAACTTTACGGATAGCAGTCCACAGAAAATATCTTACTTCGGAAAAACGTATATATACATCCCGGGGCAATTAACGCTTTTGGGTGAGCAGAGACATTTATATACACCGGTAGCACTAAGAGATTAAAAATCGTATTGTAGCTTTAGTGTCAAAGTATAGTAATATTGAATTCAATATATTGTTATTGTATGAAGGGAGGGGCGATGAAAATTATGATTGAATGTGGGGTTGCAAATATTGAAAGATTGAGAAACGCTGACCTTATATACAGGTTTGTAAAAAAATCCTAAAAGAAACGTTCCGTAGAATCTTACTTTTGATATTCAGAAAGAAAATGAAGAATCAAATTATTGAACAGCTTTTTCTGTTCGCAGATATTACCCATTTGAAACAAAGTACACTTTTCCCCCATAATCTGT